>OZ022264.1:63622442-63662442 GCA_963978885.1 Nemotelus pantherinus | reverse complement strand
TTATGTCACGTTGACACACATGGCAAATGTTGGCGAGCCGAGTGTGTAAATGGTCCCCTTGTTTATTCTCGGCTGTTTTTCTTACATACGAAGATATCGAGGGAAGTAATTTCACAAGTTCCTCGGCGAAACGTTCGCCATATGTGTAAACCAGCCATTAAACACGAAATACATATTGGCTGAGCCCAGGCGAAAGCTGGCGAGCCCGAGTGTGTGGACGGTCCAGACAAGCGACTTTGACAGGTCTCGCCGGCGCTCGTCCGACTTCCGATCGGAATGGGTTTTGGGCACGAGTCAAGGCGATTTCGTGACGAAACCAGTGCTGTCGTTTTGAAAATTTTCAGGGGAGTATATTTCCTAATCCAAACGGAGTACTTTACATTAAAAGGGAGTACAATAGTTTTTTATGTAATGCTAGTCAAACAGAGACTATGAGTTTAGACTTGCTGGTCTCACGTAAGTTGGATGGATACGTCGATACGTCGCGTAACCAGTCATGACTGGTTGGACCTTTAACCAGTTATGACTGGTTACGCGACGTATATGCGCCATGCCATGCAAAGCATATGTTGCACCCAAACACGAATATCGGAACTGCCAGAAAAGTGGCATGCATATTGGGCAAGTTTTTGCTCAATTATTGTTATGAGCTGTTCGTATGTGAAGTGGTGGTGAGATAAGATTTTGGAAACAACGTTTTCTGGTCGCAGATGTTTTTAGTATTTTATGGATTTTAACGTTAAAGCTCTCTTCAAATTGGCTGTATTCCGTTTGCCGCTTAGATCTGTGGAAAAAAAATGTAAATATTGCGGGCCAAGACTTCAATGTGCTGGGGCAGTTTTTTTCGGGTGCTGGTCATATACAGATCGTAACACAAAAATTTGGAAAATCTGTTTCAAGGAAGAATTTGACACCTTGCTTATTACCCATCATAACCGAAGCTTCGTCTGAAGCGAATTTCACTAATAGCCCAGTCATTTTAGCATAAAACCTCGGAATGAGAGATAATAAGCTGAATTTTTGTATATACCTTCGCTTTGGAGTCTTCAGCGTTGCCTCAAAAGTCTCATAAAATCTCGTGTCTGCGTCGAAAGTTATTCAAGGTCAAAAACAGTTTTTTGCGATTATCTGGGTTTCTATTGCTCCAATGATGTTAGCACAGGGGATAAAAATTGTAGAACATAAAATTTGCGACAAATTTTATTTGAATCATTTTGTCATGCACTCAACCGTTTTTCCAATAGAAGGCGGTAAGCGCGCAGCACTCAGCCATATGTAGTGTAATGCAAGGTCAACCGTGAAACCTTCAGCTTCGAATTATTTGTATTATTTATCAGTAAATACATTGTATTGAATAGCATTTTACATATATCTAATTTATTTTAATATATATATTACATATACAAGAAATTTATTTTTCGCGGGGCAAGACATTTATTTTTCGCGGAGCAAGAGATTTATTTTTCGCGGGGCAAGACATTTATTTTTCGCGGGGCAAGACATTTATTTTTCGCGGGGCAAGAAATTTATTTTTCGCGGGGCAAGACATTTATTTTTCGCGGGGCAAGAAATTCATTTTTCGCGGGGCAAGACATTTATTTTTCGCGGGGCAAGAAATTTATTTTTCGCGGGGCAAGACATTTATTTTTCGCGGGGCAAGACATTGGTTTTCGCGGGGCAAGACATTTA
Source organism: Nemotelus pantherinus (assembly GCA_963978885.1). NCBI lineage: Eukaryota > Metazoa > Arthropoda > Insecta > Diptera > Stratiomyidae > Nemotelus > Nemotelus pantherinus. Next base: position 63,660,753 of record OZ022264.1, on the reverse strand, counting down.
TTTTTCGCGGAGCAAGAGATTTATTTTTCGCGGGGCAAGAAATTTATTTTTCGCGGGGCAAGAGATTTATTTTTCGCGGGGCAAGAAATTTATTTTTCGCGGGGCAAGAAATTTATTTTTCGCGGGGCAAGACATTTATTTTTCGCAGGGCAAGAAATTTATTTTTCGCGGAGCAAGACATTTATTTTTCGCGGGGCAAGACATTTATTTTTCGCGGGGCAAGACATTTATTTTTCGCGGGGCAAGACATTGGTTTTCGCGGGGCAAGACATTTATTTTTCGCGGGGCAAGAGATTTATTTTTCGCGGGGCAAGACATTGGTTTTCGCGGGGCAAGACATTTATTTTTCGCGGAGCAAGAGATTTATTTTTCGCGGGGCAAGAGATTTATTTTTCGCGGGGCAAGACATTTATTTTTCGCGGGGCAAGAGATTTATTTTTCGCGGGGCAAGAAATTTATTTTTCGCGGGGCAAGAAATTTATTTTTCGCGGGGCAAGAAATTTATTTTTCGCGGGGCAAGACATTTATTTTTCGCGGGGCAAGACATTTATTTTTCGCGGGGCAAGACATTTATTTTTCGCGGGGCAAGAGATTTATTTTTCGCGGGGCAAGAAATTTATTTTTCGCGGGGCAAGACATTTATTTTTCGCGGGGCAAGACATTGGTTTTCGCGGGGCAAGACATTTATTTTTCGCGGAGCAAGAGATTTATTTTTCGCGGGGCAAGAAATTTATTTTTCGCGGGGCAAGACATTTATTTTTCGCGGAGCAAGACATTTATTTTTCCCGGGGCAAGACATTTATTTTTCGCGGGGCAAGACATTTACTTTTCGCGGGGCAAGAAATTTATTTTTCGCGGGGCAAGAAATTTATTTTTCGCGGGGCAAGACATTTATTTTTCGCGGGGCAAGAAATTTATTTTTCGCGGGGCAAGAAATTGGTTTTCGCGGGGCAAGACATTTATTTTTCGCGGAGCAAGAGATTTATTTTTCGCGGGGCAAGAAATTTATTTTTCGCGGGGCAAGACATTTATTTTCGCGGGGCAAGACATTTATTTTTCGCGGAGCAAGAGATTTATTTTTCGCGGGGCAAGAAATTTATTTTTCGCGGGGCAAGACATTGGTTTTCGCGGGGCAAGACATTTATTTTTCGCGGAGCAAGACATTTATTTTTCGCGGGGCAAGAAATTTATTTTTCGCGGGGCAAGACATTTATTTTTCGCGGGGCAAGACATTTATTTTTCGCGGGGCAAGACATTTATTTTTCGCGGGGCAAGAGATTTATTTTTCGCGGGGCAAGACATTGGTTTTCGCGGGGCAAGACATTTATTTTTCGCGGAGCAAGAGATTTATTTTTCGCGGGGCAAGAGATTTATTTTTCGCGGGGCAAGACATTTATTTTTCGCGGGGCAAGAGATTTATTTTTCGCGGGGCAAGAAATTTATTTTTCGCGGGGCAAGAAATTTATTTTTCGCGGGGCAAGAAATTTATTTTTCGCGGGGCAAGACATTTATTTTTCGCGGGGCAAGACATTTATTTTTCGCGGGGCAAGACATTTATTTTTCGCGGGGCAAGAGATTTATTTTTCGCGGGGCAAGAAATTTATTTTTCGCGGGGCAAGACATTTATTTTTCGCGGGGCAAGACATTGGTTTTCGCGGGGCAAGACATTTATTTTTCGCGGAGCAAGAGATTTATTTTTCGCAGGGCAAGACATTTATTTTTCGCGGGGCAAGACATTTATTTTTCGCGGGGCAAGAAATTTATTTTTCCCCTAGCTCGAATCTAGATTCGAATCAGGAGCACCCACGCAAAAAGCCACTGCTCTACCCACTAGAGAACGCAAGCTACTAACATGATATTTAACTGTTATTTATTTGTGGCTTATTTATTTATATGTATTTTATACATTGTTTTAATTGGTATTTATTTATTTGTGCTTACTTTATACCTTGCTTGGTGAAAATGAGAAAAACCAATATAATTTCTAGTGCAAGTAGTTGTAAATTCCAAACAATCTTACCTTCAACCGTAAACGCTGGACTGTACGCCAAACTGAAATTTGTTTTTGTCAATCGGCATTCTCCAGTACCATTGAATCCAGCGAGCCAGTGCAGCGGCAATTCCGTGCAATTTTCTTTTTTCAGCGCAGGTTTCTTCACTCCGGTCAGGAATCCCATTATTCGTGATGTCCAACCGGCAGATTCTTGTGGTCCACTGGCTACACTTATATACCTAAATGAAATCAAAACAAGTAAATTTCAATATCAAATCCTGCTACATTTACATTCTATTACCTTAACGGTGACACAGGCTGTCCTGGCAAACTGTTTTGTGGCGAAGCCGCTCTAAACAATGGACAGTCTGCCGACTCCAGGAAACAGTAAAGGAATTCATCAACCAAAACCGAACTTCCAATTTTCTCCCTCTGATAGACTTCTTGTGCAACTAAACGGTAAATTGCCAAAGCTAAAGCTGATGCTGTATTCCGAATTTTGATTTGAGTTGAATTTGATTGGAAATATCCCGTCGAATTGAAATCGTCAAGTTTCGTGAAATCTTCGGATGTGTTACGATATCGGAACAATATGTTTGCACGGTTATCATAAATGGAATGATAATATTTGTTTGTGGTATTTGATGTGACTATGACAACCGGGAATGAGATGTTCTCCCTTGAATACTGCACAGCGATCTAGAGCGTTGATTTTCTATATCGAAATTATTGAATTTCTCGAAACAATCGATAATTTTTTTGATTTCTTCATCTTCGCCGAAGAAGTAGATGGGAAACGGAAAGTCTTCGTAGAGTAGTCCAGTTCCGTACGGATTCCAGGTAGTTTCCGGTTTACTTGGATCGCAGGTTTGATCACTCACTAATCCACTCATCGGGTTGGGACAGTTCAATTCGTGACTGAACTGTGCTAGTTTTTCAGTCTTATTGATCAGGACCATAGCTGAAACGTATTTCGCGGCACCATTCTTAATCCGAAGAATGTTCTGGCGTGTGAAGAGGTGTGGCGGTATAACTGGTGCATACGGTGGTGCAGGCGGATGATTTACAAGATATTCGATATCGTCGGGGGTTTTAATTAAATGTAGTACGCCCACGGATCCGAAAAACGGAGCTGCAGAAGAGTTAATGAGTTTGTGGAAAATTATATTTTAAAGGAGTTTTTTTGAAAGATAGCTTACAGCTGCAACCGGTCTGGTGCGTCGCGTTAAGTCGCCGAAAGCAACTTGCTCCGTTGATAGTCTGATACATTTTGTCACGCGTCCGTTCAGCTATGGCTGTAATGATTGAAATCATACGCTTTATAAATTGATGGTCCTTTTTGGAATTGAAAGCAATTATGTAATAAATTTACTATTTAATAAGTTTCTATGAATAGTATTTAAAGTATATTTAGAGTACATATTATATTTATAAAAAAGTTTCGAAACGGCAAAACTATTATTAAATCTTGGTCTCATCAATGTGTCGTAATAACCGCGTCACAAAGTTTTGGCATCCTACGAAGTAATTTTGCCAAGATCTCTGATGAGATTTTGATCCATTCTGCTTGTCAAATACTCCACAGATGCTCAGCTAATGTAGGGCAGACTTTTCGGACGTTTCTGTCCAGCTCATCTCACAAGAGCCCTATGGGGTTGAGATCAGGCGACTGTGGTAGCCAAACCATAACTTTAAGAGCTCCCTCAGTTGATAACTGGTTGAAATACTCTCGGCAGGTTTTCGAACAGTACTTCGGGTCATTGCTTTGCTGAAATATGAATCGTTTTTTTAAAACACGCAGTCTAATTCTGCAGATGTCACCGACTCCACTCCACCAAAACAGCCCCATACCATAAAAGAACCACTACCATGTTTCACAGAAGGTACTAAACATAATCGGATGTTCTCTCTCCTGCTGACCTGTCTGACCTTTGTCTCGAGCGGAAAGCTTCGAACTTTTACTCGAACTTTTTATAAATAACTCAAAACTGAAGGTTTCACGGTTGACCTTGCATTACAGTACATATGGCTGAGTGCTGCGCGCTTACCGCCCTCTATCGGAAAAACGGTTGAGCACAGGAAAAAATGCTTCAAATAAAATGTGTCGCAAATTTTATGTTCTACAATTTCAATCCGAAGTGTTAACATCATTGGAGCAATAGAAACCAAGATAATCGCAAAAAACTGTTTTTTCTCACTTTTGACTTTGAATAACTTTCGACGCAGACACGAGATTTTATGAGACTTTTGAGGCGACGTTGGGGACCCCAAAATGAAGGTATATACAAAAATTCAGCATATTATCTCCCATTCCAAGGTTACCCCTTTTTTATGCTAAAGTGACTGGGTCATAAGTTTTTTGCGGTGCGGTTGCGGTGCGGCTATGGTGTGGTTGCGGTGCGGTTGCGGTGCAGTTGCGGTGCGGCTGCGGTGCGGTTGCGGTTGCGGTGCGGTTGCGGTGCGGTTGCGGTGCGGTTGCGGTGCGGTTGCGGTGCGGTTGCGGTGCGGCGATGGTGCGGTTGCAGTGCGGTTGCGGTGCGGCTGCGGTGCGGCTGCGGTTGCGGTGCGGTTGCGGTGCGGCTGTGGTGCGGTTGCGGTGCGGCTGTGGTGCGGTTGCGGTGCGGCTGCGGTGCGGTTGCGGAGCGGTTGCGGTGCGGCTGTGGTACGGCTGCGGTGTGGTTGCGGTGCGGCTGCGGTGCGGTTGCGGGGTGGCTGCGGTGCGGTTGCGGTACGGTTGCGGTGCGGTTGCGGTGCGGCTGCAGTGCGGTTGCGGTGCGGCTGCGGTGCGGCTGCGGTGGGGTGCGGTGCGGTTGCGGTGCGGTTGCGGTGCGGTTGCGGTGCGGCTGCGGTGCGGCTGCGGTGCGGCTGTGATGCGGCTGCGGTGCGGCTGCGGTGCGGTTGCGGTGCGGTTGCGGTGCGGCTGCGGTGCGGTTGCGGTGCGGCTGCGGTGCGGCTGCGGTGGGGTGCGGTGCGGTTGCGGTCCGGTTGCGGTGCGGCTGCGGTGCGGCTGCGGTGCGGCTGCGGTGCGGCTGTGATGCGGCTGCGGTGCGGCTGCGATGCGGTTGCGGTGCGGTTGCGGTGCGGTAGCGGTGCGGTTGCGGTGCGGCTGCGGTGCGGTGCGGTTGCGGTGCGGCTGCGGTGCGGTTGCGGTGCGGTTGCGGTGCGGTTTCGGTGCGGTTGCGGTGCGGTTGCGGTGCGGTTGCGGTGCGGCTGCGGTGCGGCTGCGGTGCGGTTGCGGTGCGGTTGCGGTGCGCAACCTGACGTCGAAGCTTTCAAATCGAAACTACGTGAGCGGAACAGCGGCCCTGGTATAGCAGCAACAGATGTTTGTAGCCAGCTAAGAGATGGTCGCATATTTGTTGGAGACCATCTTATTCCATCAACTGCTCAGTTCCTGAGAGAAGCGAAGCAAGTAGCAAAACAAAATAATTTTAAATATGTATGGGTAAAGCAAGGGCGAGTATACATCAGAAAAGAAGAGAATGCAATTGCAATTGCAATCAAAAATATAAGCGATATTAACTAATGAATATCGCTGCTACGCTTCTATTGAGGAAGGCTGAAAAATAATAGTAATTATAATGATTATCAATAATATATTAGCTAATATTAATAACATAGAGAATACTTTCTCTTTAGTCTTAAGTAATGTAAAAGACTGTAGTGAATTTTTCAACAGAAGTATTTTCGCAGATTTTAAAATAGCACACATGAACATTAGAAGCATAGCAAAAAATTTTGATGAATTCTGTGCGTATGTTCTTCAAATCCAAGTATACTTTGATGTTATAATTTTAAGCGAGACATGGCTTTCTTACGAAACAGAATCATTTCAAATCCCGGGATTTCATAAAATAACTTAACCATGCAAGTTTAATAAATGTGATGGGGTTGTTGCATACATCCGTAACACCATTGAATATCAAATCTTAGACATTGAAATAGAACATGCTAACGCTTTGAATATCGTTTTAAAAATTGAAAAAGAGGAATTTTTAGTATCGGGTATATACCGTTCGCCAAACCAAACAAACGCTATTGAATTTGTTGATTCGTTAAATTTGTTTTTAGATTCGAATAATATGTATCTTAATCATATATTGATTGGTGATCTAAATATTGATATTTTTGAGAATAATCTAAGTCAGGTTGGTCACAATTATCTACTTACCCTCCACGAGTATGGTTTTATAAACTACCTGTACGGATGCACACGACAAAGTGCTACGCGGCAGTCTTGTGTAGATCATATTTTTACCAAATGTCGCAAAGAATATGTTTTTAAACCAGCCATTTGTGAATCTTTCATAACAGACCATTTTATAACCTTAGCTAAAATCACATTAATTAATCGTCGCCAACAGCCTATTCATTGCTCGACCAGGGAAATAAAAAAAACTATCAATTCTACCGATCTTAAAGCCAACCTTTAAATTGAACCTTGGAATGATGTGTATTCTGAGATAAATCCAGAGATATCCTTTACGATTTTCCGCAATAAACTTTTGACTATTTTGCAGAACAGCACGAATGATCTTGTTAAAAACAGAAATAATTTTAGGAAACTGAAACCGTGGATGACAAATGGTCTACTTAAATCAATTAGAAATAGAGATAAACTTGCTCAAAAATTATCGAAACAACCCTACAACATAGCTTTAAGGGAAAAGTATATTCTGTATCGAAACAACCTAAAATCTCTGCTACGTGTAGCTAAATCCGACCACTATAGAATCTTATTTGAAAACAGTAGTAATAATATTAGAAGAATGTGGGATTTAATTAATGAGGTTACAAGTTCAAAACGAGATAGGAGTAGCTTTAATAGTTCTATTCGGACATCAAAGGGGGAACTTATCCCGTCTGAAAACAAATTTGAAATTGCAGAAGAATTTAACCAGCATTTTTCAACAGTAGGACATAAAATAACATCCCTTAATCATTCAGCTGACAATGAACCTATGCTACCGAGAGCTCAAACCACTTTTTTCTTATATCCAGTTTCTGAAGAGGAAATAAATCGACTTATCCTCCAATGTAAACCAAATACTGCCCCTGGTATTGACGGAATTCAATCAAAACATCTGCGGGAAAATGCAGCCTCAATATCTAAGCCGTTAACTCACATTATAAATCTTTGTTTCAGCACCGGCCACTTTCCAACTCAACTTAAACATTCGTTAATAGTGCCTATCTATAAAGGGGGTGAGTGTTCAAGTTTAAACAATTATCGACCTATATCTCTCTTATCATGTCTTTCTAAAGTATTCGAAAAAGCACTAAAAATTAGACTTACAAGGTATTTGGAAGAGTTAGGGCTTCTTTCAGATGCCCAATACGGCTTCAGGAAATCACGTTCAACAGAAGATGCAATCTATAATGTAACTAAAACATTGGTATCAAAACTAGATAAAAGGATGAGATGTGTAGGAATATTTCTTGATTTCCAGAAAGCTTTCGACACTGTAGATCACCATTTGCTTCTACTAAAAATGGAAAGGAAGGGTACACGGGGAATTGCGTTGAATCTTTTTAGAAGCTTTCTGCAAGGCAGAACTCAGTCAGTTCGCATAGATGAACATTTAAGCTCTAACCTCGGTGTTAGTATTGGGATTCCACAAGGCACAGTACTAGGTCCAATTTTGTTTTTGATATACATCAACGACCTATTGGAATTACATATAAAAAATTCTTCTGTTTTTGCATTCGCGGATGATACGGTAGCTCTTTTTTGGGGCAGTGATTGGAGCGAAGCAACCGAAGTAGCTATTGCGGGGATTAATAAAATATCGCGTTGGTTAGATACAAATATGGTCAGCATTAATATAAAAAAATCTGCATTAGTTCCGTTTTCCCTGAATTTATTAGGATTACCGAGGGAGGGGGGGGTCTAGCTGCCAGTACCGACCTTTGCTACTATTGCATAAAAAAATAATAAAAATCTGCTTAAGAAAGCCAGTACGATACCCTACTCAATTTCTTTATTCTAATTTTAATATACTTTCAATATCTAGCAGTTATAAGTTTAAAATGCTGCTATATATACACAAACACCTTAGCGAATTCCCTCTTGAATTAAATACAGGCCACTCAACGCGTTTACAAAACCGTAGAGCACTTCAAGAGCCCAGATTCCTAACTGCAACTGCTGGAAATCATGCATCTTATGTAGCTCCACGAGTTTTCAATAGATTACCAGTCAACATATGTAGGATAATGAATTATCATATTTTTCGAAAAGCTGTGAAGAAGCACCTCCAGGAAAATAATATTACTTAATCGAATTTTGATTTGAAATAACTTCTGCAAATGGCAATCTTGTAAATATATTATTAATACTGCTGTATACAAAATGTTAAATCACTTATAACAATGAATTAATTAGCAAAACTTGTAAAAATATGTTTAAACATACAGGCTTTCTTTCCATAGCACGAGCTTTGCTCTTTATGGAAAGGCCAACTATACATTTTTTGTCTTGTAATTTATATTTGAAATGTAATTCTTGAATTTGGCAATAAACTTATTATTATTATTATTATTATTATTATTATTATTATTATTATTATTATTATTATTCTCACACCAATAAACAGTAGGTCGAAAATTGGACCATTTCTCAGCTGCGATCTATAATCCATTCTCTCTTATATCTGTGGCCGACGCATAGGATAATTTGTGGGTCGGCGTGCCGTGCCTGAGATCATATATATTTCTCCCAGCAAATTTGCAGTGCTTTAGTATGCTGTTAAAATGTTTTCGCGTAATACAGCTGCATATAGATAATTTTGATTTTAATTGTTGGTGAAATTTCGTTGTTTTATATTTTATATATTTTTGATATAAATATATATATTTTCAAACTTAATTTTTATTAAAATTTCAATCTTACATGGACATTAATAGGAAAAGTACTTTTTAAAAAATTAAATAAAAATTAACCATATATGATGATGCTATTTATTACATTTCACACCTCGTCGATTTAATAGATACACACTTTTATAGTGTATTGGTATACACCCAAGAATTCTGCTGGGTAAAATTAAAAATAAAAAAAAATTTAAGTTTTGTGTAAAGATAAATACCATCAATGTATCAATATTTAAACTATGTCTTTTGTGTGTTGAGAATTTGCTGTTGGTTTACTTTATTCGAGAAATTATTGTTGAGTATGTTATTTTATGCATATTTTTGTTGTAACGTATTCTTGTTTTATTCATTGCCGATCCATTTGAAAGCATCACGAGCCGCCACTGAATTGAGTTTCAATGCAGTATTGGAATCAAAGTGATACATGACCAGGAGTACGTGTGGCAGAATGTACACTCAAAATCTTACATTCAAAATTTTACACTCAAATCTACTTTTCTCCGAAAATCAATGTCTCTAGCGTTTTCTATACGCTAGAGTATGTTTTTCTGTTGCCTTTATCTAATGCTGAGGTTGGGAGTTTTTGTGATTAATTTTTTAAAATTACAAACTTAGCAGATTTTTTTCTTGTGGAGCAGTTATATATAAGCATATAAGTATGAAATAAATATTTCATTTCTATTTGACTTTGTTTTCACATAAAACTATTTAATTTTTAAATCTATTCATGCAAAAAGGACTTAATTTTCGCAGTTAAACACTAATTTTAGAATTTTTTCGTAGCCCTTGATTATTTAAAATTTAGAATGGCCAAACTGTTGCAGACTCACCTCTCTAGCCTTGCCATTTGCGTGTCATACATCCTAAAAAGTGGGTATATAATTAATTATTTGATAATAAGAAATATATTCGTTTTTCTATTTCAAATATCGATTCATAATTTTTTTACACATTGGATGTGTAATTTTTGCTTGTACGCCATATCACTGAATAATAAATAGCTTTTTGTAAATGTTAGCAAAAATAGTGTAAATTTACTACTTCGCTGTTCACATTTTCACTGAAGCTATAAAATTGTATAATTTGCTCGAATTTGAATTATTATTCATGTAACATTGTGACGACAAACGGCAATTTGGCTAGACTTACATTTGAATAGCAGCAGTTCTGTGCACAGTGCAGTCTTTTTTTTCGTGTTATAAGTGTAGAAGTGTCGAACATCAACTATGCTATTAGTTAATGTATATATGTGTACATCAAAATAAAATATATTATAAACTTAAAGGAATTGAAAAATGTTTTTGCATTTAACAAGCAAAATATTTATATTGATTACTTGACTTGATAGGGCTCTCGCGTTTTTTAACACTTTGAGCTACCTATTTACAGTCTTTTGTTGCCGGTATTTCATTTTGGGGTAATACCATATCTTATGTTAAAGCACTTTCCTGTCTTAGGACTTTAGATCATAAAATTTTTACTAATGTTCGAAGAACATTTGTATTAAAATCGATTTGGCCAAAAAATCATATTTCCATATATATATATATATATATATATATATATATATATATATATATATATATATATATATATATATATATATATATATATATATATATATATATATATATATATATATATATATATATATATATATATATATATATATATATCAATATATAGCAATCAAAGCCGCTGCAGAACAAGTGGTTGGGTATGAAGCTCGGCGCAAAAGAAACAACTGGTTCGACAACGAATGCCAAGATGCGCTGAACAAGAAAAATCAGGCATATAAACAGTTCCTTGAAAGGAACACCAGGACGAAGAGAGAAAAATATGAAAACCTCTGACGAGTAGCAAATAAGATCATTAGATGTAAGAAACGAAAATATTATGACGAGCAATTAAAGAGCATTGACGAAAATCTGGCGAGCAATAAAACTAGGCTAGCTTACAAAGTAGTGAAATGTTTAAGACGCGGATATCAGCCCAAGAAGACACTCTGTAAAGAAGAAATCGGCAATATCATCGCCGAAGATAGCCAGATTAAGGAGAGGTGGGCCTGCTATTTCAAAGAACTCCTTAATCCTGCACATGGCTCAATAATATCAGAGCCAATGGACATCTCTGACGAAGTCCCGATCGCACCTCCAACGCTGGAAGAAGTCAAGTCTGCCATAAAAAGCCAGAAAAACAATAAAGCGCTGGGCATTGACGAGATTCCGGTAATCAAATACGGTGGAAGCTGCCCTATAAAAGCCATCCACAAATTGATCCAAAACATCTGGGGTCAAGAAAAAATACCGCAGGAGTGGTGCAAATACATCATATGCCCTATCCACAAAAAAGGAGACAAACTTCGGTGCGAAAACTACAGAGGCATATCGCTACTTTGTACATCCTATAAGATACTGACGAAAATATTAAAAGATAAAATAAATGTATACGCAGAAAAGGTCTTTGGGGAGTACCAAGGAGGCTTTAGGTCTGGTAGATCAACTACGGATCAGCTCTTCACAGTCAAACAAGTGCTTGAAAAATGCTGGGAATTTAACATCGACGTCCACCAGATTTTCGTGGATTTTAAACAAGCATATGACAGTATTGATCGAAACATACTGTACAAAATAATACTATACTTCGGCATCCCGGCAAAACTAGTCCGGCTGACCAAAATGACGATGACGTCGACAGCATCACAAATCAGAATCAACAACGGTCTGACTGACACCTTTGACACAAATGTCGGACTAAAGCAAGGATATGGGTTGGCCCCTCTGCTGTTCAACGTAGCACTTGAGTACGTGATAAGGAAGATTCCTGTCGACACAGGGGGTACGCTTCTGTATAATTCGAACCAGTTAGTGGCCTACGCGGATGACATTAACATCTTGTCCCGTTCCTTCACATCCGCCAAAGAACTCCTGTTGAAACTTGATCAGGAAGCCAAAGAAGTAGGCCTGAAGATCAACCAGACGAAAACAAAAATCATGACGCAAACAAGAAAGAAGACCTCCATTAGACAAAATATAATTTTGGACGAATATAATTTAGAGAATGTGGACGAATTTATATACTTAGGCTCGAAATTGACAACGAAAGGCAGTGAAACTAACGAAATTAAACGGAGAATACAGCTTGCTAATAAAACTTTCTACTCCGTTCTGGCCCTACTGAAGACCAGCTGCATACACAGGAAGACGAAGCTCCAAGTCTACAAATCAATCATCAGGCCTGTGTTGTGCTACGAATGTGAAACTTGGACCCTTACCCAAGCGTCCGCAAATATGTTGAATGCCTTCGAAAGACGGGTCCTCAGGCGTATAATTGGAGCTAAACAAGAGTGCGGCCAATGGCGGATAAGGTACAACCATGAGTTGTACGAGGTTTTGACGAGCCAGAGGTTGCTACAATAGTGAAACTGCGGAAGCTGCAATGGGCTGGTCACGTGCAACGAATGGACGAGCATCGAGTACCTAAGAAGGTATTCGACGGAAGGGCTGAGGGTCGAAGACCAGTGGGAAAACCCAGAAAACGCTGGTCTGACTCTGTCGACGAAGGCTGCGCAAAGCTACTCGGCTTTCGAAATTGGAGGACGCGGTCATTGGACCGCGACAACCGGAGGCGTCACTTGCGAGAAGCCAAGGCCCGCGAGAGGCTGTAAAGCTACGACGCCGATATATATATATATATATATATATATATATATATATATATATATATATATATATATATACATATATAAATCATCAAAAAAATTCAGTGACTATTTCTCGGAAACGCGCCATTCGATTCAGCTGAAACTTTTAGAATACATTGATGTATATGCAAAATAGGTCCAGGTCCCACCAAATGTTAATTATCTTTAACCCTTTGGCACCAGCGGCTATTTAAGTGATATTTTTAATATACTTATTATTCCATCCACATCTAATTTTTGCAAAAAGTAAGATAGTGAAATGAGTTTTGGAATTTTTTAACCCCATGTGTGCGTTAGGTGCCTAAAAAGAGAACGGGAAAATCTGAAAATTTTTAAATTGCGATAACTTTTGACGGAGATATTTAATCATTATGAAACTTTCAGAACATATTGGTATTATTTAGTTGTAAATTTGTGTAGCTTTTAATGAGCGTGTTGGCATTTCTGTAGCTAGGGCAAGCACTCAAAATGAAAACCTTCAAACCATCGGCTCTCCTGAAAAAATGTTGCTTCTTGAAAAAAAGCCACTCATATATAAATCTTATGCTTTGTCTACATGGCCAAAGTAAAAAATTTGAAATTTTACAACGGGCACGCCTGGTAACCCTTTCTCAATTTACCTATATTTTTAGCATCAAAAACTTCTGTTCACGGAAACTCACGATCCGATAATCAGAATTAGTTGAAATTTACAAAATGTATTGGCCTTAAGTAGGACCAGGTCTGATAGAAGTGATTTTGAAATACGGGCAATTTTGTGTCAGTGGTGCCATTTTGAAAAATCACTAAGAAAAATAACTGCTTTTGGCCCTATACATTCTGATTCAGCCATTCGATTGTGACGACATTCACACAGTAGCTGAACCTTACTTTGGTTGATTTGGAAAAATCGGTTGATAAATTTGGTTGACAAATTCGGTTGGTGCAGCCAGCTATGATAATTTTGGTGTGTTAAATTTTGAAAATTCCTGAGGAAAATAAAGCTCTTTGCCCTATAGCTTCCAGTACTGTCTTTGAATCGTAACGAAATTCAAATGGCAAATTAAACTTATTGTAGGTAATATTCAGTAGAAATTTAATTTCAAAACAATGATAGGATTGCCAGGTATGATTGTATTTTGTATTTTTTTGGCATATCTATAGTAAGCAATTTTAGCATATAATTTTCAAATCGTAGTGATCTTATAGTGAAACTAAGCACCAAATATTAAGATCTAGAAATTTTCAAAACTTTTGCGAATGGTAACCCTAAATTTCTCTGCATCCCGATGACTGCATTGGCAGTTATAGGGATGCAGAGAAATTTAGGGAATACGAAATTCGCAGAGCAGGTTGGCTTCAACGTAAGGCAGATGCCACATATTTTGTGCTTCGGTACTAGCAAAGAGCTGCCAGCACTAGGCCTTTTTATTATTTTCGTTCCAATAATTGCTTGCATTAAGTATTTTCATCGCAAACATTTGCAATGAAAATAAGTAAACAATCTTTAAATTTTCTAAGATCTGCCCATTTTTCGGATGACAGCCCCAAACACCTTTCTATCGCTGCAACTTTCGATGAAGTCACCAAAATTAAAATAAGCTTAGATTCTCTTATTATTTAGTAGGAAAAGTAAGTAGTGGTAGAATACACACTCAAAATCTGCACAAATCCTCTACTGTTCTTCGAACATTAGTTTTTCTGGCGGTTCTGATGCGCTAGGGTTTTTATCAATTGCAATTTTATTGATATTGGAATTTAGCTGGAGGCTAGCTGAAATTTCCGCTTAAGTGCTGCTTACTTCCTAAAATTGTTCGCAATAAATAAATTTTGATGTCGTTTGTTTGATAAAACATTCTTAATCATCGTTTTTCAAAAATATGTTTATGGACATTAACGAATAAATTGCACTTATTATTCCAAAAGATTCGTAAATAGTAGCCTTTGCTACATAAACTTTATGTGTTTCCGTCAAAAGTTTACGTCTTTTTAGGGTAAAATTACACGGTTTGCTCGTAAAAAATTTAAACACTTAAGGCGTAGACACTGAAGAAGAAGGCAGATTACCCTCGAAATATCGATATTTGTCACAAAATTCAATAAATCTAGCTTCGAAAGGAAAAATCGGGTTTTTTATTAAAATATTTTTTTTTACAAACTAGGAAAAAATTGGTACACATTAAAAACAACGTAAAATAGTCTTTGTAGGCTTTTCTGTAAATTTACATCTTTAATAATAGGAAACCAGTTTTCTACTATTTTAAGGGTAAAATTCAACCAAAATTTTTTTGAGTGGAAGATGTAGCGTTGTGATGTCAAATTTCGTAGCATTTCAAAAACAATTTAATTTGTACCAACATTTCTCGTACAACGCAAGCGAACTGAGTAATAATGACGACAACCCGTACAAGTGTTCTGTGTAATATTTTGTGTGCCCATCCTCACCATACGGTCAAACTATCCTAAATTGTTGTACTCTATTTTAGTTATGAGTTTTCACTAGCTGAGTGCCAGCTCTTCGTTATTAAATGGAATGCCTTATTACTTGATGCGGCTAGTATTCCTAATGTAGAATATTATTTAAATATGATATTCCTATTCTAGGAATAATTCTCCTCAATTTGGAAATAAAAAGTGGCATTGATACTCAGAGAACCAGAACTTATTCATTAGTCGTTATGCTTCTTTATTATGCAGTAGCTGGGGCTGTCTAAGTGCATGTGGAATGTGTGCCTACAGCCAATATCTGAAATCTGGGATTATGATCCCATAGCGGGAACACCTAGTTGGAAGAAAGTACCTTAACTGTTTGAGGCTCATAGAAAACCATCATTGAATGTAGTTTATTATCTTGAATCTCTAAGAGTCAAAATTAATTGTAACGGGAGAATGCTTCTTTTAGCATTACTTCTAAAGAAGTCTATTCTTAAAATTAAATTTATTGTTGGAACACGATCTCAATTTCCAGCCATTCAACTGGAATCACGTATTTCGTAAGCAAAGAACATTTACAAAAAACAAGAATGATTTCGCACGAGCTTACATATGACAGCGAACGAAAATATATAACATCATGGCAGTGTTAAAAGAGGTTACAATAAATCGCAATCGATCTTCAATGAAAGTTCTTCATAGCAACAAAAATTGTCGGCAACATCATTGACAAACTCCGTTTTATTACAATCGAAGTGCTATTCCGCAATGCTTAATTAACATGTACAATTTATAATGAACTCCTTAATGGGGGTCATGCATGTGAAGATCAATAATAGATCCATTTCATTTAATTGTACATCATTGACTCCCCCGACGATTCGATTTTGGGTCGCTTGATCGATTTCATTTCCCTCCGAATAATAAGCCCATCAATGATATGATGGCCCCTTGAGGATCAGGCTAATTTATTTATTATTAAGTGGCTACGGATCATACTCGTACAAACCGATGCCTAATCCTCACATACAAACATCATTTTTTTCATAGCCACAACAAAAGAGTGCTTTCCTTTGGGCTAAATGGTTCCGTGAAATCGGTCGTGGTCTTATAGACTCTAAGACGTTTTAATGTAAGTAACAACAATCCGAATACGACTCGGAGTGAAGTTAGAGACTGACTGGCTTATACCTATGTGGGATACCCGAGGGATATTGCGAACGACAAAAAACATTAGTTTTTTTGATTAATTGACAATCGATGACTTTGCAAGTTTCCTAATCCCAGTTCGAGTCCCAAATGTGTCTACGAAAACTACGACTACAATTCGAAAAACGTCATGAGTCACTTAATCTTTTGGGCTACTCATTGATGTAGGAGGAGCAGGAATAGTATTTTCTTAGCTTGCTACTCATGCTCAGATGGACTGTTCGTATGCTCACCTGAATTTAAAGAAACATAATAGGTGTTTCCGTAACATGAAGAATGTAACTACTGCAACTCGAAAGCTTAGAATCTTGCAATGCAACAACTTCTACAATTGACATTTCAAAGGAATGTCAATAGATAGATGTAAAGAATTGAAAAAGGCGATGAACGATTCTATGAAAAATTAAATTAAACCTGGAAAACAAGTGTCCCAAGCATGCATTCTATGTGCTGAGGATTCTACGAGTAGCAAACATTCCCTAATTTTCGTCATTATTTTGTGTGGAATTGGTAACTCAACCGATATTGGGTGGACGGGCTATCGAAAACAATCACAGCTAGACTTTTAGCAGCCATAGTACTTAGCCATACATTTGCTTTGAAGAGAGTGACCATCAACAATATTGCTTTCGCCCTGATGATGGATAGATCGATAGAATTCGGATGGACAGAAGGACAGGCGAACGGACCTTGCTTCGAATGCCATGCATGCATACGAGTATACATGCCGCATTTGAGCAATCCATGATTCCAGCTCAGCGAACTTCGTAACAATAGATACACAGTATGATGTCCAAATATCGTTGTCGGCCCTCAAATCGCTAATAATGAAAGAAAAAAGAATTGAAAATATGAAAAATATTGCGGCATACGTAAACTACACATACGTACGAACATACAGGTATCTTGTGGAGGACTAGAGCTCTTCATTACTTTGCATTCAATTTTAATTTCGAATCTCATGGTTCAATTATTTCATTCCGTTTTCGGACAGCTCTCGCGGACCGAGTCATGACGAGCGCGGCCGCCTTACGAATAACGCTTTAACGGGATTCCAACAGTTCAATGTCTAGAAAAATGATGGACTGTTTTGACAGGAGTTGGCTTGACCATTAACTCGCTTGACCCTGATGGTCGTGATCTACATTTATGTTATTTGAAATGAACCTGTTCAGGAATTGTCTTGAACAAGTAGGTATAGAGTCGTTCGCCGGTAGATATCTGACGATTGGTTTGATAGTACATCTAGATCATTTCAAAATCATATTATGACTAATGATGGTGTCATACTCTTGTGCATGCAGAAACAAATTACTAATGACAATTCAGGATATGCACAGCATAGCCTTTTCTCTTGGCTAATTGAATTGCATAAAACTCTTCCCACAGTACCCTATCCATACAAAATAATTACTCACATGTACTGAAATCATCTTCAAATGTAATAAAAACAATTCTTTCCTAGCGAACACAGTGAAATCAGCGGCATTTAAAAATTTCACCATGAGTGTAACCTCTTTATCTTACTTGACTCGGTCAATTGATCGATTGGCCAGTTGCTCGTTTGAGGTCAGAAATGTTTCGACTGTTGAAAGAATTTCGAAGATTCACAACAGCGGCATCTGATGTTGTGCCAATCAGATTTTTCCAATCACAAATAACTTAATAGAAGGTACCCAGCTGCTCGGGAATTTTATTTGTAAAGTAAGATATCGAAACTTAAATAGAACCGCCTTCAATACACTGAGGCTCGCCGCATTTAGGTTGGCTTTATCGAAGTAGGTATACGCATACATAAAAGAAAGATATAAGCTTTTCTTAGTTCATAGATACAAATCTGCATCAAGATTTTATCTGGTCTGTGTTGTTGAACTTTTAAATACCCTCATGAAAGCTACTGGTGAAATTAAATTAACTTCGGTAAGAGAAAAGATTTCGAGTTACGCGTGCCTGTTGCATTTCCAGTCAATCTTGTTTAAGTAAATGCCTTTTGTGCTGAAGGCATCTGTGCGGAAACATAAGTCTGGATCTTCCACAACGCTAGAAATACAGTTATGAGCTTGATGTGGTGATGATATGAACCAATGTGACTTCACGCAGCTAGATCCTATTCAGTTTCCGTAGGTTTTCGGGCCTTTTTAATTAGAGTAGCTCTGAGACATTACATTTTGTGGTCTCTGTCCTAGAGGGCGTCCGTTTTATTTCAAATCTTGTTGTCAGAAAATGTAATTTATTTAAATTGTCGAGACAGAGTCCCATGCAATTTTATGATTATCGGCTCACCTGAATATGTATTTGTTAGATGCCCCTATAATATTCTTCTCAATAGCATTACGTATCACAATCATTTGTTCTATATATCTTGCATTTTTTTTAGTAGCAACAAATTTATATAAAGTTGGGAAATCGTTATTTGGACAGTAGGCTATCAGCAAAATAAAAGAATAAGATAAAGTAAATGAAAATATGCACGAGTCGTTGATTGGTTGATAGCCTGCAGTGGGTCCAGAAGGCCCTTAGCACTCCGACCTCTTGGGTCTATTGTGCATCCTCTGCGTTGTGCCCTAAAGGATGCCCAGGCTTCAAATAAACCTGGATATGTTCCTTGACAGGACGTTTGCTATGTTCCTGATGGAGGGAAGAGCAGAGCCAAAGAGCTCTAATCTTCGTCTCGGTAGTGCTGGCCAGAGTAAGAGATTAGCAGAACAGTCTGTCGTTTCCCCGCAGCACCTGCAGCAGTCATCCTGCTCCTCACCTATGGAGATACTTTTCGCAGGGAACGTGGCCTGTCAATGCTCCGCCTAGCGCTCTTATCCCACTTTTCCATAGAGCCACTGGTTCTTTGCTCTTTCGTTATCGAGACCAAGGTATTTTTTTATGTTTTAAATCCTCAATATTAAGGCTATTTTGATATTTTTCTTGCTCCATTGTAGCATTTGCCCATTTGAATTTTGTTTCTAAAATTCACGGCAAACGACTTTTGATACGCATTGTATCAAAAGTCCTCTACTTGCCCTCTTACGGCACCTTGTTTTCGACAAATCGAAACACAAGCGATGTCGCTTCGAAAAATTCATTTTTTCAAAACTAATTTACCGTATCAACGGTAAATTGTTTATGGCAAATTGCGATGCTGCGGCTGGGCTGTGAGGATGCGGCGCTTGGCTATGGCAGTCGTTGGATGGTCGCAGGAGCGACGTGTCGTTTGGGTGTCGGGCGGCGAAAAATGAAGAAGAAAAGAGGTGCAAAGTAAACTTTAGCGACATATAGTCGGTATGGACTTGGCTAATGTATCGAATAAGAAGATTTTCAAGTGTATTGCCCTCGGAAATTCGGATCATCGAAAACTTCAACGAAAGTGCCTATTAACATTCGGTATCACAGAGATATTTGTGAAGTAATAGAAAGATTGAACTGCTAATAGTGAACCATATGTATTGTGGAATTGAAGGTGTATGAACAAAGTGGAAACGATTGTGCGCGATTAGATCTTGCGTTCGTTCATATCCGAGTATGAGTATCAATTTGTATTGTGACATGTATTGCGAAGCGCGTGGGAAAGTGGTATGTGCATCGCTAAATAAAGAAAAGACAAATAACTGCCTTACGTGTGCAATTCCGGCAGAAGTGTATTAGTTCGAAGGCGAATCATGAGCGTTCGGATAGGAAGTGTATCGACGGGTACATGGCTGGAAGGGTGAAAAGCGTCTAGCTTTTGTAGCGGGATAATACGCTAAACTTTTATATCTCCGAATATTATGTGTATTCAACTCCATTATGAGATTCGTGGAAGCGGATAGCGAGCGTCAGAGAATGTCCATACTTCGAATTAGCTATACTAGCCCGGACATGTCATTTTTTCAAAGAGAGAAAAATACCAATGTTCCAGCACGGGATCACCACACATAGGTTTGCATAACCAAAGCGAACGAAGATTGCTAGGAATTCATAACAGGTATGAGCAGATTTCTAGTAGGTACGTAGGTGCGCTCGCAGATGACGGAAAAGGCTCGCGGAATCGAAGATAGTTCATGCATCACAACAACGTACACCCACTGTAGTATTATGGTGCAACCTTATTAATGAGGATCATCAATGGAACTTCGCTGCTACGACACACTAATTTTGAGATTTCTACCAAGAATACTTAGAACCCCAAGGGTGCCAGATGATTTTTCATGGTTTAGTGCGAGCATTTCACAGTCGATTACGTCATTAGTGATCAATTTTGGTGATTTGAAACTGTTAAAGCAAGGTATGTCAGCCAAGTCGTTGGAAATGCAATTCCGGAAATCTAATTATGTAGAGTTACCTAAAACAAGTTTGATTGAATTAATTCGATTTGATATAGATCTAGTTGGCTTTAAAACATATTTGGAATTTTGATACTGATATTACTTTCACTGCAGTTAATGGCTGACGTAATGATTAAGGGTGTGTGCATATTTAATGGAATCAATTCGTGTTTAGGTTTCCAATAAAATAACAAAATTTTTCAACAGTGATTATGATAATTTAGATTAATATTCAAAGGAGTAAAATCAGGTCGAATGCCGTTTCAAGACCCTGTATCACATGTTAACGTTATTTAAAGTTTAGCATTTATGTCTATCATTTCATTTCTAAGTTCAATTTATTAACAGAACTATACTGAAATTGTGCAAAAAGCTAAAATTGAATTGAATTGGCTATACACAAACGATAACAGAGATAAACCGTACACTAAGAAAGGAAGTGATTGAAATTATGTTTTATTTACGTTTTGTGCGTTTCTTTAAAAAAAAAAAAAAAAATACTCTTAATAGAGATAATTTCTTTTGTTACGAACAGAAGAGTATTGGAAAAGAAGTAAATATAGTAACATTAACCGAAGGCGGAAAGAATTCTCAGTTTTGAAGCACATGTTTCATATTAAATCTAAACTGAAAGATTTCATTCTTCATCGATAAGAATTGTGATGATAAGATTTATAAGAGTTGTTTTTCCAATGTTTCGTTGGAGTTTCGTTAATAACATTGATGAGATGGCAGTTTGTAGTTTCAGAACTTTGAATCTTGTTTAAAATATAGACATAAACATTTCATAGTTTATGGATTACATTATAAGTGATTCAATATTGTGTGGTTATTGCAATTATCAAAGATTGCATTTATTTTGTTTGCACCACTATATACATATATTTTAATTGTATCGCATACGAAAGGAAAAATTTATATTATAACTCAATTCCTAGGCAAGGTCGGTAATAGTTATCTTTATTGTTTTGCTTAGAACCTCAAAATTGGTTTTCGTTTCAGTACCTTTTTCTTAAGAAAAGATAAAAATGTTATACGAATGCTGGCTAACAGAGTCGTAGAATCGGGAAGTAACTGAACATTGATCGGTTTGTAACGAAATAAAACGGAAATAACGAAACGCTAGTTACTCGTGTTACCTCTTGGCCATTATCTATGCATAGATATATACTAATAATGAGGTTGTGCCTTTGGTTACTGCGATAAACCCCTAATCCTAACGTATTGAATAAAAAGAAGAATAGGGAAACACGGTCGGGTACCAATAGGAAAGCAGGGGAATCAATAGTAACTTTGTTAGCTGGTTTTCTCTTTCTATGGTACAGTTGAATTGTTTAATTTGTCACTGCTTTAACATAAGAACAAGAAAAGTGAAATAAAATGAGTATGTATTGATTTAAACTCAGGGCCTTCTTATTGGGCGAAAGCCCGAGAAGTTCTCTTCCTTTTCAGGGTCCGCGCAAGGCCTGGCTGGCCTCAAAATGATTAAGTAGATTTCGTGATTTTTCGTGATTTTTTTCAGCTTATCACTTTTGAAGGGAGGGATGCTGGCCACACATAAGTAGTTTCCGCTTTGATGTAAAATTTGGTTTTTTTGATTAAATTTCTTTTTGAATTCGTAAATTTTGGATTGATATGGCCAGCATCAGAGGGTGGAGGACCCCAGACCATCGGGGTCAGGGCTCCACTGCCATCGGGGGCCCGGGGCTGTCTGCCTCACCCGGGTTCCTTGTAAAGAGAGGTAGCACTTTTTCCTTTTTCCCTTTTGTAGAATTTTAATTTTCTGGCTCCGTGCGTTGTCACGAGCACTGGGTCTGCTTAGTCAGCCCATGTTGCAGAGCCTGGGTGGTTTCCTTTACGGAACTATGCCCCTTTTTGGTCCTTGGGTATTTTTATATACCAGTTTGCGGCTACAGTATTATGACGGATGAAATAATACGTAGCATCCCGTTTTCTTTGAGAGCAAACTAACCCCATTTTGTTTAAAGAACCCACCCCAGCCGCAGCGAGCTAGCAAAGCGGCACCCCAGCATCCGTCGGGGTTGGTTAAAGGGTGCTCCGCTAATGCGGACGAGGGGCCTTCACGGCCATTTCTAGGGCACCCTGCTCTCGGGGCAATTCTTTTTTTTTTTGTTTTGCCTCTTGAATGGCATTAGCCAATTCCACTCTGGACCTTAGCACTCTTGGTTCTGGACTTCGGTCTGGTTCTAAGTTGTGCTAAGGCCATTCCCATATAAATACTCGCTACAAATGGCGCCCAACGTGGGGCCCGAAACTTGTTTTGGGCAACCCACACCACAGTGAGAAAATACTCATGAGTTTCGACTCATACTCCCCTCAAGACTTTACGTCTTTAAATCCTAATAATTCCATTCTCACTAGCAGGTCTTAGGATCGCCTCCATTGCGATTCGATATACTTCGTTCGAGAGAACAAAACCCCTTTATTAAGACCTGCATTGCTCGCTCTTTCCTTACTAGCCGCAAACATCCTTCCCAATCCTTTCCTTTTAAAATCATTTCCTAGTTAGTTTACCTCTTGGGCAGCTTCTCGTTGTGTTCGTCCTATTGAGTTTTTTGACTCTGGGTGCAACCTGGAGGTTGGCCGCGGATAACAGGTTGTGGTGGTTTACCGCCGCTCCTGTCCCGGTCAACCGAAGGGCCCCTGCCCCACTTTATGTTGGGAAGCTGTCCCAAATCTTGATATCCTTGCTGTCTTGATCCAGCTTTGGCTTTTGGCTTGGGTTTGGTTCAAGCTGTGGTGGATTACGTGGGGTTGGCGTGGTGCCGCCTACACGTCCCTGCAGCTTGACCAAACTTGAACCATTTGCTGAAGCTGAGTCAAGCAGCAACATAGTTGTTTTTTTGGTCCCTTGCTCCTCTCTTTTCGAGGGATTTCGGGTGAGAGAAACAGTCCCCCATACTGGGCGGTACCCCTCAGGAACCGACCCGAGTTAAATTTTTTACTTACAATTTTCAATATTTTTTCACTTTGACAATTTTTTACCATTTTTCACATTGTTCCAGTCTAACATTTCATAATTAGAATTTCATTTCCTTGCGTTTTTTTTTAAAATCAAAAGCCAGCCAGCCAGCGGACCTGAAATTGGGAGGAACAGACCGGGATTCGTTCAATGAGAAGGCCGATCTGTGAAAATTAAATTCTTTGATAATTACGAGTAAGTTCTGAACTTGCTTTGGAAAAATATAAATCTTGGATAATTTTGGAAAACCTACTCCGTATTTATACGAGTAACCTCTTGTGAAATTAGTAGTTCTGGAGGCTTTGTTCCACTTGGAATTTAATAATACTTGAATTGCGGCGAGAGTTAGACACACCCCCTGGTGTGCACCTTTTGGAAATTTTGGCACTTTGGCCAAATAGTTACTAAGTTTTGATAGTAGCCATATCGGCTTAGGATAAGTTTTGTTAATTTTGAATTTTGGCACGTTGGCCACATTTAGTATAAGTGTATTCATTCGGTTAGTCACGCTAGCGTGCAAGTTTATTTAATATTTGAAATTTTGAGGTCTATCAGTCTTGGAACAATGCCACTAAGGCACAGCAGAGAGGACTTGGCCGGCGTGGAGGTGGAGGCTCAGTGCTCCATCTGCCAACAAGTATACACCAGTTTTCAAGTCACGTATACAACAAAATGCGACCATATTTTCCATCGGAATTGCTTGGAGCAATGGTTGAAGGATAATTCTGACTGTCCCTTGTGCCGTGGACCACTGAGGCTTCCCCTCGGCGGCGGTCAAGTCCCCTCGACGGGCGGGACCCGGCCAAAACCGGTGAAATCTGGAGTAACCACTAGGGGAAAAGGAAGGCAAGAGCAAGCCATAGTAGAATTTAACTTACAGGATCCGAATGGATCGGGCGTCTCAGACCGGCCACCTGATCCTAAAGGATCGCTGCTGACGACGAGCCCAACAGACGAAGCAAGTCGTCACCCCTCACTCCAGACGGAGCTGAGTGGCGTTCAGAATCAAATAGGCGCCTTGCAAGACAGCATGCGCTTGATAATGGAACAGTTGGCTGATCTGAGACGGCCGACCCAGCCGGAAGCTGAAATTCCTGTGCCACTGAACCCCAGGGCACCAGTTTATGTTCCCCCTCCGAGATCTTACAATTCACGGCCCCTTCGGGATGATGTAGGCCAGCTGGCACCTGATAGGGTGGCCAGTATCATGGAGAGGTGGAACCTTAAGTTTTCTGGAAGGGATAACACCTTGCCCGTGGAAGTGTTCACCTACAGGGTCAGGTCGCTCACCAGGCAAACACTTTCTGGTCGTTTTGATTGGCTTTGTCAACACTTATACTTATTATTCACCGGAGCCGCTGCTGATTGGTATTGGCGGTTCCACCGCACCCGGCGTGGAGTCCAATGGCGAGACCTGGAAGCGGCGCTGATTGATCAGTTCGGAGGTCGCTACTCGGACGGCGACCTGATGGAAATCATCCGAGGACGAAGGCAAAGAACCAATGAGACTTTCGATGACTTTAACGCGGAAGTACACCGCTTAGCGGACCGCTTGCAATACCCCATCAGCGATGGAGAGTTAGCGGAGGTCCTTCAGCGAAATTTGTTACCAGAAATTCGCCGCGGTCTATTGCAGAGTCATTTGCCTACTGTCCGGATGCTCCGTCAGGCCGTTCTCCGAGTGGAGAACTTCGAGCTGGAGCTCAGAAGCCGCCGCCGGCCTGCGCCAGGAAGGCATTATCACGAAGCCCTGGAGGAAGAGCCTCAAAACGTCTTGGAGGACGACCCCTTAGATACTGAAGTGTGCGCTGCGACAGTCCTGCCTACCTGTTGGAACTGCAGGAAGGTAGGACATAAGTTTGACGATTGCCTAGAAGAGAGGCGCGTGTTCTGCTACGGGTGTGGCAAGGAAAACACCTATAAACCGCACTGCCCAGTATGTCAAGCAAAAAACACGCCCACGGGAGTGCCGAATTCCACCACGAGCCTCCCAAAGAGGCAAACACATCCACCTCGTTTCAGCAGGTAGGTGGGAATGTCGCGGTTGACATTCTACAAGGCAGGACCCCGAATGTAGAACACCCTGGAGGTTCGCCATTACCTGACTTACCCTTGACTTACACATCATTTCCCACACCGTTGGCCTTTTTGCCATACCATCAGCGGGTGATGAAGTACACGGCGGTCCGAGACCGAATTTTTAATTCCGAAATTTCACGACCAAAACCTATTCGTTCCAAAACAAAGCGCTCAACGCTGAGAATGAGAGCGTTCTATTCTCGCTTTCGGCGTTGGCGTTACCAGCTCAACTGTGCCACTCTGATGGACGTGCCTTCAGGTGACGTCCGTCCATACGCACAGGTTCTGCTGTTTGACCAACCAATTGCAGGCTTGATCGACACGGGAGCTTCCGTGAGCGTGATGGCGGCTGACTTGGCAAAGTCCTTCCTCGAGAGGAACGCTTTTCATTGGAAAAGAGCTTCTCTCGGGTTGAAGACTGCAGACGGCACCCAACATCAAGCTGTAGGCCGAGTGTCAGCCGACATCACGTTCAGGGGAGTTACTAAGTCCCTGACGCTCTGGATAATTCCCACTCTTAGCCAAAACTTATATCTAGGAGTGGATTTCGTGCGCCAGTTGGCCTTAGCAGCAGACCTGTTTGCGCCATCCCAACAAGTCAACACCACTAGTAGCCTCGAACAACTCGACGATCACGCCCACCCTCTCTCACCGGGGCAGCGTCACAGACTTACGTCTGTGATTGCTAGCTTCCCGTCGTTCGCCGTAGAGGGTTTGGGAAAAACAGCGCTGATCGAGCACGAAATCGACACTGGCGATCAGAAACCGATTAAACAGAGACACTTCTCTGTTTCGCCAGCTGTCGAAAAGCTCTTATACAAAGAGATTGATCGTATGCTCGCGCTGGGCGTGATCGAAGAGTCCAAGAGTGCGTGGTCCTCGCCAGTGACCCTAGTGGTCAAGCCCTCCAAGGTACGCCTGTGCTTGGATGCGAGAAAGGTGAACTCGGTCACAGTGAAAGACGCCTATCCCTTACCATTGATAGACGGCATCTTAAGCAGACTCCCTAAGGCCACATTTATTACGAGCCTGGATCTAAAAGATGCCTTCTGGCAGATTCCTTTGGAGGAACGGTCAAGGGAGAAGACGGCTTTCACTGTGCCCGGGCGACCCTTGTATCACTTTGTCGTGATGCCGTTTGGTTTGTGCAATGCACCCCAAACGATGTCGCGACTCATGGACAAAGTGATACCTCCGCATCTTAAGCACCAAGTGTTCGTATACTTGGATGACTTGTTGGTGATAACCGAGGCCTTCGACGAACACCTGAAGGTACTGCACCAGGTCGCATTCCATCTGCGACAAGCTGGCCTTACCATCAATGTGGAGAAGAGCAAGTTCCTCTTGCGCGAGGTAAAATATCTTGGCCACATTGTTGGTAACGGAACGATCCGGACAGACCCTGACAAGGTGAGATCCATTATGGATTTCCCTCTTCCGACGACCACGAAGCAGCTGCGGAGATTTTTGGGAATCTGCGGTTGGTATCGGCGCTTCGTCAGAGAATATGCGTCTTTGTCAACGCCACTGACAGACATGCTTTCGAAGAGGACTCAATTTGTGTGGACCGACGAGAGGCTAAATGCTTTCAAGCAATTGAAAGTGAGCCTTGCTTCGGCTCCAGTGTTGCACAGCCCTGACTTCAACAAGCCCTTCTCCATCCAATGTGACGCGAGTCAACATGGAGTAGGTGCCGTGCTAGTGCAACGGACGGAAGAAGGAGACGAAGCCCCCGTCGCCTATATGTCCCACAAATTGAATCCCGCTCAGCGTAATTACACCGTCACTGAGCAAGAATGTCTGGCAGCGGTGTTGGCAATCAAAAAGTTCCGTGCCTACGTGGAAGGTCACGAATTTGAAATCGTGACCGATCATGCTTCCCTAAAATGGCTAATGCACCAACCAGATCTAAATGGTCGCTTAGCCCGGTGGGCCCTTAAACTTCAAGGGTTTAATTTCACCATCGTCCACCGAAAGGGAAGCCAAAACGTAGTGCCGGACTCTTTGTCGCGCATGTTTTCTGCCGAGGCGTTGATGCCGGCAGAAGGCGAGGAGACTCCAATGGAGCTAGACTTAGAGTCGCCACACTTCAAAAGTGCTTCCTATACGGAGCTAGCGGCTAAAGTCCAGGCAGAACAAGACCAACTGCCGGACCTAAAAGTTGTAGACGGGTTCGTGTACAAGCGGACTGAGTATGCGACCGGAAACGGACTTCAAGACCAGTTGGCCTGGAAGTTGTGGGTGCCGTCAGAAATGACGGCAGAATTAGTGAAGGGAGCTCATGACCCACCCTTGAGTGCGCATGGTGGCGTGGCCAAAACCCTCGGCCGATTACGGCAATGGTTTTTCTGGCCACGAATGGCCGCTCAAGTGCGTGAATATGTGGGATCATGCCTCACATGCAAAACCACCAAAGCCCCTTCACACACCCTTCGTCCACCAATGACGCTGCAGTCCGTTCCCGAGCGCATATTCCAGCGCTTGTACATAGACATTATCGGCCCCTACCCTAGGTCCAAGTCTGGCAACATTGGAGCTCTCATCGTCCTGGACCATCTCTCGCGGTTCCCATTTATCGAGCCGCTTCGAAAATTCACTGCGAAGGCAGTAGTGGACATCTTAAAGAAGAGGATCTTCCACCTTGTCGGGGTACCAGAAACCATCGTGTCGGACAATGGCGTGCAGTTTCGGTCACACATCTTTCAGGATGTACTGCAGGAATTCGGAATCGCTCACACGTTTACAGCTGTGTATTCGCCACAGGCAAATGCTTCAGAGCGTCTAAACCGCTCAATCCTCGCTGCCATTAGAGCCTACATCGATCCCGCACAGACCACTTGGGACGACAAACTATCGGATATTACTAGTGCCCTACGTTCTGCACCTCACGCGACGATAGGGACGTCGCCCTATCAGGCAGTTTTCGGGCAACCTATGGTCACCCATGGCCGCACTTACCAACTTTTGCGGCAACTCCATCTTCTGGATGACCCCGAGACCACTCTGCCACCTCCTGACCACCTGGCCCTTCTACGCCAAACCATCCGCGACCTCACCACCCAAGCCCAGTCTCGCAATGCCAAGGCCTATAACCTTCGTTCCAGGTTGGTTTCATACCAGCCTGGCGAAGTGGTCTACAGGCGCAACTTCCGGCAAAGTGACGCAGCCGCGCACTACAATGCAAAGCTGGACCGGAAGTTCTTACCTAGTAAGGTAATTAAAAAGATCGGCGGTGCTTATTACCAGCTGGCCGATCAAAATGGACGATCAGTGGGCGTCTTTCACGCGAAAGACATCACTAAGTGATATACCCACTAGTTCACCAGTTCACGATCTGTTTCCAAATTTTATTTGGAAGATCGTCCATTTGCGCCTATTTCAGGTGTCACTCCTGCCCCAATGAGAAAGTATCTAGAGATGTTCACCTGGTTCACCATTTCCTCTATCAAAGATACTTTCGTCATTAACTTAGCATACGTGTTCACGAAATTTCCTACAATTATATTTACCCCTTTTTATTTGCTCACTAGTTCACGCAATAAATCTAAAAGATTGGATAGTAAAAGACTTGATCACCTGTTCACGTCATTGTCTTTCACACATTACATCCATCCTTCAGCTCTTTCCACGCACTTGCCCTTGTGGAAAGATCTGTGTTGTAGCATTTGCCCATTTGAATTTTGTTTCTAAAATTCACGGCAAACGACTTTTGATACGCATTGTATCAAAAGTCCTCTACTTGCCCTCTTACGGCACCTTGTTTTCGACAAATCGAAACACAAGCGATGTCGCTTCGAAAAATTCATTTTTTCAAAACTAATTTACCGTATCAACGGTAAATTGTTTATGGCAAATTGCGATGCTGCGGCTGGGCTGTGAGGATGCGGCGCTTGGCTATGGCAGTCGTTGGATGGTCGCAGGAGCGACGTGTCGTTTGGGTGTCGGGCGGCGAAAAATGAAGAAGAAAAGAGGTGCAAAGTAAACTTTAGCGACATATAGTCGGTATGGACTTGGCTAATGTATCGAATAAGAAGATTTTCAAGTGTATTGCCCTCGGAAATTCGGATCATCGAAAACTTCAACGAAAGTGCCTATTAACATTCGGTATCACAGAGATATTTGTGAAGTAATAGAAAGATTGAACTGCTAATAGTGAACCATATGTATTGTGGAATTGAAGGTGTATGAACAAAGTGGAAACGATTGTGCGCGATTAGATCTTGCGTTCGTTCATATCCGAGTATGAGTATCAATTTGTATTGTGACATGTATTGCGAAGCGCGTGGGAAAGTGGTATGTGCATCGCTAAATAAAGAAAAGACAAATAACTGCCTTACGTGTGCAATTCCGGCAGAAGTGTATTAGTTCGAAGGCGAATCATGAGCGTTCGGATAGGAAGTGTATCGACGGGTACATGGCTGGAAGGGTGAAAAGCGTCTAGCTTTTGTAGCGGGATAATACGCTAAACTTTTATATCTCCGAATATTATGTGTATTCAACTCCATTATGAGATTCGTGGAAGCGGATAGCGAGCGTCAGAGAATGTCCATACTTCGAATTAGCTATACTAGCCCGGACATGTCATTTTTTCAAAGAGAGAAAAATACCAATGTTCCAGCACGGGATCACCACACATAGGTTTGCATAACCAAAGCGAACGAAGATTGCTAGGAATTCATAACAGGTATGAGCAGATTTCTAGTAGGTACGTAGGTGCGCTCGCAGATGACGGAAAAGGCTCGCGGAATCGAAGATAGTTCATGCATCACAACAACGTACACCCACTGTAGTATTATGGTGCAACCTTATTAATGAGGATCATCAATGGAACTTCGCTGCTACGACACACTAATTTTGAGATTTCTACCAAGAATACTTAGAACCCCAAGGGTGCCAGATGATTTTTCATGGTTTAGTGCGAGCATTTCACAGTCGATTACGTCATTAGTGATCAATTTTGGTGATTTGAAACTGTTAAAGCAAGGTATGTCAGCCAAGTCGTTGGAAATGCAATTCCGGAAATCTAATTATGTAGAGTTACCTAAAACAAGTTTGATTGAATTAATTCGATTTGATATAGATCTAGTTGGCTTTAAAACATATTTGGAATTTTGATACTGATATTACTTTCACTGCAGTTAATGGCTGACGTAATGATTAAGGATGTGTGCATATTTAATGGAATCAATTCGTGTTTAGGTTTCCAATAAAATAACAAAATTTTTCAACAGTGATTATGATAATTTAGATTAATATTCAAAGGAGTAAAATCAGGTCGAATGCCGTTTCAAGACCCTGTATCACATGTTAACGTTATTTAAAGTTTAGCATTTATGTCTATCATTTCATTTCTAAGTTCAATTTATTAACAGAACTATACTGAAATTGTGCAAAAAGCTAAAATTGAATTGAATTGGCTATACACAAACGATAACAGAGATAAACCGTACACTAAGAAAGGAAGTGATTGAAATTATGTTTTATTTACGTTTTGTGCGTTTCTTTAAAAAAAAAAAAAAAAATACTCTTAATAGAGATAATTTCTTTTGTTACGAACAGAAGAGTATTGGAAAAGAAGTAAATATAGTAACATTAACCGAAGGCGGAAAGAATTCTCAGTTTTGAAGCACATGTTTCATATTAAATCTAAACTGAAAGATTTCATTCTTCATCGATAAGAATTGTGATGATAAGATTTATAAGAGTTGTTTTTCCAATGTTTCGTTGGAGTTTCGTTAATAACATTGATGAGATGGCAGTTTGTAGTTTCAGAACTTTGAATCTTGTTTAAAATATAGACATAAACATTTCATAGTTTATGGATTACATTATAAGTGATTCAATATTGTGTGGTTATTGCAATTATCAAAGATTGCATTTATTTTGTTTGCACCACTATATACATATATTTTAATTGTATCGCATACGAAAGGAAAAATTTATATTATAACTCAATTCCTAGGCAAGGTCGGTAATAGTTATCTTTATTGTTTTGCTTAGAACCTCAAAATTGGTTTTCGTTTCAGTACCTTTTTCTTAAGAAAAGATAAAAATGTTATACGAATGCTGGCTAACAGAGTCGTAGAATCGGGAAGTAACTGAACATTGATCGGTTTGTAACGAAATAAAACGGAAATAACGAAACGCTAGTTACTCGTGTTACCTCTTGGCCATTATCTATGCATAGATATATACTAATAATGAGGTTGTGCCTTTGGTTACTGCGATAAACCCCTAATCCTAACGTATTGAATAAAAAGAAGAATAGGGAAACACGGTCGGGTACCAATAGGAAAGCAGGGGAATCAATAGTAACTTTGTTAGCTGGTTTTCTCTTTCTATGGTACAGTTGAATTGTTTAATTTGTCACTGCTTTAACATAAGAACAAGAAAAGTGAAATAAAATGAGTATGTATTGATTTAAACTCAGGGCCTTCTTATTGGGCGAAAGCCCGAGAAGTTCTCTTCCTTTTCAGGGTCCGCGCAAGGCCTGGCTGGCCTCAAAATGATTAAGTAGATTTCGTGATTTTTCGTGATTTTTTTCAGCTTATCACTTTTGAAGGGAGGGATGCTGGCCACACATAAGTAGTTTCCGCTTTGATGTAAAATTTGGTTTTTTTGATTAAATTTCTTTTTGAATTCGTAAATTTTGGATTGATATGGCCAGCATCAGAGGGTGGAGGACCCCAGACCATCGGGGTCAGGGCTCCACTGCCATCGGGGGCCCGGGGCTGTCTGCCTCACCCGGGTTCCTTGTAAAGAGAGGTAGCACTTTTTCCTTTTTCCCTTTTGTAGAATTTTAATTTTCTGGCTCCGTGCGTTGTCACGAGCACTGGGTCTGCTTAGTCAGCCCATGTTGCAGAGCCTGGGTGGTTTCCTTTACGGAACTATGCCCCTTTTTGGTCCTTGGGTATTTTTATATACCAGTTTGCGGCTACAGTATTATGACGGATGAAATAATACGTAGCATCCCGTTTTCTTTGAGAGCAAACTAACCCCATTTTGTTTAAAGAACCCACCCCAGCCGCAGCGAGCTAGCAAAGCGGCACCCCAGCATCCGTCGGGGTTGGTTAAAGGGTGCTCCGCTAATGCGGACGAGGGGCCTTCACGGCCATTTCTAGGGCACCCTGCTCTCGGGGCAATTCTTTTTTTTTTTGTTTTGCCTCTTGAATGGCATTAGCCAATTCCACTCTGGACCTTAGCACTCTTGGTTCTGGACTTCGGTCTGGTTCTAAGTTGTGCTAAGGCCATTCCCATATAAATACTCGCTACACCATGTTTTAATTTCCTTGTCCATATCTGCTTTTGTTAAGACGCAGGACAGAGAAGGACTTATGCATGGCATTCTTATTCCTTCTTTGGCTTTGATATCAGCTTCCTCGTTTCCTTGGTGCCTTTAATGGCCGGGGACCCATATCAACTCGAAGTTGTTCTGTGCCCCTATTTTATTTAGGGTATCTTTCGCCCTTAAGAGAATAGCTGAATTTATTTGATGATGAGCCATGAGAGCCGTTTGACTATCCGATAGGATCTTAATTCTGGCCCTTTTAGTGTTCCTTATCTTTAATATTTATGAGGCCCTCATTATGGCAGATAGCCATTAGAGTGGAGCTCATAGCTCCTGTAATCAGCAAGCAGGCAATCATTTGAAGCTTGTTGAGCCAATTGACAACCGTTTTTTGTGTGGTTTTCTTCCACTACACTGCAACTCCATATAGTAGAATAGGTCTCACCATTTGTTTGTATGCCCATCTTGTCTGCCTTGGAGACAATCCCCAATTGAGTCCGAACATTTGCTTTGCCGCCCAGAGTACTTTAGTGGCCTTCAGTGTCGTTTTGTTTAGATGATTGTCCTAGGTGAGTTTCCTATCTAGCGGGATTCCTAGATATTTCACCTCTTCTTGCACACTTTCGACTGTGCCCCTACTTCAATTTTTCTTTTTCTGGTGAATGGTACTATACTAGTTTTCTGTAGATTAATGAATATACCCTCTTCTTCGCACCATTGGGCTGTGTCATTTAAAGCTTTTTGCATTCCGGAGCCATATCCAAGAGCATATCCAAGAGCAATTAGGCCCTCATCATTAAGAGTCACGAAAAGGTCAAATGGTAGGGACCATAGCAGGGGGGATAATACCCTTCCTCGTGGACATCACCTCCTAGTGTTCGCCCATGCCTACCCTAGCTCCGCAAACACACTTCGGTATCTCAGTATTTCAGTCGCCCACTTCACTACTTCTTGGTACATCGGGTCATGTCTGGCATTGTCAAAGGCTCCTTCTATGCCCATGAAGGCGCATAGTGCGATTTCCTTGTTATCTAAATCCTTTTCTATGATTTGTGCCACTTTATATGCTGCTGACATATATTTTCAATATGCCGTTTTGGTAGGCCAATTGAAATTTGTGAAGTGGCATCTTTGTCAAAAGATCATTCCTTATGTATAGGTCAATCAGTTTTGCCATGGTCTCTAATATAAAAGATGTGAAGTTAATTGGCCTGTATGATTTTGGCAGGTCGGCCTGTTTGTTGCCACAATTAGGGATGATCACAACCCGTGCCAGTCTCCACAATTTTAGTGTATAGCTGAGTTCCAAGCTCACTCTAAATATGTGTACCAGAGTGGTTTTTAGTTTCCCCGTCGCTCTTTGCTGCAGAGCTGGGTATATTCAATCTGGTCTTGGTGATGTAAAGTGTTTTGAGTGACAGACACTGAAGAAGAGGGCAGATTACCCTCGAATTATCGATATCTGCCAAGAATTCAAAATATATCTAGCTTTAAAAGGAAAACATTGGTATTAAATTAAAATATTGTTTGTAGGATTTTATTGCCCATTCAACCTTTTCATGCGTAATGATTTGTTTCCTCTTCTTCCTCAGGCTCACCACTACTCCTAATTTTGCACCCTGGAAAGTTTCTTCGAAGCAGCGATAGAGTATGTCATCAAAGGTGGTTCTCATCACTCCATCTCATGTTGTTTTTTGGATTTCCTTAGGTCTTTGTTGTATTCTGAGAGTTTCTTTTTGTAGCCCTCCCAGTTTAATGTATATAATTTTAGCTCGGCTGAACTCGGTTCCTGCGGCTCTTCTGAGTTTTTCTAAATCCCTATTCCCCCATGGCACCCTCGTTTTGGGAGCACTGGTTTTTTTCAGGGCACTTATCGTGGTATGATTCGAGAATGATTCTGGTAACCTTATCCACGATGTCCTGCAGGTCCGTTTTCGTAGTGAAATTCGGATGCAGGCCATGAAGTCCCGCTGTAAGGCTATTTTGACAGCCTTCCCTTTCCGTACACTTTGGTTGCCTGTATTTTAGCTCTTTTGGTCCTCCACGCCATGTACTATAGTCCTCCACGCCATGTACTATAGTCCTCCACACCATGTAACATAGTCCTCCACGCCATGCAGATGGCGTGGAGGGCTATAGTACATGGCGTGGAGGACTATAGTACATGGCGTGGATGACTATAGTACATGGCGTGGAGGACTATAATACATGGCGTGGAGGACTATAGTATATGGCGTGGAGGGCTATAAGCATAGCGTCTGCTCCTATGTACTATGGCGTGTGGCGCTATATTTTATCACAAATCTACCGAAATCGACTATGTACATGGCGCCAGAAGTCTATAAATTATGGCATCTGGCGCTATGTGTTTTTTCAGTGCAATAACATGCTTTTCGAGCGTAATGATTACGATTGATTTGCAGTTTATTTTTGAATTGAAGTTTTATTCGATTAAAATTCATTTGCAAAAATTATTTGACACCAGGGTCTCAGTTTTTTCGATTGATTATCAAAGTTTTTGCAGCATGAAGATCGCTTGCCAATGTATCACGCAGACTTGATCAATTTTCCTCCCGTTTCTTCGTGACTTTTTTGGCAAACTAATTTTATTTGGGGTGTTTCTATTAACTAAACAATCTTATTGCAGTCAAATAATCAACTACAATTAAATATCTCCTATACCCAAGAAGCTTGCTGACATTTATACACCTCCTCACACAGTATGGCTGCGAGTTATAATTGGAGTGTCATGAGCCATATTACATGGCTCATGACACTATGTAATATGGCGTGTCGGGCCATAATTTCTGCGCCATGTAATTATGGCGCTGGAAGCCATACTGCATGGCTCAGGGTACTATGTACATAGCGTCTGGGACCATAAATGCTGCACCATGTTACATAGGACCACGCGCTATGTAGATTCTGACATTATGGCGCTGGGAGCCATATTGCATAGCTCAGAGTACTATGTACATAGCGTATGGGGCCATAAATAATGCGCTATGTTACATGGCTCTGGGCGCCATGTGGATTTTTTTCAGTGTACATGGTGACAGCATCAGTAGGAATATTACATCGAAGTGGTCAAAGCTTCAGGGTAGTTGAGGATGAATTTGAAGTAGTGCCCTCCTTCAACTACTTTGGATCAATTGTACCAGCCGATGCCAATATAGAGGAATATATACGCGGGGGGCTGCTCAAATCCAACAACGCCTACCACAGTCTGCCATGGCTCTTCAAATTTCGAAATCTCACCCGACCATCAAAGCTTCTGCCATATAAGACCATAGTTTTGCTAGTGTTCATGTATGGATCCGAAACTTGGGTGCTCAGGATAAGGTACTCTGATCTTTTAGCCGCGTTCAAAAGTAAAGTCTTGCAGAGAATCGTTAGCCACATATGTGAAGAAGGGTGATTCCGCAGACGCTAACATCATGAGTTATACGCCATCTACCTAGAACCAAGTATAGTTAAAAAGATAAAGCTTGGTAGCCTCTGATGGCACGTAGCTCTTATGAGCGGAAAGAAACCTGTTCGGAAAGCTCTTTCTTGCAAATTTTAAGGCAGAAAAGTGCTGGGGAGAGTTTTTTTGAGCTGTAGTGATGGTTTTGAAAATGACGATCGGAGCTTAGGAGTGCCTTATTGGATGACATCGGCTTGTGATCAAAGTTTTTTGGAGGAGGCCAGATTTTGACCCTGGTCGTAGTGCCAATGATGATACATATACCCACTCAAATGAGATCATTGACTTTATCATGCTTGCGTCATCGAGTTGGGTAGAGAGGGTTGTTGGGAGAAGCCATGACTAGAATCCGGTTGTTGCATTTTACACGGTTACCGAAGAATTGCTCAGCTCATCTCATGCTTATTATGGATAATTTTCAGGTATTATTCAGTAAGTTTCTAGTTTCATCGTGTTTTTTACTACTTGGGGCCTCCTTTCCAAATTGACGGTTTCGTTTTCAGAATATGACGACATACCAAGTCCAGCTTATCCGAATTCAGTTATCTTCGTCTTGGCATTGCTCTCCTGTATAACTGTTGACGAGCTCACGTTCTGAGTTGATTTTTCGTTGGCTTAATGGTGCTTTGAGGCAATATTTCGAAGCAATGCCAACGAATTCAGACACCTCGCCTCGGCTTTCCGGCATTTCACGATTAGACGCAAAACCGGCAAAGTGTAAGTTGATTTTTATTAATTTCACGAAGTGAGAAGGGCGTTATGATATTTTTAAACTTCAGGGACTGAACAGCGTGGAAAATGATATGAATGTATGAAAATTGAATGTATTGAAAACTAAATTTGTAATAAAAATTAAATGTAGTCGCTAAATGTAATTTATACGAGTTTGTTGAAAATATTTTTGAACTTTTGAAAGCTAAATATTTTAAAAGTAGTTATAAAATTGATTCATATTTATTGTATGCTATACATTTATTGATTGCTAAATAAAGATTTTGAGCGTGCCAGAATTTTTACCCTACCGTCTTCGCAGATCGCAATGTCACAAGTTTTAAAGAAGCCATCACTTGACTTGTAGTTCGTTTTTAGCCTTGGTTTGTGAAAAAGGTCCTCGCTTCTCTCGAAAATGGCAGTCCCTCTCCTCCAGTGGCGGCTCGTCAGGGTGGGCCCGGCCCGCCTGACCCACCCTGACGAGCCGCCACTGGCCCGCTCGACAAAAAAACACTATTATAAGGTATACGCGGATACCAACAAGAAATATCTACTTTACTTTAACTCAGTGGCGGGCCGGGCCCACCCTGACGAGCCGCCACTGCTCTCCTCCACAAAATATGTGGAGAGCTGTTATGATAGTTTAATATTTTTAAAAGGTATCAAATAGCTCTGCCCTACTAAGCATAAAGGTTCTATCTACATTTGAGCACTTTCGAGATATTCAATGGTTTGTGTTTTTCTAAATGCTGCAGACACCTTCAAACGTAATGAAATTTTAAACGTGGCGTGGATACAATTACGTTTACTTGAGACACATATCAAGGAAAAGCTTTCCCGTTGAAAATAGTTGTGGAAGATAGGTTTTATGCAGATAGGACTTTTTTTGTACTAGACTGAATCGAAAAACTGGCCCCATTACTAAGCACAAAGGTTCTATCTGCAGTAGAAAAAAACCTTTATGCTTAGTAGTGCGACGTTTTTTGTAGATGGGGAGATTTTTCGTTATTGATTTTAACATACTTCCGCAAAAGATAGGTTTTTCATATTTTGTAGAATGATGTAATTGAATTTATAGTTTTTGAATCCGGTGTTAACTCAAATATGACAAAAATGTAGATAGAAACTTTACGGTTAAAAGGGCAGAGCTAGCTTGCAATATTTGATCTAAACGTCCCATTAGAGAATTTCCTTCAAGCCACCATCTATATACTTCAGCTTACGTACATATTTCAATTGTTCATAAGGTGAGTGAGTTGGCCTCCGGATCAACGAAAAGTGTTGTTTTGAAGCGTGACA
>OZ022264.1:63214942-63617442 GCA_963978885.1 Nemotelus pantherinus | reverse complement strand
ACAAAATTTACAATCAAT
The DNA here is from genome assembly GCA_963978885.1 of Nemotelus pantherinus. Taxonomy (NCBI): domain Eukaryota; kingdom Metazoa; phylum Arthropoda; class Insecta; order Diptera; family Stratiomyidae; genus Nemotelus; species Nemotelus pantherinus. The sequence goes on along the minus strand of OZ022264.1, from coordinate 63,617,424 downwards.
GTGAATACGAGCGTAGAGTGACTAGTTCCACGACTCGTTTTACCTCTGATTAACTCTGGTACCTATTCGGAGCTAGAAGAACTCAAAGGTCGCGCAGTCTCTCGACCGAACCTGGATTCGCACCAGTGATCTACCCTCAAGTCTACACGAGCATGGAAATATAGGGGTAAATTCACACAATGCTCACCGCCCTCAAAGGGTTGAAGATATCCTTATTATAGCCCAATAAAAAATCTGAATCTTTTTGTTGATATACATAAAGAAATATGATTTTTGTGATTCTTGCATTGATTTTTTTTGAAAATCATCGGTAAAAATGTTACGATAACAACAAAATAAATATTATTAACAAGGAAGGGAAAAACTCTCCACTTTGATAAAATGTGGGAATTGGTGATTAATTCAAGGAGCCTGTTATCAGTATACTGCTCTACTAAGCATGGAGATATTCAATGATTTGTGTTTTGGTTTGTACTGGGGATAAATGGAGATTGCATGTTTCAATATTGATTTCAACATACTTCCACAAAAGATAGGTTTTTCAAATTTTGTAGAATGATGTAATGGAGTATGTAGTCTTTGAATCCGGTGTTAACCCAAAAATGAGGAAAATGCAGATAGAACGTTTATGCTTAGTGGGGTAGTACTCTATTTATCAGTATTAGATGATATATCATTTTAAATTAACTCAAACTACTCAGTAATATCATCCAAATCTTTGGGTTCTTCACGTCCTTCTGAAAGGGCGTTCGGGCGCATTAATATTTCTTGTTACCGAAACTAACGTCGCTGCGACGCATGAACATGAGATGTCGCACTTAAAACAAGTCAAGTGTGTGGACATCTAATCCACATGATATATATTCGCCTCTTCCAATGATATCTTTTTACGTCACCGTCTTAAGCGAATCTGAAAAGAATCAAACCAAGCATCGTTTTTCCGTTTTTATAGAAAAGACAAAAGGCAAAGTCAATTGCCAGGATATTGAAGTGCGTCTGTTCGGAAAATGGAATGGATTGACTTCGTTTCGAGTTCAGCGAAGATGCAGTAGCACGTATGGGGACGGAAAAACGACCTGACAACAGGACGACATAGAGAACGTGGAAAATAGCAGATAGATTTTCGCACGAATGCCGAGTAAACGAAATTGTTAAATCTGCTGTGAAATAAGGTCCAGCGTAGGAAAATCCAGCAGAGATTGAATGAAATTGGATAAATTGGAGGATTTCAAACAAGTTCCTAGTATCAGTACGGCTCAGTAGTTTCAATGCAGTTAACTTTTATTGCTTTCGAAACAATGGAATGAATCTTTAGCTTGTGATTTATGACGGAATGTGTAAGCAGAAGATGAAATTTTCAAATCATTGAGAAAGATGATAGTGCGGGAAAATTTGCAATATCTATGCAATTGTACAGATTTTTATATAAAATATATATAAATATCATAAGTTATATTCATATATGGCTGTTCAAAAATAAAAAAAACAAACGATTGATCGCAATATGCAGTCATTTATCTTCGGTCACCTGACCAAGGTCCTTGACACTGAACTCAAAGCTTGCATTAATAACTGCAATATCGGCCACAAACTATATGTATGTGGGTCACTAATTCCATGAGAAATAATTCGCAGCTAACAGGATCGACGAACGGGAAGTTTTTTTTACTGTTTCATTCTAAGTTGATTTTACTCTTGGTCAAAGTCAATGTAATAAACGTTGTGAAGGAACAAATGTGGATTTTTATTTTCCCCGGGAGTAGGGGATGTCACGCACAAAGTCATTTGGCATTGTTGCAAGCCAAAAGTCGTTGTGCCGCAGTCAGCCAGATCCAACCGAAGAAAAATTAATGCAAAGGCAGCCCTAGTTCGGTTCGTTGTGGCATTAAGGCAGTCGCAGACAGCCAAGAGACACCTTATCTTAGATCTTCATAGTTGGCTAACTTCACTGTTTTAATTACTTGACGGTTGCGGCCAAAACCCAATTTATTCTTTCTCTTTTCCGTAAATTTTTGTGTTGCTGCTACTTTGGATGCGTGCGTATTACCGGACGGGAGAATTTCGAGAGCGTTTCTTATAGGTAACAATCACAAGCCAGAAGCCACAATCACCCACTGAATAAACCAGGCTGCGATTCAGAGCCAGGGTATACAAGTCTAGATGTGTACCAATCCACAGAACACAGTATCTGCCATGGTGTTTTCTCTGCTACTTCGTTCTGCTATGCACGGGGTCAGAGTTATTTTTCGGCAAATGAGTTCTAAAACTGGAGAAAATAATAATAATGTTAATCTTCGAAAAGAGTGCAGACAAAAAAAAATGCTGTATAGTCAATTTGATGTGTAATTTCGTCGTTTATGAGTTGGGTTATGTTAATGGTGTCGTCCAACCTAACACACCATAAAGACCAAACGAATTCTAACGACGAAATTTATATGTCTGCTTTAGCGCGAAATTGGCATAATTATTTTTGTATGCAGTCTATTCAACTGCTTGTAATGTGATCTCTCAGTTGATGCTGTTACGATTCGACATGATATTTTGTTTAGATTTAATGGCTCATACTGAAGTTGCACGGGTGAGTTGATTCTATTTGTAATTTTTCGGAGTTTTGTAACAATTATCTGTAATTAGTTTTTGTACTTCAAATAGACATATAGATGTTGAATCTTTATCCAATGGAGATATAGGAAAATAAAATGGCTAAACATTTTCATGTATGTTCCTAACGGTTCATGTCAAATTAATTATAAGCTTTTAGGTACTAGCTAACAGTACTGTGCATGCTCGAGAATATGATATGTCTAAGCGAAAATATTTTGGACAAGTTCCTTTTTATAAATAGACATGGTTCAATCAAATACTCTGAAAGAAACTAAAATAAATAACTGTTTCTGGAATTGCAACCATATAGCCATTCCAATATGCCATGCACATATTTCCTTAGGTTTGTAGCTCTGATGGTTTAGGGTAAATTTTCATTTCTTTCGCACCCTTGAATGTTCTAAATTATGTACGACCCAAGGATAATTAAATATTCATTAGACTTGCTAATCAGATGAAGCAGAGTAACTGTTATTATAGCTGGGCGTATCCCTAACGTCGGGAGACTTCAGCAGGTGCGAAAACTTGAGTAGTTTGGCTGATTAAGGGAATTTTATTTGATACGAAGTCTGAGTATCTCTGAACAGAGCAGTTCAGCAATATTCAAACATGAACGGGATGACATGGGAAAGTGTTGTGAAAAGTTTTAGCTCCTAATTGGGTCCCATGAAAGCAATGAAATCTTTTGCGAATATATAGTGACTAGTTTCCAATCAACAGGAATATTATGTTTTAACTTACAGTTTCTAGCCAAATAAAAAAAAAATTAATAAAATCTACGAAGGTTGTTTTTTTCAAAATGTTTGACTCAGGAGTACTCCACAGAATAAAATATTATTATACAAAAAACATTATTTTTAACATAGCGGCTCTGAATATGTCACTGTTTAGTGTAATGTATACACTATACCGATTATTTTATAGTTAACAGTATCAACTACTTTTGGATCCGCAAAACTGAATAACGGAAAGTGCAACACTATGTAAGTATAAAAATGGAAGTCAATTTTTATTTTTTGTTGATGTGTGTTGAAAGTTTTCTTCAACAGCACATTGATTTCGTCATTATCTGTTTATTCTAATATAGATTAAAAAAACGAAACAATGTGTGCGTTGAAAGGAGAAGAAAGAAGCAACTACCGGTTTTCTGACAATTTATTACTAGTGTTCGAAGAAGAACATTAGTATTAAAATCACTTTGGCCAAAAATTCATATTTATATATATTATAACTTATAAATAAATATTATAACTGACATTTTCAGGACACATTGGGGTATATGCAGAATAGTGCCACGTCTCGCAAAAAGTTAATAATCTTTAACCTTTTGGTGCCGGCGGCTATTTTAGTGATATTTTAAATATACCTATTTTCTGTCAAATAATAAATTTTTCAAAAATAAAGTTTATGTAATGAATTCTGAACGTGTTTCAAATGTGAATATGATAATGTTTTTGAAATTTTTAACCCTATGTGTGTGCTAGGCACCTAAAATGAGATTGGGAAAATTTGAAAATTTTTGAATTGTGATAACTTTTTATTAGATTATCAGATCATAATGAAACTTACAGAACATATAAATGTTGTTAAGTTGCACACTTGCGCACATGAACGTGTTGGCAACTTTGTAGCTACGGCAGGCAGTGAAAGTGAAAACATTCAAACCATCGAATCTCCTAAAATATGTCCGTTTCTTAGAATGAAAATCAACTTGTATACAAATCTTATGCTTTGTCTAAACAGTCAAGGAAAAACTTTGGAATTTTCATGTCGGACGAGAACGGTAACCCTTTCCCAATTTACCTATATTTTTAGCATCAAAAATTTCTGTTCACGGGAACTCACGAACCAATAATCAAATGCAGTTGAAATTTACAGAATACATTGGATTTAAGTAGGACCAGGTCTGATAGAAGCGATTTTGAATTGTGGGCAGCCCTGTGCCAGTGGTGCCATCTTGAAAAATGACAAAGAAAAAAAACTGCTTTTTGCCCTATGAATTCGGATTCAGTTACTAGATTTTCATGAAATTGATACAGTAGCTAAACCTTACTTTAAGCCGTGTTTGATATAAATTTGGTTGAAAAATTCAATTGGTGCTGCCAGCTATGGTAATTTTTGTGTCTTTGGTTTTGAAAATTCGCTCAGGAAAATAAAGCTGTTTGCCCTAGAACTCCCAGTGCAGTCATGAAATCAATACGAATTTCATACATTTAATGGATAAGCATTATTCAGGTCAAATTTGGTTGAAAAGGCACTATAGGATTGCCAGCTTTTGTTGGTTTTGTTTTTATTTCCAATATCTTTCTGAAGCGATTTGATCGTAAAATTTTAAATGGTAATGATATTGTCGTGACAATATACAGCAAATATTAATTTTTCGATTATTTGAAAAATGCCGCGGCTGGTAACCCTAAATTTCTTTATACTCCTATAACTTCGAACGCAGTCATCGGATCGAGACGAAATTCGCAGGGTAGGTTAATTTCAACGTGATGCAGATGTGATACTGGCAAAAGGTTGCCAGCACGAGTCTGTAGTGCTATTTGTGTATCAATAAATGCTTACAGTTAGTATTCATAGCGGAAACATTTACAATGAAAATAAATAACCAATGTTTCAATTCCCAAAGTTCTGCAAAATTTTCGGATCGCAGCCCCAAACACCAACTCCAGTTACAGTGCTGCAGGCACTAAGCATTTTCTTAATTGATGTTATATGAGATGCTGCTTTCAAAGTTTTGTGAAATAAGCAACTGATAACGAATATAGTTAACAAGTGTTTTGCTCTCATAAACTTTGAAATTCATGCCAGTGGTAATATGTGAAACCTTTCCACCATATGAGTTATAATGCATTCTTGAGACCAAAGTAAAACGTGGTGTTTGAAACATTTTGGCTGTAGTAAGCAGCTCGTGTGGTGGAATATGCACTGAAAATCTGCACGATTCTTCTACTGTTCTTCGAACATTAGTGTTTCTTGCGGCTCAGATGCGCTAGAGTTTTTTTTTCAACTAAACGTCGTTAAAAATTCACAGGCTTTAATCCATTAAAAGAAACTCATTTGCGAATTACTCGGGCTATGTACGGAATCAAAAAATTGTTCTTTTAAATATTATTTTTCACTATAATAAAAACCATTGAAAAATATTCTCTGAAAAAACTAAATTCTACTATCAACTTCATCCCTAATCAGCTCAGGTCACTTTAGAGAAAATTGAGTTTTTGAGAACTGATCTGCAGAAATAGAAATGGTCGGCAGGAGAAGAAAGTCAAAGTCCATGAAAGAATATCTTAATATCGATCCATGTACCTAAGTGTAGTTTATAGGTGTTGCCTTCGAAAATCGATATAATAATTTCTGATCATGAACACGTTAACCATAATCTTGGCTATGATGGTTGACCAATTTAGTTGTTACTGTTACCATGGATTTATTTAATTAGATAGTTTTGTTGTATTCTTCAGATTTGACTCCAAAAATTAAAAAGCGCTGGTTTTACAATGCTCTCAGGGTCAACCAAATCAATGAGAAATAAGATAAGCGGAAGCAGAGAAATTAAAAAAGGTTAAAATAGAGTCCCAATTGTATTATCCTGCTCAGCAGGAGTCCAAAAATTTGCTAACCTTGTAAATGTGTCAAAAAATAATGCTTATTCTTTTTACATGTTTAACAAATATTTCCTTCTTTTCCAAATCTATATTGTAAGGCCGTCCATTATTTGAACAAACAGTTCGTCTCTTCATGCAGCACGATTTTGCAGAATAAAACTCCATATTGTGAAAGAATAAATGCTGAGCCATTTTGGAGCTTGGTAGCTAAACCAACCTCCAGTCTCATTTATTGCTTCGGAATTTTATTTTGTGCGATAGCTAATCAGCCCCGTTTGCATCCTATGTAATTTAATTTCTCGATTGAGTTCTTCTCATCTAACTCGAAATGCTCTTATGTCAAACTGTTTTCCTAAAGTGACAATAGACAAATAATTTCAAATTACAGAAGCATAGCAGCTCCATTCTCTATTCCCAACTCAGCCTTATTTACAAAAAAGGATCAAAGGATAATTTATAAAACTTTCTCGTCTAGTCGATATTTTAATGAACGCAACAGCACGGATTTAAAAAAAAGTCCAACTATGATTCGTTTGGCGGAAGTTGTTAGTAGTCTCTTATGCAAATTAAAGATGGGTCACTAAATTGGTGGAAATAACGTCGATCAATACCATGCGTCAATTTTTTCTCAGACGAATTCAGATGCGCCGTATATCGTAATCAATAGGTGCGATTTTTTGTTCTCTATCCAGCACTGAACAGACCAGATGCACTGAACAGAATTCACTAGTACATAAATTCTATTCCTCATAGGTAGCTCACGTGCTGAACTATAGAATGTGAAGGTAGAAAAAAGAAAAGCTCATGAGGATTTGCCTTTTTTCCGCATGAAGTGGCTTGGAATTATTCAAGGTTATGTTGAATGTTTTGGTAGTTAGGACATTAGAAAAATCCCTCATAATACATTTATAGAAAGTTAAAAGAGGTAATTTTCTATTAGTTCCTTTTATATTTTCTATCGATTGTGGTAGTTTATACTCGTTATTTTCTCCCTTTATTTTCAACTGTTTTGCGTTACCACAGCAAATACAGCAGCCTATAGAAATCTTAGCGAATGCACGGCTGCTCTTTACTTGATTGTTGTTTTTGCGGCATATTTCTATTCTATTCTGCACCGGAGCAAAAAACGCACCTAGTATTTCTACTTACTTACATTCACGGTAAGGATTGGACAATAAGAATAGTGATAAGATCCACTTCACTTAGGGAGGAAAGAAAATAACCCAATCAAGTAATTAAATCAATTGATTTACGATAATTCAAAAGGCACACGTTTATTTGAACACCAATTTACAATAGGCAGAATGATCTTCTAGATAAGAGGATGATCGCGGCCGTATATCCCGCTCTTTTTTCTGGGGGAAATAAAGAGAGAGAGAGAGAAAGAAATCGAATACGTTAATGAAAAATATCAGCGATAAATTTAATTAAATAATTTATAAAAAAATAGGTAGATTCACAATAATATTGCATAGTTGCACGTGTTAAGTGATTTAGCGTTAGGTTCCAACTAACTTTGAACGTTATAAACTGATATTTTGATTACGAGAAGAGAGTCAATAATTTCACAATAGTGTGTGAGAAGTATGCTTCGTTAAAATATTCTGTAAATGTATTGTATGCTTTTTATTTTTCACATCCTCCCGTCGCCAATTAATTATTTTCCAAAGGATACAGATGCTGATTGGCTCGTCTATTGGTCACTCCGTTGGGCAATTTAATCGCACAAGCTCGAACGCGACCGTCTCGTCCCAAAGAAGTTTTTTTTTTAATCGCTCCTAGCTTTCAAAAAAAAGTAGCGAGCATGAAGTATCGTGATCAACTACTACATCGGCCGATTTGACCCCACAGGAGAAGGGGGTGCGATTGTGATGAGCGCTTCTAAGTGTATTCGTTTCTAAAACGCCTGAAAAATGAATTAGCAAGCCTAAACCTGGATTGCCACTTCGAACGTATTTCTTGATCGGCAGCAAGAGTCGATTTGCTTATAGCTAAAGTTGAAGGAAAGCATCCAAGAAAAAAATGAGCAGATGTTAGCGGTGATAAATCAGCTGGATCAGAGCAACATATGTATGTAAGAGGACGAGCGTTTATAATAAATTCAACTTCCGTTAAATATGTTTTCAGTTGGTCGAAATTAAGAGTGGAACGTTGAATAGATACCTTGAGAACAGGGCCCTCTTAAGGCATGGGTACACTGGGCAAGTGCCCAGGGCCCCGCGATTCATGGGGCCCCTTATTTCCAGATCATCAACCGATAAATATATTTATTTTGTGAAAATTAAACAATAATTACCTGACTGTGCTTAATAATGATCTATCTGCTTTTATAGTAATCTCATGAACCAGGGGCTTAACACAGGCAACTCTATTTGCTTACTAGTAGCTGTAAGCTTTTATTTATGTATATATATATATAGTCCTACTTGTAACTAGTATATTATCAATTTTACATTTTTTACTTTAGCTTTAACACAAATGCACATTTTGGGTTGTGTGAGTTTGGGCATCACTGGAATAAACATAAACAAATCAATCTGTGTACCCCTTCAATTTGTGAGGAGGGCATTTTAATTTCTGCTGTTCATATTTGAAAAGCACGGTCGGGACGGCATTTCTGTTTGGGACTAAAAATCAAATCATTTCACTTAAGATTGAACTTGTAAACGGTGTGTTTAATCTCGTGTTTGCGATTGTTTTCGGTGCAATAAAATTAAATAATAAGTATTGAATACTATATATATATATATATATATATATATATATATATATATATATATATATATATATATATATATATATATATATAAATTGAATATTATGTCTAGTGGCTCAGAAAAAAGTATATCAGGAGCTTCTGTGAGTAGTAACCAAATAATAAACCAACCACATAATGAATCATATCAACAACAGATTGCGGAAACCCAGGGAACTTTACAATTTACTTGTTCTTCGCTAAGTCCTACCACTTCACAAAAATATATTGAATCATATTGTACAGAAGGAGTCCATCCCTACGTAAAAAATGCAATAACTTCACCAACCACTGTTTTAATGGAGCAACAACAGTCATCCGACCCAGAAAATATTTCATGTGACCTTGCCAATAATTTAAACGAAAGTTTTTTGGAAATAAACCGCAAAATTTGGATTCGTTAAGGGCCCACATATTTTCAAAATAAAGTTTGTAACTTTTCCGAAGTGTCCAGAACCTACAAAGACAAAAACTATGGCAAACAAGTAATAAGTTTTTCAATAAAGCATTATGTAATCGTAAATTAAAGAACAATGAAAGTGGTGAAAGAAAATGGTCGCTGGATTCGCCTTCGAGAAAATCTGTATTTTGTTTTTCATCCAGCTTATTTAACACTTCTATTGTAAACCTAAGTATGTTCTCCGGGTGGATGCAGTGATAGGAAGCACATTAGTTACATAATTTCACAACTCGAAAATAGCCCTGCACATGGGCAGTTTATGATGACTTATCTGCCACGAAGTAAAGTAGTTGGTAGAGTAGATAAAGACTTATCAAAAAGAAGTAGATTGCTGGAAAAGTTCGCTTAAACGGGTTGTCGCAGTTGTAAAATTTTCGGCATCGAGAGGGTTTTATTTAGGATGTATGGAGCTATTAAGTCAATTTGATGAACTACTTACAGGTCACCTACAAAAAATTTGGGAATCTTTATCTGCGAATTTTTGTAATGAGTTTATTGGTGTAATGGGAAAACAGGTCCTAAAAAATTATAAACGAAGTTAAATTGGCTAAATATCCTTCGATTAGCATTGATAGCACGCCCGATCTGTCTCATACTGACCAGTTAATCTTTGATTTATTGTATTTATCTCTATCCCTAATAACAGAATAATTATTAAAGCATCGAAAAAATTCAGAGGAAAACACATTTTCTTTTACATTTTGTATGAGAAAATCCGCAAATTCGTATTCAACGTCATTGAGTTAGCTGTGCAGACATGCGCCGCAATTTTCTGAATCAGAAATCGCACGAGAAGTGCGCTGCCCTAGTACCCAACGAGGAAAGTAATTCATAAACATACTCTCCGTAAGCATCCCGTATAATACATGGGAGCATTAAAGATACTCAGTTCCTTTTAACATTGGATGTCCTAAGCTGGCAAGGTATATACAAGGGGAACTTTGAACTTCCAGCTTTATAGCTGAGAACTTTTTGCAAAGCCCGACATTGTATTTTTGCATTTCCGTCATCTATGGGGAATGCGTATATAAGCTTCGACCGGCGGCCGATCATATCTTTGCATGACTCGGGATGTGCAGATAATGCGTGCTGAGTGACCTTCATTGGAAATTCCAACAGCGTATTCTTGCACTACACATTACAAGGGGATATTTGTGCTGCTGCTTGGACCGGTGGCCAAGCTTGCCCCTGCATGACTCTTAATGAATAGTATCCTATACATTTTTCTTACCTGTGGTGATTTGAAATGCTCTAAAATTTTCATCGTTTCGTTTTATATAACAAACAATGCCGAAGCTAATGTATGCTCGAAAGTTCTTTTCCCCTTAATTTTACGAGTAATGTTCATATGTAAATGATGAATTTTTTGGAAAATTGCTTTCATGTGTTACATCTGCATTGCTGAGAATATTTGCTCTATGCATGCTGCGAGAATGCTTTGCATCCATTTCGTTGGGTAGGGCCCATTTTTGTGCTTCACAAATACAATAGCAAAGAGAGACAGTTGTACGTCTAACGGCTCAGTTGGCTAACAGAAATCGTTGAAACCGTTTCATCGGACAAGAAAAAATACATTTTTATATCACAAGGTGCTGCAATGAAGTTAATCGACCCAAGTGGACTTCATACAGCAAATAGTTTAGCAGAAAGTAGTGCAATAATGTTGCGCAAATCATATTGATTCGCTTCAATAAAGCAAATGTCTTGCTGCCACATGAATTACATTCATTTCAATGTAATTAAAATACTTTTCATTTTGATTTTTGTACATTTATTGAACTTTATTCATTTTGATCTTAACAAAAAACTGGATTTAACTCAGCTAATAAATTAAAACAACATTTATTGATTCTGAGGCGGTGCGAAGTTGGCCGAGTCAGCTAGTAGCTAAATATACATAACTAGAATCTCGCTAATCTGGTCCTGTTTTTTTCTATTGCCTGTTAATAATAATCCTCTCCTCTGTCTTAAAGTGCCCAGGGCCCCTAATTGATTTAAGGTGGCTCTGCTAGAGAAGATCTTCAACAGTTTTCACCAACCGCTCCCAAAAGCCACCCCAACAAGCAGCTCTTTGGACGATGAACCGCCAAGATAATCTTTTTTTGTAATATAATTTTGAAATTCATCAGATTGGATTATCATATGCAACTGTCGAAATTCCAGTGCTGTTCTTCGATACGTTTTTCCGTAATCGGTCATTAAGAGACTCGGGATCCCACAGCGAAAATCATCGAAGCGCCGATAAACATGATTCCGCTTTAAGATCTAGAACAAGTGCTAAATGAACTACTCGAGCGGCAGCACAAGTTATGAGTAGAATGTAAGACTTCCGAGTAGCGTCTTTGTGAGATGAATTTCGTATATACATATAATGGACCGACGAAATTGGCTCCGGCCGTTTCGAAGGGGCGTGTGGATACTAGTCGTTCCTTTTGAATTTCCCAAAATTTGTTTGACCGTAAATATTTGTTCAGTTGCCGATTTTCCCCGTCTGAAACCGCCTTGATATTAACCAAGAATTTTCTTAAATCCTAAACTCTAAAATCTTTGCCAAAATCTTGCACGACATACAAATTAGTACTTTATTCCAATTGTTAGACGCTATGAAGACTATCCAATTATTCGTCAATTAAATTTTAGTAATGCCCACCCGAATCGAAGAGGTGAAAATCACCACCCAGTTCTTTTAACTAAATTAGCCTAGTTTGATCCCTATGAGGATAGATAAATAATTGAATTTGATACAAACAGCTGAACGTGTTGATACAAACACCTGAACGTGTACAAAATATTTCAGAAAAGACAACTAATCCACAACTAGTCCCTAAATCAACTCATTAGCCTCTTTTGAAAATTACTTGTAATTTAAGCTATATACGATGTAAACTGTTAAACTCATTTTTACTAATAGACAACTGTTATGAACTAATAAACACTGGAGAATTGGACAGATTACCCTCGAGATATTGATATCTGTTAAGAAATTGAAATATATCCAGCTTCTAAAAGAAAAATTTAAATTAAAATATTTGGTTTTGAAAGCTAGGAAAAAATTAATCAAAATATTCTGATCAAATTAATCAAAACTGAATTGCCTGCATGATTAGCCGTAACTAAATAATATTCTTAACAAAATTTCAATCGTTGTAAGATGAACTTTCTCGAAGCAGCAAAGCAATATACAAAAAGGAAGTTCCCGCCGATCTATAAATTTCAATATCTGTCAGCTTGAATTTATTCACTACAAACGCCATTTTGACACCCTCTACATAACGATGCGCCAAACCAAAACAAAACGCAACAGTTGCAAAATGCGTATATGAAATATGGTTCGATTCTGTAAATCGTTCAAAATATAAAACCTTAGGTGTCGATAGGCATAATAATAACTCTCCGTAGGAATTCTGTCAACGGACTCACTCCTTGGTCTCTGAGTTCCTAAAATTCTACACCGCAATATACGCGCAGCTACATGCAAGAATATGAGTTTACAAGTGGGATTCACCCGCCAATAAATTTTATTCAAGTTCCAGGTCCTCGTTTCGAGTTACCAAAAGAAATGTTAAGGAGTTTCGCTTAAACGCAATGCTACAGTCAGCATTTATTCGAAAAAAGTCGAGCAAAAGTTGTGCAATTTTACAATATTTTGCATAGAGTCCTACTGATGCATACTGACTGAGGCATGGCCCACGTCGCTAGACCAACAACAAATTCTCCAAGAGAAACCAAGCAGACTGCTTGGGGTCCAGTCGAACAGAAAACAGAATCCCAAGAATTGTCCGAGATGAAGAATTCGAAATTCAGAGAATGTGCACCAGCGCTTGGGAATCTTTTTCAAGCAAGATGAAATACAACTAATGTTCTTGTTGCATGTTACGTCCAAATGTTTTGCCTGAAGCGGGTAAAGATTGAAGTTCAAAGAATGATTACTCAGTTCAAGATGAAAAAATTGTTTCAAAAAGTTATATATTCCCTTAGTTCCGCATATCTCAAATCTATGCTACATATATATTAGAAGAGCCCTTGAAGCACATGTATCCAACCACTGATGCGAATTCATAAAGTGGAGGTGGATCTGCAGGAAGGCCACGATATACCGACACGATACTGATTTTGATTCTGATGTTGATTCCGCGATTCTAAGACTTTGAGACCATGAGGAAAAAACTACATACGTACTTGCTGGTCTTAGATTCGAGAACAGTACCTTCATCTTGTCGGGGTCTGAGCAAGCTATCGCGAATCCGCGACTAGAACAATTCATTTGAAATGCGCGATTAACATGCCCGATAATGTTTAACAGTCATTTGTTGTTTGCTAAGCATTATACAGCGCTGGAATTTTTCGCTATGAGAGTTTTATGACATCGGACCTTGTTTGTACGTATGTTCGTTGGCAGGGACAACAGAACTGAGCGAGGTTTGAAAATGTGAATACGGGTTAGCGAAAACCGGTAGAAATGACGATCGATTTTGTCAACGTTTTAACAACAATTGCTCGTAACTGAACGCGAAAGGTATAAAAGCTACGCTACCCACACGTGATGATGCTACTTTAGGTAGTGAATACATGGATGAAGAAAATTTTTTAAGTAACAGTTAAACTCTGCAATTGGAAATCTGCAGTTAGAAATCGTTACCAAAAATTTTGATTACTAGTGACCTTGAAATGCAACTAGTTTTTTGAATTTTGATAAGTTTTTCATTGGTTGATTAGTGCTAGTAAAATTTCATTTTTACTAAAGTTCGAAGAAGAACATAAGTATTAAAATCACTTTGGCCAAAAATTCATATTTCTATATATATATATATATATATATATATATATATATATATATATATATATATATATATATATATATATATATATATATATATATATATATATATATATATATATATTTATATAAGTATATATATATATAAATATATATATAAATATATATATATATAAGTATATATATATATATATATATATATATATATATATATATATACATATATAAATTTCAGTGAAAAAATCTCAGGAACGTGCCATCCGATTGAAAATTTTCAGGATACATTGGTGTATATGGAGAATAGTGCCAGGTTTCACAAAAACTCAATAATCTTTAACCCTTTGGCGCTGGCGGCCATTTTAGTGATATTTTATATATACCTATTTATCTGTCAACATATAGCTTTTGCAAAAATAAAGTTAATGGAATGTATTTTGAACATGATCTAAATGTGAATATGATAGTTTTTTTTTTAAATGTTTTGCCCTATGTGTGCCCTAAAATGAGATTGGGAAAATTTGAAAATTTTTGAATTGCGATAACTTTTGACCAGATTATCAGATCATTATGAAACTTACAGGACATATTGTTGTTACTAAGTTGTAGACTCCTGTACTCATGTACTCATGAACGTGCTGGCAACCCTGTAGCTACGGCAGGCATTGAAAGTGAAAACCTTCAAACGACTCTAATGAAACTGATCTAATGAATCGACGCTAATGAAACATTTTCGTCTTTTAGAGTGAAAACCTACTCATATAGATATAAATGAAATTCACAGTATGTATTGGTATTGGTTAGGACCAAGTCTGCTGGTTGCTCTGTGCCAGTGGTGTCATCTTAAAAAATTATAAAGAAAAAAAATGTTTTTGCCCTACGAATTCATATTCAGCTGCCAGATTTTCATGAAGTTGACACAATAGGCTAACCTTACTTTAAGCCGTCTTTGGTACAAATTTGGTTAAAAAAATCGGTTAGTGCTGCCAGCTATGGTAATTTTGATGTCTTGGGTTTTGAAAATTCGCTCAGGAAAGTAAAGCTTTTTGTCCTATAGCTACCAGCGCAGTCATGAAATCAAAACGAATTTAATAAGATATACGGAACTTACTTTAGGCATTATTCAGAAGGAATCTGGTAAAAAAACCATTATAGAGTTGCCAGCTATTGTTGGTTTTGTATTTATTTGCAATATCTTTATTAAGCGATTTTACCGTAAAGTTTTCAAACGGTTATGATCTTGTAGTGACAATAAACAACAAATTTAAAGTTTTCCACTGGTAGTCCTAAATTTTTTTGTATCCCTATAGATTCCGATGCAGCCATCGGATCAAAACGAAGTTCGCAGAGTAGTGAAATCAACCTACTCTGCGAATTTCATTACCAGCGCAGTTTTCGTAACGATAGCCCCGGGTCTTCCAGAATCAGCTCTTCATTCTTTTTGGTGGCTTCAGGGACTCTCACGGTGTGTTCTTTTGAGTGCCGCTTTCTTGCCGGTGTACTTGAACCTTCACTTAACTGTTCTAGAACTTTGTACTTAGCAACAACCTTATATACAGCTGATTTCAGATAATGGAAAAAGACTTTCGATTATCGCGGCTCTTCGGTTATACTCTTGACTCATTTTTGACAAACTGACAATTTTGAGGTAAACACCTTTTACTAATGTCGGCTTACTACTCGTACGCCAACGGTAACCTCTGGCACAAACACAATGTAGCGGGAAATTCAATTTGAAAACTGTCCGGATTTTGGTGATGCACCTATAGGGTGATTTCTCAAATAAAAGTAATGTAATCTCAAATAAAAGGCATAAACAAATTTTGTTGTGAGTCGAAAGAAAAATCTATGGCATTTTCTTTTTAAAGATTATCTCATTTAAATGCTGACCGCGACTACGCCGTAAATGGTCCATCCTGAGGGTTCAATCTTGGACGACGCGTTCCAGCATAGCGACCAGTACCTCGCGAATGAGACGAGTAATGTTGGCTTCCAAAGCATCGATTGAAGCTGGCTTGTCTCTGAAGACCAGAGATTTCGTGTAACCCCAAAGAAAATAATTTAAAGTTGTGATATCACACGATCTAGGTGGCCAATTTACTGGTACAAAACGTGAAATCAGGTTCTCACCAAAATGATTTCTCAATAAATCCACTGTTTCTCTCGTGTATGCGAAGGAGCGCCGTCTTGTCGAAACCAAAGTTCACGGATACTACGGGCTTTAAGTTCAGGTAGCAAAAAATCCGTTATCATGGTGCGATAGCGGTCGCCATTGACGGCTACGTTCTGCCTGGACTCATTTTGAAAGAATTATGGACCGATGATTCTACCGGCTCATAAACCACACCAAACTATGCATTTCTGTGGCTGTAGTGGTAGCTGTCAAAGCTCTTCAGGTTGTTCATCAGCCCAAATACGGTAATTCTGCTTATTAACGAGCCAAAAATGCACCTCATCACTGAACAAAATTTCACGATAAAACAGCGGATTTTCATTGAGCTGATTCAGAGCCCAGTCACCTAAATCACGAAGCAAACCTAAGTCGGCTGGCTGTCCGTGATGATTTGTCAAACAATACTGAATAAAAATTACATTACAGTTTGACAGGAGTCACGCGTGATCTGTCAAAAACAGCCTATTGAAAATCAAACCTCATAATGAATCAAGCTATATATATATATACATATATATATATATATATATATATATATATATATATATATATATATATATATATATACATATATATATATATACATATATATATATATATATATATATATATATATATATATATATATATACATATATTGTTTTCAAATATAAATATATGTTATTTTCATATCGAATCACGTTTATTTTAATCAAATAAGAAAGCATTATTTAGATTTTTAATTTAACAAGATCTGGCGTTATTTAGCATTAAATAAAATTGAATGTAGCATTATTCCAAAAAAATAAATGGCAGCACTGATCATCTTCCTTAATTATTAAAGCCAGCCGACTGTTTAAACCATAAATTTTTTTTGGTGGGAAGTAAATGGGTAAACTAATCCCACAAAAACCCTTGTCGAGTCTGGGGGTTGAAGCTGGTATAGAACTTTATTCACTAATTTAAAACCAACGTGAATACGAGTGTGGAGTGCTCAGTTCCACTACTCACTTTACGCCTGACATAAATCAGGTTCCTATTCAGAGGTGGACCAGGGACCACACACCCACACTTGGAGCCAGTGCTCTACTCACTACGCTATACGAGTTTCTGTTACAGAAAGTACACTCGACCCGAATATGATTGTAGTGGAAAGTAGTTGCATCACAATTCTTTTCAAATCGGCGATTTGAAGTTTTAAGAGACTATATTCGCAATCAAAGTAGATGAGTCTGGAATGATAAGTTAGTTCCGCAACTCATTTCACGCCGAATTTGCCTAAGATGCCTACTCGCAGTTTGGTTATTGACTGGATTCATCACAATTTACCTGTAGAAGAAGTCATAACAACCAATTTACCCCACCCAGGAATCGCCGTAATAACCTAAAATTATAAATGTTTCGTCACAAAAGTATGCTCACTAATTCAGAATCTTACCTCCTGTTAGAATTATATCCATACGAGGGATTTATTTTAATACTAACAAAGATGTAATTTTCCGTACATAGGTCTTATAGGTTCTTGTGGAGAAGATTTAAAAAAAAATGCATTTCTATTTGGAGTAGAATATCGTATATACAATTGTTTGCTTTTCATAGAAAAGACACCTCTTTTTGCAAAAATTTCAGGGACAAGGACTTTTTACAACTACCTTATTTTTCAGAAATTCTTTGCTGGGAGTTGGAAGAAATTTATAGAATATTTTATCATTCGCCGATACACAGTGATAGTTCCGTTTCGTACTCTAAACTAGTACATGGCGAAAAGTAGATAGGAGCAGACTCTATGCTTATAGCCCTCCACGCCATGTACTATAGTCCTCCACAACATGTACTATAGTCCTTTACCATAGTACTATAGTAGATGGCATGGAGCGCTATAGTACATGGCGTGGAGGACTATAGTACATGGCGTGGAGGACTATAGTACATGTCATGGAGGGCTATAAGCATACCGTCTGCTTCTATGTACTTTTCACCATATACTATGGCGTGTGGCGCTATATTTTATCACAATCCCGAAATCGACTAAGTACATGGCACCAGAAGTTTATAAATTATGGCGTCTGGCGCTATGTGTTTTTTCACTGTGTATGATGAAGAAAGGCATTTCTTAAAATATGATACTCTTTATGATACTGCTCATAAAATAAATACCACCAAGTTCTATGGAAAAATCAAACAAATTTCAAATTACGTATTGAATACTATGAACAAAAAATGTATTGCTGGTTTGAAATATATTTCCGTTTGATAAAAAAGAAAATTTTGAGATAACTAGAACGCAGAGGCCAGTAATTGGATATGTACTATAACAATGATATTAGCATATAACATTACTCGAGAATGAATCGTTATTTTCCCCTAACAAAACTTACCGATTTTTTTCAAACGTAACTTATGAAAGAAATGAATTGTCAGCTAGATTCTTGCTTAAGCTAATTCTTTAACTAACCTCCCAGATGTCTTTGGATTAGATTGAAAATTGAAAAGAATTATTTTATTACAGTAAAATAGAAGCTCGACTTCAAAACAAAGCACTTACCTCAATTCATTCGAATCGGTATGACAACTGAAGCCATATTGCATAGCTCATGGTACTATGTAATATAGCGTGTGGGGCCATAATTTCTGTGCCATGTAATTATGGCGCTGAGAGCCATACTACATAGCTCAGGGTACTATGTATATTGCGTGTGGGACCATAACTGCTGCGCCATCTTACATAAGACCACGCGTTATGCAGATTCTGACATTAAGGCGCTGGGAGCCATATTGCATAGCTCAGAGTACTATGTACATAGCGTATGAGACCATAATTAATGCGCTATGTTACATAGCTCTGGGCACCATGTGGATTTTTTTTCAGTGTAGCTCTTCCAAAAATTCGCTCTTCTTCCAATTTGCTCTTTCAAAAGAGTTGCTCTTTTTGATTGGCTCACCTCTGAGCTATCCATCACTATTTATTTACACACATTCGTATCTCATTTTTACACTAACATGGAGAAGGTCGAAATTTGGAGCATTTCTCAGGTCCGATTTCTAATCCATTCCCATTCAAAAAATAATACTCGCTGACAAAGCTCAGAAAATGGGCTCATCATTGACAATTTTGACACAACCTAGATGTCTCACATCATCTCAGAAAACCAATTACTTTCTTGGTATAACCTAGTATCATTAAAAAAAAACTAGAAAATTCAAGCGCACTGTTAGTGCACATAGATACATAGACTCACATAATCAAAGAAAGTTGAAAACGATTTGGCGCCAAAGAAACTTTTACTCAGTAGAAACAACGGAATTCATTCATTTATTTAACTTACCCTGAGTAAAATTTGGTATAGTTTCAAGGAAATGTTGTCATAAATCACATACACTATTCTTTTGTTCTTTGATATTTTTCTTCGAAACAAGAAAAAGTTTTCCACGGGCCAAATTAATATGGTTTGACCTCAGATAAATATTTTTTTAAATTTATTTTGTTTCAAGGAAATGTTGACAGAAGTAATAAAAACTATCCATTTATTTGTCGACAATTTTTTTTACATCAACACAATTTTTCCATAAACCAAAGCAATTTGTTTTGACCCCCAAACAAATAATTCACTTAATTTTTATGAAATTTGTTCAAACTGTGAAGTAGGTTTTATTTTGAAAAAAATTTATTCAATAAATATCACTCTATGTATCAGAAAAGTTTATTATTTAGTAGATTCACCTTGTACAGTGTTTTACAAATGTGTGGAATGATATCGAATCCTATCCTGTGTCATCAAATAATTGGGTAATTATTTTCCACCCAAATAAATGTGTTTTCAATCTGGCTCTGTCTCTTCTTCGATTAAAACATTTTTACCCACTCAAAAGAAACGAAGAACTGTTTTGTTTTGTTATATTATTTTGAAAGGAGGACAGATCTCTTCAATTTTAATAAGGGAGATGGTAGTTAGATGGTAGTTTGTATACATCATTTACTAAATATTAGGAAAATTACATTGCTTGAAATAAGGCGAAGTAAAAATTGTATTTTGTTGAATGGAAGAAACTTTTAGACATTCATATAACTGAAATCAAGTAAAAGTTGATTTGATTTGCGGAAGACCACACATCTCGTAGCCAAGTAAATATTTTCTTAGATTCACGGGAAAAATATTTTTCTTAAAGCAAATATACTAAAAATACTACCTATAAATAATCAATGTGGTGTAAACTAGACCTTAGTATTGCTCATATTGTCAATGTCAATATTTTCGAATTAGGAGCTACATAGTTTCCTATTTCGTACACAATGATGATTAAAAATTAGTCGAAGACTTCAAATTGTAACTGGCCGTTGTGAATAGCCATAATGCGTTCTACCGTACAGCTACTAAAAACGTGAAATCGTGACTTTGAATTGTTCCTCAGACAGAAAGAAAATAAATGTTGTTACTGGCCACGGCCACCAGAATGTCTGGTCGATTCGTTTCAAGATGCATCTCTCCGCAATCGGACTGAGTGTTTTCAGCGCGAATTCGTCTTCCTTTTGGATCTGATCCGTGGAGAGGTATAACTAAATAGAAATTTTTAAATAAAAAGACATTCAACTTTCAAGACTCCCCTGGCCTAATGGGGATTTTTTTTTAATGAAAAACTTGATTTCTTGCGAAAGTTAATAACAATTAAGGCTATTATATTCTATTGCTAGAATTAAATTGGAAAAAACTGGAAAGTGACTATTTTCAAACTCAGTATTTCTCACTTTTCATACTGCGGAAATATGCATTAATTGCATCGTCAAGATCCAATGCATCAACAAGAAGCAAGAAGAATGTTTCTTTGCCTTTATATGGTCTGTGTGCAATATTGGCAGTTATGTGCGCTTGCACATTGCTAACGATGGGGACCACCTTTCCATTTCGTTCGATTCTCTGCTTGTATTTGTATGGATATGCGAAGATAACATTTTGTTGTTGCTTAGCAAAGCTGGATATGCGTTGGTGTGTCACACTAAAACGGGACGAAATGCTATGGCTAGCTATGAGAACAGCTTAGAAGAAATTTTCCACCAGATGTCCAGTCGATTGATTAGGATAGAGATAGGCAAAAGAAATATGAACAACGTGCATTTGAGCTGTGCATTGCTGTGGAAATTCTTCGACGATATCGGCATGGAGCTGTCCTTTTTAAAAATATATTTGCAAAATGTTGCAGTACCGATTAGATAGCATCGCAGGAATCTTCTCTTTGAAGTTGTGAGAAAGAGGGTAGCAAAGAACGTTTCGAAGCTGCATTATGCGTGCTTGTGCTTATTCAATTGCTTTATGCCAATCTGCTTGATTATGAGGATGAGGAACTTACTTCTTCAGATCCTACATGTAAGCGTCACTATAATTGAAGTGCCAATCGGAACTTAAATTAAGAAATATAAAATATCGATGGAGAATACTATATATAAACATTTGATTGAATATGCTTATAAGTCGTTTAATTATGCTGTCAGTTTGAAATGCTGACAGGTATATTTTAAATAACTATTATAAGCTGATATATTTCTAGTTAATGGGTAGCCCAAGTTAAGCACAACGGTTATGCTTTGATGAAAACCCAATGAATGAACGTAACTTGTTTTTTGCTGCTGAACAATTCAATTAAGGACTTTCGGAGAAAGATAGATACGATAAATTACGGTTTGTGATCTTAACAGTAGACTAGTGAGCTCTGGTGTGGATGGCTCATTAACGAGTATACCCGGATTGAAGAAAAAGATGACGAAGCCAAAAACGTATTAAAAACATGATAACAAGTCCCTGAAGGGCACAGTAGCCACGACGAAACAAACGACAACAGCCAGCACCTCATAGACTATTCTAGCAGACTATTCAAAACGATTCCCATCTTTATTCCCCAATACGAGCTACCAAGAATTTAGAATTCAAACCCTCAAAGCGATACTTTGACAACTGCCCCGCAAAACGAAGTTATTTCCAGCAACCATATTCAAATGGTCCCCGTGCAGGCAGATATGAGTGCCGACCAGATGTCCAGCACGGAGTCGATCAATTCTCTGACCAGTCCTCAAATAACCGTTCGTCCTAGCAGGCCCACCAGGGCAGCAACAAATTCTCCACACAAAACTTTCTTTCAGAAAATGAAAAAAAAAATTTCGGCAAAAAAGAATGTTGGGGTTAAAGACAATAAAAATTGTGAAATCGCACATTGCTAGGAAAGACTCTCTGCATGAAAATCCTACTCCAGCCCAGTTATCACCTTCTCCGTATGCAAATTTTATCCGTGGTGAAGATCAAATACCATCCACAACCACCTTGGCTACAAAATTTCCATCACAACCTGCATCCAGTTTTTTAGACCCGTTAGTGCCTCCACATGTGAAAGCTACCATTACATCAAGTGCTGATTTAGAAAATAGGTATCTACTTTTTCGGCTAAGGGATGGTAAAATATACGACAATATTCGTCTTTTCCTGACCAGGGACAACGCATGTTTTGAGGGTAAAACTAAAACTCATTTGAAAATTATGATCCAGCAAGAGGGTCTACCAACCGACTTTGATTCCCTTCATCTTATCTTTACTCGGTACCACGAGCAGCTTGGAATATCCGTAGACCAAGTCAAAAGTGACCTAAAACTACACGCTTCATATGTCTCCTCAAATTATATTTCTCAGCTTCAGAAAGCAAGGAAAGATTTCAAAAGGTATCGATCCTAACAGAAAACAATCTAAACATGGCCTCAAACTTTTTTACCACAATTGTGGTGATATGAGAGGCAAACTAAATCAACTCTTCCTTGACGCCAAATCTTGCGAATTCAATGTGCTTACCTTTACCGAAACCTGGTTAAACCACTCTCATTTAAACGAGGAAATACTCGACGTTTGCTGGACCATATACAGAAATGACCGTAATTATATCCATACTGGACAAACCAAAGGTGGTGGTGTACTCATTGCCGCTCATAGCTCCCTCTCGAGTGAAATAGTCGAAACCGAATCACAATATCAGTTAGAACACAAATTTATTCGAATTTCTTGGTCCAAAGGTTTCTTGTACATTGGTACTTTCTTCGTTCCGCCTAATTCAGACGATACCGTTTACAATGACATATGCGAAAACATTTTTTTTCTGGTCTCATCACTTAATGATGATGATAAGATTATAATACTAGGAGATTTCAACCAACCAAATTTAAATTTCGTGGAAGATGAAAACAACCTCCTTCCGTTCAATATCGTTGATTCATCTGATTTAAATCTTGTAAGTACATTTTACAGCAATGATCTGCAGCAAATTGCCCCGACTTCTAACCAAAACGGTAATTGGTTAGATCTAATTTTTACCAACAGTTACGACGATGTAGTAGCTAATCTGACAGTAGATGCAGAACATCTTTTTTCCAATATTTTTCACCACCCTGCTTTTACAGTCGAGCTATCTATATCTGATTTGACAACCTCAAAATCATACAACAATTCAGTTGTATATGATTTTCGATATGCTGACTATGAGAGCATTAACCTCCACTTGAATAATATTGACTGGAATAGTTCTCTATTAACGTTGGAATTGAACGATGCTGTGTCTTTATTCCACCAGTTGTTTTTTGATGCGGTTGAAAAATTCGTCCCAAAAATAAAGAGAAAAGATAAACTATCTGAGCCTTGGTTGGATAGAACTCTGAGGTGTTTACGAAAGCAGAGAAACAAACTATATAAGATAATAAAAATCGACATCAATGCTAGCGAAGATATCAAGAGAAGATACAATGAACTACCTACAGAATTCTTAAGGAAGTCTCGCAAAGCATATTAATGTTATATTAATATAGTTGGGGAAAATATAATCTGTGACCCCAAAAATTTTTTTGAATTCGTGAACACCACGCGAGAAACTTCAGGCTATCCCACAGCAATGTATAAAAATGACTCACTTTCTTCTGACCCACTAAAAATATGTGACATGTTTGCCGACCATTTTCAAGAAGTTTTCTGTCCACCCAGTGGATTATGTAACTTGTCGCTTGTCTCAACACCTCAGTTTGCTATCGCTGATGAAATATATTTAACTAGAGAGGACATTGTAAAAGCGATAAGAGAACTTGACATGAAAAAAGGCCCTGGACCAGATCTACTTCCTCCGAGCTTCATAATCAACAGTGCAGAAACTATCATCTCACCCCTGCTTATAATTTTCACCAAATCACTATCATGCGGTAGATTTCCTCAATTCTGGAAATCTTCTCATCTCACGCCAATTCATAAAAGTGGTGACAAGCGCTCGGTTAAAAATTATAGAGGCATTGCCATTTTGTCAGCTATACCTCAACTATTTGAAAAAATTGTTTGTGATAAACTCATTATAGCTATTGATCCTCTTCTTAACGAACAGCAACATGGCTTCAGAAAGGACAGGTCAACTACCACCATCCTTTTGATATTTATCTCGGATGTACTTTGCCATATGGAGAAAGGGTGTCAGATCGATACCATATATACTGATTTCAGCAAAGCTTTTGACCGTGTTGACCATGATGTTTTGAAATATAAACTGCAAAAACTAGGCATTTCCGGAAACTTGCTAGGATGGTTGGATTGCTACCTTCGGAATCGAACACAACATGTAAAATTCCAAGGTTTACTCTCAAAAAAAATTACTATCTCCTCGGGGGTACCTCAAGGCAGCCACTTAGGTCCACTTCTGTTCAATATTTTTATTTCGGATCTTTCGGAAGTGCTATCCGATATTCCACATCTTTTTTATGCGGACGATCTAAAATTATACCACACTATTCAATCGGAATCCGATTCAAACTTCCTTCAGTCAAAACTCTTATCGTTGGAGAGATGGTGTGACCGCAACAAACTTTTTCTTAACGTAGACAAATGCCATGCTATAAGCTTTTCCCGCAAGTCATGCTCTTTAAGTTTTGATTACCGCCTTAGTAATCAGTTGCTGAAAAAAGTGGATAGTGTTGTAGACCTCGGAGTCGTTCTAGATAAAAAGCTGCGCATCAATCTTCAGAACGACAAAGTTCTAGCAAGAGCCAGCAACCAATTAGGATTCATTAAGAGACGTGCGAAAGAATTTAAGAACTTATGGGTTACAAAATCTCTTTACGTATCCTTAGTTCGCCCAATATTGGAATATGGTTGCATCGTTTGGAATCCCATTTTCAACTGTTATAGCGATAGATTGGAATCCATCCAAAAGCAGTTTGCCATTTTTGCTTTGAGAGATATACTTATATAACCCACACGATTTTGAAGTTTGCCATCTTATAATTACAGATTAAGCCTTTTAAACCTTGAGACACTTTCGTCGAGGAGAACGGTATAATGCTCATGTTTCATTTTTGATGCAATTAGGGGCTTGATCAACGTTGAGTATCTTTCGAATAAAATCACTTTCAATAATCCTGTAAGACGTACTAGGTATACACGTCTTCTCAATGAACATCAGTATCGTACTGTTTATGGAGACAGGGAGCCCATCAATAGATGCTGCAAAATATTTAACAATTTTTTCAACTACTATTCCTTATCTATTCCCAAGACAAGTTTCAAATATGCTCTATTCAAGGCTCTAAAATCTTAAAAAAAAATATTTTTCCTTATAAATTCCTCAAATTGACAACCAAATATAAGTTTGGAATATGGACTTAAAATTATTTATGCTAATTTGTTATAGTGTAGTTTAAGAAAACTTATATTTAATTCAAATTGTGATTTGTTATTATCTTTTGTTATATGCCTTGCTTGGCTTGAAATAAAATAAATAAAATAAAAATAAAATAAATCTAGTTGTAAGTTGTACACTGAAAGAAAAATCTTGGTAAAATCAACAATTTTCCTTAGTTGTTTTTGCATCAACTACGGGATATAGTTAAAACAACTATAAGAAAATTGTTGATTACTTTTATATACCATGACGCGTGGTTGATAAACAACGTCCGTGGTGCAAAAAAGTAAGCAACCACAAACAATGGTATTCCAACAATATACTTAGTACAAAAAAGTAAATGACTATAGTCTGTGGTGTGGAATTATGAATTTAACAATTGTAGAGTGGTTCGCTTACTATGAAAATTGTTGATAATTCAATATTTTGGAGTGTTAAATGAGTTGATCCTCATTTTTCTATAGATCAACTATTTATCGTACTTATGAACCAATTAACACAGTTGAATCCTCGAAGGTTTCGATATTTTTTGTATCAGCAAAGTCAACTACTTTTGTATGGTCAAATGAACTATTTTAGCATAGTAGACAGAACCATTTTCCGTAGTTCATTCGACAAATTTGAATGAATTGTTGCATTACTATCAATAATAGTTAAATCAATCACAACTTTTTCTTTCAGTGCTGGTTAATTTAAAGGAGATAGTGCTGTTTGTCAATGGAAGCAGATAGTTTCCTGAGTTCAGTGAGTAGGAGAGAGTCACAAATTATTGTGGCATCACAACGGGCCTCTTTTGTGCCTACGTGTGTCGGTCGACAGTCCTCTGTAGATCGGCTGCCACTTCAACCTACCTCTACCTTAGCGTCCCGTTTGCGCATACGAATGTACACTTCTACTCATTGGCAATGCGAATATTAAGGAAACGCAATGTACTGTTGCGATGTTGAAAATATATATAATTAATAGTAAAAACGAAAAGTAAATATAAACATACCAACACTCAGCACGTCGTGACGTCTCGGCAGGTAACAGTTGTCAGTTTGCAAGCGACTGACAGCCGAAACGTTTCATTACCGAATGTTCTGCAATATGTCTAAACGAATACCCCATCCCTATCAGCTGAAAGTTGCAATCCATGACTGTACGAATGGAATGAGTAATGCCCTACAGGTATAAAAATATCTGTTAAGGAAAAATACCGGAAAACTCCGGTACTTTGAAAACTTCCGGACTTTTTTTTGAAAACGTTTTTCGGGATCTCGAAAAGAGGTTTTCTTTTGTTCGCCAGCAATGAGAATTTTGAAGAAGCGAAAGAGGTTTTTTGGTAAAAAAAAGTGAAAAGCTGAATTGTTGAAGAATTTAAAGAAAATAAAAGTGATCACAAGTTTTGATAAAAATTTGAAAGCGGGACAGTTGAAGAATTTAAAATCTAAAAGTTGTCACCAGCTTTATAAGTCTGAAAATATAAACAATTTGTAGAATTTGGAATTTAAAATTGAACTCATAAATTGAGTAAATTTGAAAGTGAGACAGTGAAGCAGAAAACGAGTAAATATCAATATCAAAGGCGTACCAGCAAGCTATTCCAGTGGAGAAGAAAGCAAAGGAATAACGGAAAGAAGAAAAAAACTAAACTTTGGTGGAGTCTCAGATACGCTGAACGTTGAGTGCCATAAAAATATTCCCGGGATTGGCGAAGAAGAAAAATGAACCAGAAATTGTAAACCAAACAACAGCTAAGTGCAAATTAGTATAAAATTTATAATTTTCGATAACTGGAAAGACAAAATAAATTATTTGCAATGTACTTTTAATTAGAATTGAACTCATCAAATTATTCATATAAAAATTATAAAGAATTAACAGGGAACCACGATTTTTTTTGGTGTTGTATTTTTCATTTCATTCCGCTTGTTTTATGATTATGTTTCTTTTTCTCGTTGTTACATTTTGGTATTTATGCTTTATATTATTATTTTTCGCTTGTCTTTCCTCTCACTTGTGCGGAATCACACTAGCAACTAGCACATGTTAAGATTGGTGTTAATTAATCCCGGCCGGGTTTGGGTATAAAAATTTTCCCACACCAGAGTAGTATGCCTTTAATACATAAAAAAATCATAATATTATAATTCTGTGTAATTTATCATTACATCATAATTGAATAATTGATTATAATTTAAGTGTAATGAAGTCGAAAATATATAGATATACATAATGACTCAGTAATTAACGCCTTTAAAATATTGATTCCTACATGTTGTTTTCCTTGCCTCCCCTTATTGTGTTGCATGTAAATGTTGTTGTAGTTCTTGCGTGCCGTAACACGAAGGAACTCCTCTGGCCTAAACACCCACGCCAGATTGAGCTAACTGGCAAGAGGAGGGCACGTTGGGCAATTTGATAAGGAGACCTTAAAACAAAAACATGCTGCATTGACGGCGGCTCGACAGAGTATAGTCCGATGCAACAGTACGCTAAGGAATGGAAAATAGGAAAAGACATGCTTCTCAGCCATCTGTGTTTTTGACAGAATCACAAAAAGTTGATTGGCTAGTTGATGGATAATAGTACGCAGCGAAACTGATTTATTCTGTATACGAAAATATCGGGATAAAGAGGGCAAATTGAAAACTGACACTATTGAAGTTTCTTCGGAATTTAAAAGAGTTCGAAAATTGATACGTGAAGTTCAACATCGTCTTCCCTTGCAACTGTTTTTACTTCATGAAAAGAAATTGTTAGCGTTCTAGACTAACTTTGGCAATGCTTCTTAATATTTGAATAAAGAGAATTACTTTTTATTGTTTTAATGCATTTCACAATCAAACTATTATTTTTAAGAGTCTACTGCTAATTTTAGGAAATTCGGTAATACCCCAATTCTTTAATTATAATTCATTGCCATTCAAACTGATGTAATGTAAACATACAAATTCAATTATGTAAACTTTCCGATGGATCATTAAAAGTAGATATTTCCCAATAAAAAAATGCATGACCCGAGTATTTAAATTTAACAACACGATCATTACAAAACACGATTTCCTTCATGATGCAGACCAACCATCACATCAACGTGAATTATTGCTAGCGTATAATTAAACAGTGCAGTGTGTTCATCCTTGAAAACGCAAAAAATAAACAAACGAACAAAATCGTGTAGAACTCTCAAGAAAAAAAAAGCGTCATAGTTCTTATGGAAAAGTAATGAGCATGTTATGCATGCCTGTGAATGAATTCCGTGCAATTAATTGATGAATTTATTATCAGAGAGCCGCGAGTTTTTATGTCGCGGTTTTACTTCGAAGGAAAAGCCGCGGTCATCTGCTCGTCTCTTCACTACTTGCGTATCCAATTCACTATTGTGCTCAAGCTTACGTAGCGACGGAAACGGTTATGAATAATTTTCCTCTGTTAACTTGAAACTCGTGTTCGGTGTCGGTTCCGCGAACAGAACCAATGGTCAATAGTTTATATCACAATATGATATGTAATATGATTGTTTCATCGCAAATTACAAATTAATAACTTATAGCCACGCTGCATTACATTCATTAACGGTCGCAAGTTAGACGCACGAATGTCACGCGCCTCCAACAATTAGCCAGGGTTGTCGATTGCTTCAAGTCTGTTGCGAATAGAATCCAATATGAAAGCCTACTTAAGGTTCGTACGCTTTTTCCACTTTGATCGTCGATTCCAATCGAACTTCTTAGACTCTATTTGGTAGTTTTCGATTCCAAGCAGCTTTAAAGCTGATTCAATTCAAATATTTATCGGACCGATGTGCTGTGGTTTGCATTCCCCCGAGACAACAAATATTTCTTTTGGAATGAAAACACTGCTGCCAGCCCGTCAATCGTTGAGAATATCTATGAAATCTAGTCCAAGCAATTAACCTATTAACATATGCAACAATTCTACCCTAGTCCTAGGCGAAATGCAACGTCGACATGCACGCATGCACTCGCCTCGATACTATTCATCTTTTCCGTTCTGAATAATTTCACTTATTGCGACGCCAGGTTGACTGAGACGATTATCGACCGGGATCGACTAATAGGATAAGACGGCTTATCCTGACGAGCCCAATTTTCAAATAAGTCCTTAAGATGTGCACTGTAGCAGAAAAGAACATTCGAACGTCGACGAGGACGAAGAGGACGACTGACTAGCTGAATATAGTCTGTCCGCATGAGATGCGACAATCAAGCTGTGTGTGCCTTTCGAATTAACGTGTGGGTATGAGTTTGAATGTTTCGCAGACATCCTGAGGATAGATACAGTGCATGCGGATTCGAATCTCATTTGAACCTATCACTTCCATATGACAATTTTCAACAATTGATTTCCATTTCGAGGCAAATCTACTCGCTCCAGATTAAACCACAAAGATTTTACGATTCGCTGAATAAAATTCAAAAGATATTATTCTTCGTTTCAATCTGATTGGATTTGCTTAGTCATGAGAACTTTCGACATCAAGAAATGTTTGCATATAGATTGACTGCAGTTTTGATCAGGGTAAAGAAAGGAAATAGAAATAGCGAAGAAATCACGACAAAATTCATAATCTTGGAAATATTTTCTGAGCAAGGATTCCTTATGTGTATTCCGTACCAGAATAGTATGTCTTATTGTAAATTTTAGACTCGAAGCTCTGGTTATCTTAAAAATTCTAGGCTTTGTTTTGAAAAAAAAATAGTATCAGGAATCCAGGTTGAAACACAATTTTTATTTATTTATTTATTTATTCACCAAACAAGGTACAAAATCACATATAAAATATCAAATTAAAAATAAAATGGAAAAGTAAAGTAAAGTAAAAAGTAGAAACAAACAAGTTAAATAAGTAACAAACAAATTAAAAAAAAGTCATAAATACACTAATAAATAACAATCAACAAATAAAACATTGACATATAAGCCTAAAGGCCCCCACTCACGAGCAGTCCAAATGGCCTGAGTCCATTTGGCTTGAGTCCGTTTGGTTTAAGTCCAATTTAGCTCGCCACTCACGATAGAGCCTCGATCCAGTCAGTCCATTTCATTTCCTGTCATTAATTTAGAAAAAAAAATGAAGATAAATTTGAAGAAAAAAATATTTTAAACCTATTAATGGATCAGAAGCATGTGGAGAAGTTTTTTGCTATTGCAGCTTGCATTTACAAAAAGGAAATGGTAAAAATTGTAGATTTGGTAAAAGAACTCACACTTGAGCCTTCTGATTGTCAAAACTATTTAAGAATGGATGATACGACATATAACACGTTGCTATAGTTGGTCACCCCATTTATCAAACGGAAGGACACAAATATGAGGCAAACTATCACTCCTCACGAAAAATTGGCCGCTACTTTGCGGTACTTAGCAAGCGGTTGCAGGCTTTGGGTCAAATAATATAATACACATTCATGTGACCTATATTATTTGATAACTTCCAAAACAAAATCATGGCGACCACTATCCATTATGCTGAATTTTTCGATTAAATAAAATAATCACAGAAACAGTCAATGAGCTTGTCACAGGTCAGCGTGCAAAGCAAGACTGCCACGTTGTTTGGACTGAGGCTTCAACACACACGACTAGTCCATTTTATCGATTTTCCAAATTCGCTCTACTATTTACCCACACACGGTCGAGCCAAAAAATGGCCTGATGGCCTGAGTCCATGCGCTTTGGATTGATTGGAAATCTAATTTGGTTCCATGAGTCCATGAGTCCTACCGAGTTCTCCCACACACGGTGAGATTTTGGCCTGGCCTCAGGCCATTTGGACTGATGGACTGCTCGTGAGTGGGGGCCTTTAGCTTAAAGTTTAGGGGTATGGATGGCATGCAAAAGAGAGGATTTGAAGGATGATTTGGAAATCGAAGGGGAATATAAATTACTTATGCTGTTGAATATTCTGCAGCATCTATTTATTGACTCATAAGCTGCATATGTGATCGAATGTGAATATTCTTTTAGGAAACGATTGGACCTGGTGTTCCTCACAGGGATATTTATCAAAATTTTACTATTCAGGAATTCTACATTAATAACGCCTCTAATGACGTCGAATGTGAAGCAGGCCGATATCACCATTCTTCTGGATGCTAGTGTTGATAGATTTAAATGACCCAGTCGAAACTCATAAGGGGGTAGGCTATTAAAATCATAAGGGTTGTACAGTTCTCTCAAGGCGAAAATAAAAATTGTTTTTGTATTGACTCGAGTCTGTCACTCTGGGTTTCAAAAGCGAGATTCCAGCTAATGCAAGCGTATTCGAGAATAGGACGTACAAGTGAAGTGTATAAGTATCTTGTCACCCACAGGCTACGAAATTCTTTGGCACGCATTTTGATGAAACCTAGCTGTTTGTTCGCACGAGAAAGTATTCTATCAAAGTGTAAGGTGAAGCGGAGTGTATCATCTAAGATAACACCGAGGCCAGCAATGCTATCAACTCGAGTTAGCATATTATTGTCGAGGAAGTACGTATTGTGTGTGACCGTGCATTTCCTGGAAAATTTAAGAACTTCGCATTTATTAATGTTGAGAGAGAGAGTTGGTTAATATTGAACCACTGATCAAGTGAATCAAGCTTAGATTGGAGAAAGGAGGCATCCGATTTCGATTCAATAGTCTGATCAAGTTTGAGATCGTCTGCATAGAGTAAATGACGTATGCCAGCTAGGACGTCAGATAGGTCGGAAATAAATATTTTAAAAAGAAGTGTGCAAAGATGGCTACCTTGGGGCACACCAGCGGCAGCACTAACGTATTTCGATAAAAATCCTAGAAATTTTACACATTGGGTTTGATCGTGAAGGTAGGAGGTCAGCCAGCTGAGCAAAGACCCGGCAATACTAAATTTCTGAAGCTTTAGAATTAAGGTAGAATGGTCAACTATATCAAACGCCTTACTGAAGTCAGTGTAGACTGCGTCAATTTTGTATCCTTTTTCCATTTTGCATAGAACGTCAGAGATTAGGATTGTCAAATTCGTGGTAGTTGAGTGCCTAAAGCCATGTTGTTGCTCGTTCAAACGGAAATCAACAAGCGGAGAAAGTTGATCGTATACCACCTTTTCGAAAAGTTTCGGAATCGAAGACAAAATGCCCCTATAATTTCCGACACAGCATCGATCTCCATTCTTGAATATGGGTGTGACATACGAAAGCTTCCAACAGAATGGGAAAATTCCCTACGAAAGTGTTCTATTAAATAAAATATTCAAGGGAGCTGTAAGCTGCTCTACACACTTGCGCAAGAAGGTCGGAGGAAGAAGATCAGGCCCAGGACCTTTGTTGCAGTTGAGATCCAAAATAGCTTTACGTATTTCATCACGGGAAATTTCTAAATATTTCACAAAAGCAGTTGAAAGTGACGTATTTAGACGTATTTTTGGCGAAATGCATACGAGCTAATCTTCCGTATCCGTAAATATTGAATTTCAAGGTCTGAATAGGTTTTGGTATTTTATAAAACAAAGAATCTACAAAGCCTCACGAAAACTAATCGAATGGCGTCACACCGCAGAATCTCATTACACAGTCCGGTTGTATGTTGTCGCTTAATCGAGTGCTCAGTACCAATGGTTTTATGGAACGACGAAAAACCATATGTAGTCTGGATCATACCTTTCTGGTACATAGCCCCATTGTACGGATGAATGTTTTCGATATTATTGATGAAATGATTACTGATAATTGTCCAATAACGTCGACCATCAACTGTCACGTGAGCTCCGGCCTAATATTTGCAAAAATAAGGTACGATGATGTCGTCTGCGTCAAGACAATTAGCTGTCGATTTGTTTCTTTCTAAAAACGAGAATTTTTCAGGAGTCAAAAACGGGCCTCATCATCAAACACGATTTTTCGATAAAAAAAATAAAGGTTAAATTCAAGTTCTGTTCTTATTTTGTTGTTATTCTGTTCCCATTCTGTTCGTGTTCCTTTCTTATTCTGTTCTTATTCTTATTATTTTTAATTCTCATTCTGTTCTTATTTTTATTCTGTTTGTATTCTATTCCTTTTCTTATTCTATTCCTATTCTTGTTCTGTTCTTATTCTGTTCGAGTTCTGTTCTTAATCTGTTCTTTTCTTATACTGTTCTTTTACGGCTCTTATACTGCTATTATCCTGTTCTTATTCTTATTCTGTCTTTACTCTTATTCTGTTCTTATTCTAATTCTATTCTTATCCTTATACTGTTCTTATTCTGATTCTGTTCTTATTCTGATTCTGTTTTTACTCTCATCCTGTTCTAATTCTGTTCTTATTCTTATTCTTTTTTATCATTTTTCTGTTCTTATTCTTATTCTGTTCTTACTCTGTTCAAGAGCTTTACTTTCTTCTATATGCACACGACATTGACGTGCTGTTGACTCTGCGTTATGTTGAGATTTTAGCGTAGGAAGTTTAACCTTATCATTCCGATTAGCAAGCACGTTCGACTGATTATAGCGACTATAAAATGACGTGGGATCCTTTGCGTTTTGCAAATAGCAGATGTATTTACCAAATAAATTTGAGATAGAGAAGCATTCTTTTGAGGTTAGTCTAATAGTTATAAATTGACATAAATTACAGACAGCAAAGTTATATTGAAAATCAATCAGTCTATCTTTCATTTACATATTATAATTTCCTATTTGTTTATTCAAATTAACACATCCGTATTGTTTATGGGGATGTGCAAATATATGGACGTTGTATAATATGAGTTCTTGGGAAAGGGATCATCGAGCTCCTCTACAACACCCGCATTCTCTTCGGTTAAAGTGATGACTGGGATGTTTTTTAACGGTGGCTTTTCCGTTCAAGAAGTATCGACAACTATTGATCCACCAGAGGCCAACCAAAGATGTCATCAGATAAGGGTATTATCTTGGTTTAGAAGTTTCCGATGCTTTGTGTCTTGTTTTTGGACCAGATGGAGTGCCTGACGGCCCTGGTTGAGCCTCCAGCAGACGGGCCATACCAAACACAGATGGGTCACAGCCAAGACCACCCATGACCAGAAATATTAAAGGAATCATTTGCGTTATAACTGGAGTTAGGTCCTGGCCTTTCCACTGAATCTGACTGTGAGCTGATCAAGTCCAGCTGGGTACCCAAAGCTTTGAGCGTCCTGGTCAACGCCATCCATCCAACAGAAGGAATATAATTTTCGCTGTCATCTGCTGTAATGCGGAGTTGGATTTAATATTGTTAAAATATAAACTTGACGCTTGATTCATTTCATGCAGATGGCCCCTGGCACATCGGCTTACTGGGTCCCATTATGTCTCTTCAGCGCTATCTGGACTCCAGATGCACTTGGACATGCCCCAAGATAGGACTTTTGTAATGTTTCGGATGGAAAGAAGAGTACAACAAAGAAGCTCTAATCTTCATCTCGCCAGTGCTGGACATTTTATATGAAGGTGCTCTACACTCTCTACCACTTCTACGCAGGGTCTAAAGCAACAGTTTTGCTACTTGCTTGTCTCATGAAGATGCTTTTCGCAAAAAAGATGACCCACTCAAGCTCAACGTAGGATCCGTATGTTCCTTTTACACAGATCCACTGGTTCTTTCCCTGTTTTTTTTCGCTCAAACCCTCCAGATTAAGTAAATAGCTTTTGAACTTTATCGTAGTTTATATTTTGATTTCCTCGTATTAGCTATCACAAAGCCCCAGAATGGAGTGGGACCAATATAGCCCAATCACTATTGTCATGCGATCAGATCATGGTATCAGCTTCTTTGTTTCCTTGGTGCCCCTCAGATTCTAGAGCTTATATCATCTCAAAGCTTTTCGGTGGTCCTATTCCATTATCCTTTAAAAGTATAGCAGAGTTTCTTTGATCGCGAGTCATAGCGTTGAACAATGGATCTAAAAACTGAGTCTTCTAATATTTTTTATTTATATTATATGCGTGACCTTAGTTATGGCAGATCATTCTGCTTGATAAATAGTAGACTCCTTATCCTGTCTCACCTAACGACGAAGCTCAGCATTTCCATTATTGACCTGATGGCTTCCAGGAGACTAAAGTGGTAAATGTGTATGCTAATAGCCTATTTTACCGCTTCCTCTTGATTTTCGAGTTGTAGTGGTTCAAGGTTTAGAAGGGCCTCTACACCTAGAATTAGGACGGAGCTCAATGCGCCGTATTCAGCTGGTACGTCATTCTTCGAAGCTTAATTTTTTATGTGGTTTTTTTTTATCACACTGGTGCTCGCCATTAGTTTGTATACCCATAGTGTCTGTCTGCCAAGCCAGCCCAAGTGTCTTCGTGGCCTTTAGGGTCAATTTGTTACGAGAACTGTTCCAAGAGAGTTTCCTATTCAGACAGATTCCTAAATATTTTACCTGTTCTCTTAGACGCGCCTCTGCGCCCCTTATGATAAGGACACTTATCTTGATTTTCTTTTTCCTGGTGAATGGTGATATGCTGGTTTTATCAGGTCTTATGGGTGCATCCTCTTCCTCACATTATTGTGTTGCTTTATTTAAGACCTTTCGCATTCTGGATCTCTAAGTGTCCAAGTGTGAGCCTTCTTTTATTACCGTGATGTCATTTCCCTATCCGGGAGCAGTAAAGCTCTTAAGCCGCAAAGGTAGGAACCATAGCAGGTGGATAGCACCCCTCCCTGTGGACAGTCCCTCCTAATGTTCGCCTTTACCTTTGCTTCCCCCAGCTCTCTGAATACACTTCGGTACCTTAATATTTTAGTCGCCCATTTTACTATCTCTTGAAGGACTTCTCTCCTCTCAAGCACATAGTGTAGAGAGCTATGTTTTGCGTTGCCAAAAACAGGTTAAGTGTGGGTGATGAAGTCGATTTTGAATTCACTTTAAAAATGTACACTGAGATGGTTTTCAGTTACTCTGTATGGTTTTCAGTTTCCCATCCGATCTTGGTTATTTAAAAAGTTTGAAGGAGTTCATTGCCTATCCAACCTCTTCATACGAGATGATTTTTTTCAAATCAGTGGTGAGTGACTTTTCTACTCAGTTAGTTTGTCCTCACTATGGTTACTACTTATGCACCTTCTGATGTGTGTTTCGAGCAATACTTCCATTCTGTCCCCGAAGTTAGTAGTCGCCCCACCACCTAGAGATTTTAGTAACCCCAGCTGTCCTTGGTTACCTTTGGATATAACTTTCTTGCAGCCTCTGAGATGCTGTTGCGATTCTCAATGAAGGCACTCCGATATCATTTCGTTTGAATATCCTTAGCTCTTTAATGTATTCCATGAATTTTCTTTATAGGCTTCCCAGTTGGATGTATTTTCCGCACTATTGTATTCTTATGATTTTTCTAGCATTTTCAAACTCTTTGTTCCACGAAGTCACCCTCGTTTTTTGGGCCACTTGATTTTGGGGGTCGCTATCATGGGAGGATCTGAGGATTATTTTGGTGACCTTGCCCCCATGTCCTAAAATTCTATCGTCCTTGTGTAATTCATGTGCAGGCCACAAAGTTTCGCTGCATAACCTCTATAAGTTCCGGCTACGCGAATCTCGTTTAATCCTGAATCTTGCTTCGAATCTCTTAGTTTGATGACAAACAAGAGATTCCACGAAACTTTCCTACATCTGAAAAGGATCGCAGGTAACTGTGGAACTGCGTATGTGTAGGAGCTCCTGAATTCGTTAAATAGGAAGCCAGTAAGATGTCTTGCTGAGATGCATTTGAAATTTCATTCACGAAGCTCCACATCAAATTTTCTTCTCGTGAGTGACATCAATCATCAGTCTCAGATGTTATGCTTGACATTTTACTCACGTGCTGCAGTATAGATTTCCCATTTTCGAACATTGAATTCAAGATAAATGGATTATTGGACAACCGCAAAATAATGACACGTTGTGTCGATTCCAACCAGTGGATCATATATTGTTTGGACATATGTGCTCTTAAAATCATACTGCAAATCATGGGTCGCTAATTTATGAGGTACAACTCTTATGTTATAAGCAGGCTACATAGGGCAAACTTTATAAGATCTAAAACCAAAATCAGATTGCTTAGGTGCATTTTGGTTTTACAGCAGGATGATTTCAACCGGTAGACTGGATTGCTTTGGAGGATTACTACAGTATTCTAGCTGATTTTTGGAAATTATGTGTGTATTTGAATTCACTCAAGGCTGCTGTCACGAAGATGAACAATAATGCAGGTATTTATGACGTAGTATTACTTGAGAAACGAATTATTGCTTTTGGTGTGCTTAAACATAGCTTTGCAAAAAGTAAGCTCATCACGTGCTATTCACCATGTGTTTGCGAGTTTTCCCAACTACTTCACGTTGCTGAACCATAAACCAACGACAAAGTTGAGACCGGTTCGTTCCAAACAGAATATCGG
Organism: Nemotelus pantherinus; assembly: GCA_963978885.1. NCBI lineage: Eukaryota > Metazoa > Arthropoda > Insecta > Diptera > Stratiomyidae > Nemotelus > Nemotelus pantherinus. The sequence continues at coordinate 63,579,032 of OZ022264.1, read as the reverse complement.
CCCCGTTGAAGCCAGTGTTGCTGAAAATCCAGATATGACGTGCGCAAGAAGCTGGTATTCGCTCGTCCACTTTTTAGAATTTTTTTTTTGAAAAAAGGTTTCTGTCAGTTTGTGCAAGAATTAAAGCTGTATGCCGCATTTTTGAAAAATATGCCGAAAATCAACTGGACGTTGACCATCTGTTTTACAAACCTTCAACGATCGACGCTTTAAAAGCCACCATAAATCACGCCATTGATGATATACGGCCCCAGTTCCTTCAAAAGGTAGTCAGAAATTAGGCCTTTAAAGAAATCATCTTTAAAAATCAAACGTAAAGAGAAACATTTTACAACAACAAATTATAAGGCGATCCAACTGATACGTTTTGTATTATTCAAGTTTGAAATCGGAGTCCTATAAAAACATCTTTCATTAAACTTGTTTATGATAACCCTCCGATCGGACACCACTTTCCGGAGGTAGAGGTGGACTGTGCATCGCAAGAGACACCAAGAGTACCACACCAAGAGCACCTGACAAACAACATGGGAATGAAACCTGAGGATTTTATCTCTGCAGGTGACAGCCAGACTAAGTTTGCAAACCCACTCGTGTTGGGCACGCTCCGCACGGGCAGGGCTCGGATTCTGCAGGCCCCAACCTGATGGCATCCCCCTTGCTGATAGCATCCCATATGATCACAGGCTTCGGAAAGGCAACTACTGCGCCAGCTGCAAATCCGACTACAGTCGTGCCGGTAAAAAATGCTTTCCGGTAAGTTGAATTTGAAACGCTTGATTGTCAGGCATAGGAACGTCAAGAAGAGCACCACCACTGGTTAAAACAGTTTACACCTGATGATTGTATTAGGCCAGAGAATTTTGTCGGTGCTCAAAGACAGACACTGCATGATGCTGAGCTCTTTAATATGATCCAATGTTATGATCCAATGGTAACTCTCTCCTATAGAGTTTCTTTTACTGAGGTCATGCGGACTGTGTTTAAGGGACCCTGCAAAGGGGTCCGCAGACATCATTTCTGAAAATTTCTATGCATATATTCTGAAAAAAATTCGTTCAGATCATCCTATTTATGAGCGAAAAATTGGCAAAACAGCAAGCCACTCGCACAGGAGCCGTGGATTCGCGCCAGCAGGATCTGCGGACTCAATTCAATTAAGGACGGAACAGATTTTTTTTGTGATAAAAGTTAAATTAACTCAGTTTTGCGCTTAATTAAAATAAATAATACTCATGGCATATTTTTTAAAATTTTTATTATAATTTTTTCTGAACGTCAGTATCGAATCGACGCGAAAAAAATTTACAATATTAATACTTACACAATAACATTATTTTCACTTTTCTGCATTATTCCTAATACAATATTTATTTCATATAATAATACTAATATCAACACAATAAGACCATTTCTTTCATCATACCATTACATCTTAGCACTTGTTTTGATGCAACCATAATTTACTTACAGCTAAACTCAAAATTATGCACAATTTTTCTTGTCTTTTCACCTTACGCTAGTTCAGAATTGATTTATTTACTATTACACATACTATAAGTATTTTATTAATTTACAGGTTTGTGGTTTGTCTTTGATCTTTTCATCTAAAGACAAAAGATTTCAGATTTTCTATTATCTGAATTGATTTTATTATGAATTTAAACAAATCGTGATTAGAAACTAAAAATTATAGGATACAAATGGTCAGACCATTTAAAGCGCTGCACGTATTTTAAGCTTTACTTACAAAAATGGAAATAAGTTTATGGCAGGCTATCTTTCGAAACTATAGAATATATAGGATACATCCAATAAATACACAACTAAAAAAACTTAATTACTGGGCGCTTAGTAACAGATGGATTTCTAAATTCGTAGAACTGAGTGCGTTGCAGTATGGTCTAGTTTACTCATTTTTCATGCTTCTAAATTTTTACAATTTATTTTGCCGTTGTGGCTTGTGTTAGTTTTACAAACTTAAATGAAATCGCAATGAATATTCATCATACAATCGAACACTTGCAGTTGAAGCTTGAATCTACTAGTTCTTAGCGTTACGATGTACACGAGGCTTCGATTTGGACTATTTACAAAGGATACATATTAACATACGTCTGGATCAATATCAGTTTGTTTAATTTATTTTTACATTTATCAGTTGAGCGCGTGTCCGATATTCGTAAGGACTTAGCTTCCTGCAGCATACATTTAGATATGCATTGTTTGCATATTACTATGGCAAATATTTTTTGCTAGTTCATTTGTTTAAATATTTTTAATGCTTCAAGACCGAGGTCATTCTAATTCCCATTGACCTTAGTTTGACTACCAGCCAGTGGATTGCATTATTGATATGCTTGGTGAGGAGCCAACGCATAAGCGCAATTAGGGTGCAATGTATGACTGAGCTTGGTGATAGATTAGACCCGGTTACTAGCAGAATCGATTATTTTGAGATTGTTTTGACTATTTGATTTAAGGCTGTTCTGGTTGTATTAAGTAAATGTACAATTTAATTATTTCAATTTCAGGATATTATTGGGAACCACTGTTAATCGTGAGCCGAATTTAGGTTAGTCGAAGATCAGAGGTCTTCAATAGGTATGATCAATTTGAGCTCATTCTTTTATCATTTGAGCTCATTGATTCGATCTTTAATAATGCCATTAAACCATAAAAGCTAAACTGACAATCTGACTTCTCACTGCAAGGCAGTGGTGAATTGTTCATTTCGTGAATTGTTCATGTTTTACATCAGCCTACATTTTTGAAGTTGACAGTCAACGGTCTTTTTGAATTTTTTTTCACGGTACGTCAATCTAAATTAAATCCCAATATTGCATCTGATGTACGAATAAAACTGACAAAGTAATAATAAAAAAATTATGTGAAGTATAAAAAGCTTGAATTAAATGGACGGAATTTACTGCTTCAAAAAAAAAAAAAAGTTTCCCGTAAACATATTCACGAATGGCGAACATGTTTTCTGCAAAATAAAAGACCAACACATTGATGTTTTTTTGTCGCCTAGGCCACTAGCCTTGACTTTGCAGCGTGATCATGTTGCATGATATTAAACATAAACAATGCAAGACAAGCTAACGAATGCAAATTGCAATAGTGTTTTAAACGCGACAACGGTCAGTCGGTTGATTTTTCTATTATTAGAAAATGACACCAATAAAAATCACAATATTAATTTATCATGTTCTAAGAATCAGATATGCCGGAGTGTTTGTGGCCGTCTACATTTAATTTTTTCCCAAGTGTTGTCTAACTGGAATATCTTTTACGGATTAGATATTCTAGTAAGTGTAGAGTTACAGAGGCATTGTTTCAACTGCTATCGATAGATTTCTATTAGTCATCGATTAGCAGATCGATTGACTCGGCAAACCTGTTCTGCCGACTTATCCACATTATTCTTTAAATCTTGCATCGTATGAGTGGATCACAAAAACCGTATTCCGGTAATGAATGATTTAATGTCCTTAGAACAAGAGCTGGAACTGAAGTTGACGAACGCTTTAAAAACAGGTCTATGATGAAAGCACAGGATGTTTTTGAAAATAACGAACGATCGATTCAAGTAGTTAGTAAATGTTGATGAAAACTCATTTGCATGTAATTTTTGTACTTGTCCTATTGTTGAGAAAGCGCTTAGTCCATGAATTACCAGTTCTTAGAGTTGCGGTGACTTTCCTTGGTTTGCTGGATAATTTGTGGGTTTTTCTGATGCAAAGTATGCACGTCGATTTAGTAGGAGTATGCTTGCAGTAGGATACGCTCCAGTGGCCTTAGGCTGGTTACGTTGGCATTCAGTTGATTCTCTAGTGTGTGTTAATTAAAAAAATTTGAATTTAAATTATTGGTGTTCCATCACGTGTAGTCAGGTCGCCACGTACCCTGTAATTGAAAGGAAATTGAAATGTTAATAGGAGTTTTAAGGACTACATACTTGAGTTGTAAGCATAGTCTGGTGGTTGTTAAAAATCAATATTTGAATGGATTTTCGAATTTCGTAAAATATACAATTTGTATTATAATTCAGTATTGAAAGTTTTAATTAAGGTGCTTGCAATATGATTTTTGTGCACTGCAATATTACTTAAAAAATTAATAGTTTTAATCCTTTTTTCATAGAAAACAATGCTATGGAAAATGATTCAATCAGGTAAAGAACTAGGTTGCGCGTTTCGAAGCTTCCAAGACGAAAAAATAACTAATTTTTAAAATGACTTTTGATGTTCATCAGGCGCTTAATAATTCATTCTAAGCTGATTGATGTTTTGGGGTCAGTTTGCAAATTGTATTGTATACACAAATGAAACAAAAAATTTTAGCTAGAAAAGTCCTACAGGTGGTCAGTTCATTACAGGCGATGGATGTTATTTAATGATCTATCTAATGCCTAAAACAATTGATCGAATTCAATTACGAAATAGACAAAGATGCATACAGGCAAATACATAAACTGGGGAAAAAATCGATAATCGACGCTACAAGAAACCAGTGTTTTTCAAAATTGCGATAGTTATAAATTATAAAAGACTAAAAGACAAATCAAAAGGAAATCATCATGAGGAAAGATAATATGAAATGACTTCATCTTTTCAAATGATTTTTAAAAATGACAAAGTAGGTGAGTGTGAGATTAATATATTGCGAACACCAGCGTAAAGAGACATTCATCGGAAAACAGTCTGGGATCAAAAATATCCCATGGCTACTTTTCACATTATCAACTGATACTATTGTCAACTGACACTCTGATCTTTAAATCGCTCTTCGAAATATCAACAAATAGCCAAGATTGCACAATCTGTCCGAACAGAAACTAAAAGTCATGCTAAAGATAGCACATCGATTAAGTCAGGCATTGGTAACTTTTTTCTTAAGAAATTTGGTTTGAATATCAAATTGAATTGCATGGACTGGGAGGAGAAATTGCCTCTCATTGGAGATACAAAGATGAAAATTTACAAGTGGGTTTCCATTTCGAATAGCGAGCAAAAAAACAAATTTTCGAAAAGCTCAAATAAAGAAAACATACGAAAATATATATCCTGCATTCAATTTCAGAATTGCAGCCGAAGATTCGAATGCCTATAAAACAAAATAGCTTACGCTTAAATAACTAGTTTAATTTATAAAATTTTTACAGGTTTTTTGATTGTAAGTGCTTTTTAAAAGGCAATTGAATTTATCATCAGGTTGTTATCTTCCGTAGATTTCGTCTTAAAAGGAAATGAAGGTCCTGCTAAATGGTTAAAAACCGGACACTAATTTACAGGAACCGGTGGGATAAAATAAATTCTGTTCAAATGGAATGTTTTTTTTTCGAATAATTGGAATAGAATGCAAAAAAATGGTTTTTTTTTCATATTCTTGTAGTATGTCAAGGCGACGGCTTATTATTGAAACTTTCTGGCAAACCGAATCTCGTTGAGAATGTACCTTAGTGTATCTAGCACAGGAGATTAAAAAAGCTTAAAAGGTCTGAGTATAAAACCCGAAAGCTTGGACGGTTTGGCGTTGATATGCATGAAGTGTCACCTGTCGATCAAATAAAAGTTTAGTGTCGGAAGTTACTCTGAGTTCTTTAAAACTGCATAAGACATCGAGAAAAGTGTCGGAAACGAAATTAGAAAGCATGAATGGGGAAGTTTCACACTTTTAAGACATTTGTGCGACATTCAGAGAAATACATTTCGCAATATACTATTTGCACTAAAGTGTGCAGATTGTTCTGAAGCTGTCAGCAGTTTCCACTTGAATCGCTCACTCTGAATGTTTCAAGATCGCCTGCATGTAGAAAGGAAAATGAGTTTAACAAATGCGATAGATCATTTATATCAATTAGGAACAAAAAGGGGCCAAAGATCGATCCTTGCGGAACACCTAAAGTGAAATAGAAGGGATCACAGGAGCAGGAATTAATAGTTACAGCACCAGCACCAAAATGAAGAAGGTAGTGACTTTGCTTGTATGTAAGGAATGCTATCAGAGCCAAGATCAGTGCTAGAATCGAGACAATTCACCAATTATGCAACTCCCAAACAAAGACAGTGCTCTAGGATTAGCACAACCACTGAAAGAAAAATCTTGGTAAAATCAACAATTTTCCTTATTTGTTTTTGTGTCAACTACGGGCTATAGTTAAAACAAACGTAAAAAAATAGTTGATTACTTTTATGCACCATGACGTGTGGTTGATAAACAACGTCCGTGGTGCAAAAAAAGTAAGCAACCACAAACAATGGTATTCCAGCAATATACTTAGTACGAGATAGTAAATGACTATAGTCTGTGGTGTGGAATTATGTTAGTTGAATTTAACAATTGTAGAATGGTTCATTCACTATGAAATTTGTTGATAATTCAATATTTTGTTGTGTGAAATGAATCGATGCTTATTTTCTTATTTTAGTAGAGTAGAAAGAACCTTTTTCCGTAGTTCATTCGACAAATTTGAATGCATTGTTGCATTACTAAAAATAATAGTTAAATCAACCACAACTTTTTCTTTCTGTGTGCGCTCACTGCTACGGCGCTGCACTGCATCGCAATGCGTGTCATGTACATACATATATTAACTGCATAAAAAGCGTCATACCACGTAATATAAAGGCTTCACAGCATAACATGATTATGAATTACAGCAAACCGAGCATAATTTTGCCATGTAGTATATGAAACTTCTATGATAGAATAGGAGTATGAGTATGAGGAGTATGAAAAATCAACAGTTTTCCTTAGTTGTTTTTGCATCAACTAGGGCTATAGTTAAAACAACCATAAGAAAATTGTTGATTACTTTTATGCACCATGACGCGTGGTTGATAAACAAAAAAAATTTCATTCGGAGCATGAAAAACGTCCAAATGTTGAAACCATTCTACTTTGCGTAGAATAATTCCAAAGACGTTGCTCACTGAATTACGTTTGTTGAAATCAACTATTGCAAAGTAGTTTAAGTACCATAAAAACTGTTGATAATTCGAAACGTTGAAGTTTTGGGTGAATTGATGAATATTTTTCTATTGATCAACTATTTTTCGTGGTTATGAAACAATTAAAACAGTTGATTTCATGAGCGTTGCGATATTTTTTGTATAACTAGAGCCAACTACTTTTATATCGTTAAATTAACTATATTAACATAGTTAAAAGAACTATTTTCCGTAGTTCGTTTAACGATTTTGAATGAATCGTTGCAATACTATTAAAAATAGTTGAACCAACCAAGAGTTTTTCTTTCAGTGAAAAAACGAAGAAGATGAGTAATAAACATATGAATATAGGAAAATAACCTTTTTTAGGGGAAAAAAATTGAGCGAAAAAACTTATAAAAAGCTGACAAGTCTTTTTAGTTGATATTGTAGAAGTGTCATTAAGGAAAATATGTATTATAATGTATAGCGGTTTGTTTTAACGTCAACTTTGGCAAAGTATGCTAGCATCGTATCTTTAACCATTATTCCCGCATTGGATTGTAGTTTTTTGAATTCATGTATGTCTGTTTGCGAAGCAGAGCGTTTGATTTGTCACGTGCAATACCATTTAACCTGATGGTAGGGCCAAATTCAGACGTGAAACAGGTAGCAACTGTTGAATTTCTGCGACGGCATGTTCCAGTGGAACGAAGAATAAGATATTAAGCCTATGGAGGGTTTCGTCAGCGTCCAATAAACGAAGAAATGAATACCATTTAATACTGATTTCGTTCGCCATACCGGTGAAGTTGGTTTTATGGAAATTATAACGAGAGTTTTAAGAGTGGATCTAATAGGAAGATTGAAAAAAAATTTTAAAAGTACTGATGAATAATGAGCATCGGAAGGGACGTAGAATGAAGCAGCAGAATTCAAACAAACTGAAGACATAAGTAAAAAGTAAAATAATCCCACAACAACCTTTTGTGGGTCTAGTGTTTGAAGTTCTCATAGTTTCAATCGAAAATTTACAATCAATGTGAATACAAGTGTGAGTGATTAGTTTCATGCATAGACATATAAAGAATGGACACGTAATGATAATCCATGAACCCGTACGTGAATGAAGCATTTTTACTACATATGCAACTTACTCTCTGCAAAAAAGCTTTCCCCTCAATGCCGCACACTATACCCTTCTGCGCTGTTGACTCTCTATGTAAACAAACATTTTCATACATTTCTATTGTTGTGAACATGGTCGATTTTCGGGTTAGTTGGAATAGCAGGGAAAATAAAATATGTGTCACATGGGGCACAAATTTCAAAATTAATCAAGTTTTCTGAATGAAATTTGATGTTATTTTGTAAGGGGAGGTCGAAAATGTTGCTTGCATACATATAACAACAATTTCTTGCCACAATTCGAAAGCTTTCTATCCTAAATCCGGTAAAAAGAGGTACATTGATTCAAATTGAATTTGTACTTACATCACACATTCTAGGGCGAAATCCTATGAGTAATTGGTGCAAAACACTTTTTACTTTCGCACTGTTTATTGATCAATCTAAACATTTATACTTTTAATTGATGAAAACACGAAAATAAAACATGTGTCAAACCGCCCGATCGCCATTTTTATTGATTGCTTTTGTTCATAGGCGGGGAAAGCTTGATAGCGTGTAGGGGCATTAAGTTTGATCAATTATATGAATTGACGTCATTTAGGTGAAGAAAATTGTTCGAACGATGAAAACCGGTGTGAATGAACGATTTAAAGTAGCACAAGTAAACTTCGTAATTGACTTGGGCTACTATTTACGAATGCTGCGTGCAGATTATGATGCTAAATGATCTATACGCATGTAGATGTTTTATGTTGCGTTGGTAGGCAAACCGGTTGATTGAAATTAAATTAGCAAGTGTTTTGGTCGCGAAAATTTTATTTCAGTTTGATTTCAAATATATCTATTTTAGGGAATTTAAGGGAATTTTAGATTTGATGGCTGTGTTTGTCTGCAAATTAAATTTTCTAAATGGTATTTCTTACACTAAAGTTTACTTTTTTATGTTAATAGAAAATACGTTGAATAAGGTGGCTAATCAAGAAATAATATTATTGTTGTTGCATTATTTGCGTCATAGGTATAAAATTAATTATAAAAGACATACAGTGAGAAATGTAATAACAATAAATAAATCAACCAAATTTTTTGAAACAAAGCATCGGTCAGAAAGGCCTAAAATTTTATCTGAGTGTGAAAAAAGTGGATTATCAGAAAAATTATGAAAATCCCTAAATTAAGTGCCCCAGTTTTACAAATTAAGGTGAACAAACGAGTTGAAAAGAAAGTATCTACTCAAATTATTCGAAGTTCAAAAAAGAAAGCGAATTTAAAGGGCAGAATGGCGGAAGCTAACCTTATAATAGTAAAAAAAAATTGATTTGTTAAATAACGTTTCGCTTAAGAGTGCGCAAAAAAGCCACAATAATTCCGGAAGTTCATAATTTTTGTTGCTGAAGTAAAAATTAATGTTTTTGAATCTAATAAGCGGCAATATGTTCGGCGAATGTTTAATACAGAGTTTAGGAGGGAACATACTACTTCCACTGTAAAATACAGCGGAGGAAACATTATGCTATATATAGATTTTGTGAATGGTAGGATGGATCAAACGTGTTGCCTGGGTATTCTTAAAAGAAATTTTAAACAAAGTGCTGAAAAATAAGGCATTTTATACAATTTTCGCATGTATCCGGAGCAATGTAGGCTTTTGGGCTATTTGTTACTGTCCAAATGCTATTACCGAACTTAAACCCGATCGAACATTTATGGCATCAAATTTATGGCAATCAAATTTGCATTTATGGCAATCAAATCTATGAGCTCGTTCATATAAAAAAACATGTATACCACTCTTGCCACTCTCTCGTATGAAGCATACCAATTTACTTTCTTTTTCCTGGGCTTTGTTAAGACGATCTCTAGGGTGGAAACGTAATTTATTAATTTTGAAAAACCTATTTTACCTGTAATAAATATGTCCATTTGCTACAAAAAAGTGCAGTTATTTTACATACAATGGAGGGACGATTTGTAGAGTGGGAAGATAATTTAAAACAAAAGGATCGATAATTTCGGGAAATAACCTATTTAACCTGAAATAAATACGTCCCCTTGGTTGAAAAAAGCCAAGATTTTACATGCGATGTAGGGACAAATTTGTAGGGTGGGAACATAATGTAAAACAAAGAGATCATGAATTTTGAAAAAATATGTTTTACCTGAAAGAAATATATCCTTTTGTTACAAGAAAAGTGCGAAGAATTTTGTATATGACGTTGGGACGATTTGTCGAGCAAAAAGGTAATTAAAAACATGTGCTTAAGGATCATTTCGTACAAAAAATGTGCAAAGAATTTGTATTCGCACATTTTGAAAGCAAAATTTACGGCGAGTGGAAGCGTTAATATTCGTATTGAGCAAAATGAAGTGTAGTGTTGTGAATTGTGATAGTGATTATAAACGCAGTGCGAGGGCGATTTCTTTTTTCCGGTAAGTAAACAATATTTGAATTTACCACAGCAAATATTGCAAGTAAAACTTGTGTCGAAATAGACGCCGCGATATGTGAAGTGATTTTTTCAGACAAAGGCTATACAGCTTGAGCTTATTTGAAGGGATAAAAATGTACCTTCAAAATTACAAAATAGTACCATTTTAAATAATACAATAAAATATTATCGGCTTTAGCTTTAGAGACGATATACGTTGTCTATGCTGATTTATAGACTAGAAAGGAACCAGATCACAAATCAATAACCTCTATAAATTGTTTGTTTTTTGTGGATGCCGAGAATTTTCTAACATTATTTGCGCGTAAATGTCTTGAGTGTATATATAATTTGAAACTTTTTTAATACTCGTTAGATTAAAACATTTATTTCAGATTGTTTTATTTGAATAGTTTTTGAGCCTAATAAAGTGACTCAGTGCCGCTGAAATTGAATTTAGAATTTCTCTACCAAATAAATCCAAGTGAAGTTTTTTTTCACGGAATTATGCTTAGTGATCTGCGTTATGTGGCAACACGGCAACAATTAGGTCTGTTCGCGTGCTACAATTAATTGCAATGAAGCCGTTTATGTACTTCGTTTTACTCAATGCTGAAAATTTCGCCTCTTTCAGTAAATTTCAGTAGAGTCTGAGCTATTGAAAAACAGTGAAAAATGTGAAACGCGTGTCGCGAGTAAAAATTTCCAAATGTGCGCGGCAAGCAACATATTTTTGCGTAATGTTGTTTTGAAGATCGAATATTTTTGTGGCGATAACTTATCACCACTTAGAATGACTTTATAATTACTATTGTTCTCACAAAAACCGACAACTGAATCTTTTCCGGAAATGCAATCAGAGTGTTTTCGTACTTTTCCTGAATATCCCCCACCACATGATTCACAAAAATTCTGTGTGACTGAAAGTACGCGAACAGACTTCAGCTCTGCTCAGAGCTAATCATTTTCATAAAAAAAAAACCTGTTCGGCTGCCGCACAACTAATTAAAATACTACGCACAGTTTTAATGCAAATCGAAACTCATTGATTCGCTATTGACGTGAATTACATTACATCAATATTAACAAATTTTTATTTGCACCAAAAAAGTTGCCCATTAATTTTACAATATTTCACGCCGCCCTCGTCATACAAACACATTGCGACCTCTCGCTCACACAACTATACCAGAGGTCGAAAATTGCTTCATTTCTCTCGGCCCATTTCGTATCCATTCCTCTCTATATCTATGGTTTCATGACTTACTTTTTCCCTGATTTAACTCAGATACCTATTCAGTGTAAGGTGAACCCAAAACTCGGTACGCGATCTCTCGTCCGAACCTAGATTCGAGCCAGGGACCCCACCCAAGGATCTACTGCTTACACACGCACACGCACAATAAGAGTAAAACAAGTTATAGGTAGGTTGAGAGTTTGAGAGAGAGAGAGAGAGCTACATTGAGATATTAAAAGAGCGAAAGAGAACTACATTGAGAGCTTTAGAGAGAGAGAGAAAACTACATTGAGAGTTCGAGAGAGAGAGAGAAAGAGAACTACATTGAGAGAAAGAGAACTCATTGAGAGTTTGAGAGAGAGATAGAGAGAACTACATTGAGATTCTGAAAGAGAGAGAGCTACATTAAGAGTTTGAGAGGGAGAGAAAGAAAAGTTCATAAAGTGAAATTGGAGCAAACCAGCAGTATTGAGGTATGAGCTAGATGAACACGCAAAATAACACATTCAACTGAAGGAACATTAAGAAAATTTCCAATGAGAGATTTATATATGTCAATGAGAGCACCTCCATTATCAAAACCACTAAATACCGCGGGCGCGATCCTTACGGAAAACAGTATACCGTAGTCGAACCTCACCGTTGAGAATATTTTCATTCAAACAGGTTTCAGTCATACAGATGAATGAGCAGAAGAAATACTTTATAAGACTTGGTCCTCAAGCTATGAACGTTTTGGTAAAACAATTACGGAATAGTTTACGATTCAGTTTTTTTGTTGTTCTTTGCTCGAAAGTTTAGGATTGCCCTTTCCAAAAACTGCAGGTACCAGTAGAAACGACAATGCAGAAATATGCTATTACTGGTTCCTGAAAATTGTCTGAAGCAGCCTTTTGCACTACGTATTGTTTTTGAAACCGCGAAATCAAAAATTTTAGTGGGAGAGTTACAGTTAAGTGTAAGCAAAGCAGTTGCGGAAATAGAACAATGTTTGTTTGCTTTTTGAAACGGTTGGTGATTATTTGCCAAATATACTAGTAACTTATTTGCAATACAAAACTCTTCCACCACTTTAACTTTGCGTAGTGTAATTTGGAAGCATAGAATGAAATTTGTTCACCAAGACGCAAATCCATATTATTCAAGTGTGTAAAAGTACACAGATATTTACAAAAATTACAATAAAAGAGAGCAACACAACTACAACCTACAATGGAACTTGGACTATTGTGCTAGACTAACCGAAACTTTTCTAAAATCAAAGATATTCCAAAACCAATGAAGAGGAACGGTTCGTTTAAAAACAGGATTTTTGTGGGGTCATTTTCTTAATTTTTTTATGTCGAGTACAAATCCGACTATAAAGGAATGACTGAATCATTTTCTGTTGGCTGTGAATTTTCAGGCTTAAATATGGAAAGAATTAAAATCCGTTAGAAAAAGTGGTTTGAAAGTTGAATTTTTATGTCCACTAGAACTTATATGTTTACCGTTATCCTCTTGATGGAGGAACGTTGTAGCATTGAGAAGGGATATTTAGATATTTTTATGAAAAGTCATGAGGATAATTGTATCTATTGGTCAATACAAGTTTTACTTGCATCACAAGTTTTTGTTTGATAGTTTTATTCAAAACTGGTTGAAAATTTTCGGAAGGAAAACAAAAAACTTTTATTAATTTTCAAGAAAGAAGGCCAAAGAATCCAATCTTTAATGATTTCATTTTTTATATCTTTTTATAGACTGGCTATGAGCTTAAAGTGATTTTAATTCTTTGTTTTTAACTAAATGTTCGCCAATTTTCTTTCCTGGTTATATTTGAAACACAAAATTTTTGAACGGAATGGTGATTTTAACGATGATTACTAAGGATCTTAGGAGGATGTTATCCACTAAGCGCTGAATTTGAGTTTCGGGCATTGAAATGGTAAGAAGAATCTTCCAAGCATAGGTCGCTGCAACTAGTTTTTAGCATCAGCAGTTAGAGTGTTTTTAGTTTTTCCGGATAGCTTCTTGAAGGGTGCAAAACTTTCTCGACTCATAATATGCGGCTAAGACACTTACTATTAACAGCAACTCCAACCGTAAAACTACTCTTTTCCGTACCGATTCACTGATTTACCGGGAGATATTTCCGAGGTCTTGTAAAATATGCAAATATTAAGTGATACCTAACATAGGACTAAAGCATATATTTAATGTTAGGCGTAAGTATAAGTAGCCTTTATTCAAACGGTTACTTGAATGAGCATCAAATTTTCTTCAACTTTATCAATTTTGGGTTCTTAAATTATATGACCATGCATCCTATTCAAAGTACATGTGGTAAAATTAGAATATTATAAGGACAAAAACACGGAAAAATTGTCCAATTTTAGAGTAAAAAAAGATTTTGCAAACCCGAGTTTATGTTTTAAGAGGCCTCCCAGTCTTGGTAGTTTGGAAAGCTTTCTAAATTTTGTGGTACTTTATTTTCTTTTTTAAACTCATTTCAGCATTTTTAATATTCTATTTAACTTGCCAACAAGATTTTTTTCAATTTAAAAGTATTTTGTCTATTTAAAAGTATTTTGTCTAATGACTAAAAGTGTCAAGTTGTTTGCAGAAACATGATCGTTGACTACTAAAGAAGTTTTAGAGATGGACAGCCGCCTTGTACCGAAGAATAAACCGAACCACTCTGAAGTACAGATAAGAATTAACAGAAACGAACATGACATAATCGGAAAGAAGTAGGCTGCAGCGGTACTCGCCTCTATTCGAGTTTTCCCATAGTGCATGTTAACAGGAAAATATAATAGTAGAAGTAAACCCAAATGGTCGCGTACGGACATAAAACAAATATTTGGTGAGAATATTTTGAATCCGTGAAAGAGATGGGCTTCAGCAAAATAAACGAAGCGAAATAAATTTTGCAGGATACCTTTTTCAATTCTTTGACAGGCAATGCAACACTGCAGGCTAACGAATACTGAAAATACGAGATGCATCAAATTATATATGTATTGCACTTCGCCTTGATCAATTCAAAAGCGCACAGAGTTATGTGAGAGTGAGTTTACAAGTCGATTATAAAGCTTGACTTATACCCAACTGTATCTATCATCGGACTGTGGATTTTTCACTAAATTTTTGCAGAATCTTCCCATTCAAGCAAACCATATTTTATTGCCTGAATATGCAGCTAACTCCGTCTGATATGGAACGAAGATTCCTTCAAGTGCTTGGTTTGATAAAGTTTGCATTTTGATAAAATATATAGTACACGACCAAATTACGGCAAAACTCTCCTAACTTCATTTCGGAATTCTCTTAAATATTCGAGGATTGAATTCAGTATTGAGATTTGGGCCCCAGATATTTGAACTAGTTTCGAAAGATAATGAACAGATCACAAGGCGTATGCCTATGAAGATGTTTCACCCCACAATGATTATAAACTTACCTAAAATAATTAAAGTGAATTTTTACTTACTAAAATAATTAGTGTGAATTTGTTCTTAGAGCATATAGTGAACAGAAGATACATAAGTAAGTTAACTTGATTACTTTTATCTAGCTTTCAGATTAAAATATTTTTTCTGAAAGGCCTATTTTACCTTGAAGCTAGATATATTTCAATTGCTGGACGGAGATCTCAATATTTTGAGGGTATTCTAATGTTTTCTTCAATTGATACCAAAAGACAGTGAAGAAGAGGGCAGATTGCAACGAAATTGAAATGTATCTAGCTTCTAAGAGGAAAATTTATCTTTCAAATAAAGAACATGCATCGTTTTCGCTAGACATACACTATAGGCTTTTGATCGACATCAGAATACGGAAAAAAAACTTTCCGCAAAATACATAACAATATTCCTTATAGTCGAGCCTTGCCATCATGGAAAAATCCTTCGGTCGGATATAGGTCCAATAAAAATGGTTCTATGTGTAAAGAAAACAATACACTGAAAGAAAAATCTTGGTAAAATCAACAATTTTTCTTAGTTGTTTTTGCGTCAACTACGGGCTATAGTTAAAACAACCATAAAAAAATAGTTGATTACTTTTATGCACCATGACGCGTGGTTGTTAAACAACGTCCGTGGTGCAAAAAAAATAAGCAACCACAAACAATGGTATTCCAACAATATATATAGTACGCAGTGTGCATAGTATGCAGTATGGAATTATGTTTGTTGAATTTAGCATTTGTAGGTAACGCGCACAATGGCTGCGGCTGAATTTGCCGCTGCGGCAGAATTTACCAAATTTCTAATTTTGTCGCACCGCTAGCTGTCATACCTACCATAGGTTGGCATCACTACTAGGTTGAATGGTCTAATAGACAAGCAATGGCTGATTTGTATTGTGACAGGCCAACCTAATCCTCGTACAACAGGATTTAGCAATACAAAAGACAAAAAGAGATGGATGTATTGCCGCAGCCCACTGCGTTTGCCACAGTGGAAGACATTGTCATGTGATTAACTTATAAAGCGTCATGCAACGTAATATAAAGACTTCACCGCATAACATGAATATGAATTATATCGAACAGCAAACCGAACACAATTTTGCCATGTAGTATTTGAAACTCCTATGACAGAATAGGAGTATGAGTATGAGGAGTATGGAAAATCAACAGTTTTCCTTAGTTGTTTTTGCATCAACTAGGGCTATAGTTAAAACAACCATAAGAAAATCGTTGATTACTTTTATGCACCATGACGCGTGGTTGATAAACAATTTCATTCGGAGCATGAAAAACGTCCGAATGTTGAAACCATTCTACTTTGCGTAGAATAATTCCAAAGACGTTGCTCACTGAATTACGTTTGCTGAAATCAACTATTGCGAAGTAGTTTAAGTACCATAAAAACGGTTGATAATTCGAAACGTTGAAGTTTTGAGTGAATTGATGAATATTTTTCTATTTATCAACTAATTTTCGTGGTTATGAAACAATTAAAACAGTTGATTTCATGAACGTTGTGATATTTTTTGTATAACCAGAACCAACTACTTTTATATCGTTAAATTAACTATATTAACATAATAAAAATAACTATTTTCCGTAGTTCGTTTAACGATTTTGAATGAATCGTTGCAATACTATTAAAAATAGTTGAACCAACCAAGAGTTTTTCTTTCAGTGTAACTTCAAATTCACGTTCTGATTAAAAAATAAAAAATAAAATGGGGATCAAATCAACATGCCTGCCAGGTTTTAGTACCCAAAAGTTAAAAATTGAATGAAAATAGTTCAACCCCCCGATTTCAGGTTATTGAACTTCCACTCAAAATCATAATATGCATGAATGACTATTCTTTTATTCAACCGAAGCTTATGACAGCTATCAGCACTAATGCCATAAATTTAATAATTTAACGCAGCTTGAATAGGACTAGAATACATAACTGCATTACATACATATTTTCCGTACAAGTAAACTCTTATTCTATTGTTGTCATAAAAATTTCCACCTACCATTGATCCGAGTCCTAAGTGATACGATTGTGAATGAGGAACTACACCTCCACCCAACGAGCCAGCCGTCGAGAATCCACCCTGTAGTCCACTGGAAGCGCTCAATGCTCCCATTCCGCTTGCATACCATCCCCCGTGCATATGCGCATGAGCTGGATGCAGTCCACTGGAAAGGTGCCCATGTTGACCTGTTGAAAATTGGCAGCAGGAGGATTTCCAGCAACGATATGAAGTCATACCACGACACAGAGAAGGAGAATATGGAAAAGAGCAAAAAGAAAATCAAATATTAGACTACACATACAAACATATGCCCGGAGATGACTATGTAGTGTGTACTAGTCAACCCATATAGTGAATAACTATATAAGGAGTTAGCTCTACATAAGCTATGCTGGAACTACTATGTACTTAATACATATAGATACATAAGACATACCCATTGATGCTGAGAATCCACCACCGAATGTTTTCGAAGGATCTAACGGTTTCATTAAATCACTCATACCAACTCCAACACCAAGATGGCTTCCGATAGGAAGACATGCGCCTCCAAGTCCTTTTTTCTTTTTCGATTTCGACGATAGCTTACGATTTCTTGTCTGGATACCTTCTTTCTTCATTGTTAATGGTCGGTTCACCTGAAAGATATGGAAATGTAGAAAATGAGAATTATTAAATGTATTATTTGTTTGTAGTTCGGAGATGTTGTTTAGGGATATTTGAAAAAAAAATTAATGCTTAACAAATATTTAAGATCTGAAGGTATCCTACTTAATACCAGCTTTATTTCTACACCGTTTTCAAGAAGTTCAATGTATGTTGATCCTAAATATATTCAAGAAGAATCTTTAGATATGCTTTTCTTTGAAACATTATTCCTGGAATTGGTTACTTATTTAATGTGTTGCATGCATTAATCGGATTGAAGAATAATTTTATTTCATATAGCTGCATAAATACGATTTTGACGAATCGAAAAATCAAATCTGATAAACAACAAGTCATTCGTCATGACGATACAGTACACAAACATTGACAATTTATTAAAAAATCAAGCAGGTTCATTTCGATTCGAATTTCCCAGTCACATTACTATTTTTTAGCACGGACGAAATCAGAGCTCTCGTACAAAGGCTTTCGGTGTGCAGCAGCACGCGATATTGATCGCGCAACTACTGATTGGATACACTCGTAAATATAGGCTTCGATTCGAAAAACACCTACATGTAATTGTATCTCGTTTAATTATGCCAAGTGTCATTTACGAGCCGATAAAATTGGTTTAACTTTTACAAAGCGGTAAGTGCTGTGGCTGACTGGCTGGATCAGGTAAGTAGCTCTCTATGGGATAACATCGATTCCCAGCGCAACGCGATGCCAATACGTGCCCAGGTCGATCTCATGCACCGTAATGGTTGCAATTGCTTCCACTACTCAGACTGCTGTTGACAGGTTTACCTATGAGCTATGAAAGTGCATTTCGTTCTTTTTGTTGGTGTTATTGCTGCTGCTGCTGTACTTGTTCCGTGTTGTTGGATGCCTTTCGTTGGCTTGAGGCTGGGAGCGTAAATGTCGAATGTCGTGCTAATCTTGTACGATGGGAAAACTACGCGAATCGAGAAGGTGCAATCTGATCGGCAATTGTCCAAACCCCAAATAGAAATAGATTCCACACACTGTATCTGGCATCTATCTTGCGGACGCGAACGTATCGCTTGCGATGTTGGAATGATGCCGTAGATTTCACTTGATTTTGATATGATAGTGCGGTTAGATCATAAGCAAATTTGTATGCACATTGCTAGTGTTTCGTAGAACCCGAAATGACGGGAGATAAGCCCTGCGAGAGTAATTAAAACTCATGCAAGTTAGACTTTGGAAAAGTCCTAAAATCGTCCACATGCTGGATATTATGAACATTTCTAGATATTATTATATGTGTACCCAGAGTTTTGAGTAAACGCCTTAGGATTTCCGAAGACATATAGTACTATATCCACAACGGAGTTGTTTCTTTAAATATCTTCAGTCTAACAGGAAGTTGATAGGACTCAAAACTGTCTAAGCATCTGCTCCAAAAGGCAGTCAAGCTACAATACCATCACCAACGACTCGAAATGGACACATACTTCGAAATCACAGTATGGTAACGAGAGGTGGAATCGAATCCACTATTATCGTTTCATCGCCGTCATCTGCGTCCAGTGCCAGGCGAGCTGGTAGGATTCCTCGGTCACATTTCCTCCATTCGCTTCAGCCACTTATACGGAATAGGGCTCGGCATATATAGAATGCGTGCTGATTGTTCAAAACGATAGTGGGGCTGGCTACACGAAGGAGCATTACACAAATTGCACTTGATGATGATGCTGCTCTGGTTACACAGCATCCAGGCCCATGTCGATGATGCAGATGACGATGATGGCACCAAAGTGAAAAGACGAATTTAATTGCAATCGACGATATTTTGAATTTATCGCGCGTATGCTTTAGATGGCGATTTTAATTAGCTTTCGAACACACGGCGAAATGCATTCACTCTATGCTGAAAACGGTCTGGATACGATTCGTTCGTTCTAGCCAGTGCATAGGTTGGCACGGTCGTGGGGAGTGTGACATTCGTGACATCGATGCCGATCTACATGCGTACGAACCTCATATCAGACAAATCAGTTTTATATGGAACACTGAAAAAATTGTGAATTCAAGCCAAAACAGTTTTTTTTGAACGGTTTGTGTTTTTCCAAGAAAAATTGCATGTA
Organism: Nemotelus pantherinus; assembly: GCA_963978885.1. Classification (NCBI taxonomy): domain Eukaryota; kingdom Metazoa; phylum Arthropoda; class Insecta; order Diptera; family Stratiomyidae; genus Nemotelus; species Nemotelus pantherinus. Next base: position 63,559,065 of record OZ022264.1, on the reverse strand, counting down.
TTGGTTTAAAATGATTGCAAGTGAAATGAATTTTTTGATTGGAAATTACCTTGAACGATACTTTTTTGAATTGGCAAATTGGTTTTGAAAATAATTAAAAATAAGTGGGCACAGCGTAATCTGAAATGGTCATTTTTATTGAAATCAAACAACCTGAATTGGCAAATACGTCTCTCAAAGTTAGGAATCGATTCAATTATCTATTTAAACAATATTAAAAAGATAAAGCTAATTTTGTTCTGAAGAAAAACTGTTTAACCGACGGAGAATAATGCATATACCGCGGTTATGTTAAGAATTAGAAACACTAGGGAACGCTGATCCTCCATATTCGACCGTTGTATGCTGGACCAAGAAGTTTAAGCTGGGAAGAACATCCATTGAAGATGAATACCGCGAAAGACGTCCATCCATGTCCCTCACTGAAGACAATGTGAAAAAGTCAAAGATGTCAAGTGGGTAGATCAAAGAGTGACCATCCGGCATATAGCTGAGGTCACAAGGATTCCGTATGGTAGTGTTAAAAAAATCGTTGCCAAAAAATTCCACCTGAAGAATGTTCTGCGCGTTGTGTGCCGAGAATGTTTACCGACGTGCAAAAGGAGAAACGATTCGACGTTTCGAGGGTAAAGCTCGAAAAGTTCCAGGCAAATGTGGAGAAGTTTTTGTCACGTTTCGTAGCCATGGACGAAACCTGGATCCACCATTTTGATCCAGAAAACGAACAGCAATCGATGACCTGGAAACGACCCTCTTCACCAATGCTGAAGAAATTCAAGGTGTCGAGTTCAACACGGAAGGTTACGCTTCAGTTTTTTTGAACGCTGACGAAATTATTATGGTAAAAGATTTGGAAAACGAAGCAACTGTAACAGGCTTTTACTACGAAGACAAAATAAGCATATTGCGGGAGGCAATTGAGGAAAAAAGACGCGGCCAACTGTGAAACGGAGTGCTGTTTCATGAAGACAACGCACCGGTTCACAAGGCTGCAGTTGCGTTTTCTGCACTTCAAGAAACAGGATTTGAGCTGCTTGAACAGCCACCCTATTCACCAAATCTACCTCGCAGTGACTTATACCTCTTTCTTCGGCTCAAGGAACACATTCGCGGCAAGAAATTCGAAGATGATAGCGAAGCGATGGCCGCTGTTGGGACGTTTTGGGAGAGTAAAGTCAAATCATTTTTTTCTAAGGGTATCCTGGGTTTGGAAAAAAGATGGACTAAATTTATTAACTTGTTAGGAGACTATGTTGAAAATGAAATATTTTATTTAGTGTTTAATCACTTTGGTTTATATTGATTATCATCACTTTTGGATCAACCCTTGTATTTCATCATAAGTGAACCATATAACAATCAAATGAATCTATGATTCTGAACAAATCAGTGCTGTGGAATGCTTTAAACTGGCACGATTGTCCAAGTTCTCAAACACAATTCTTCATTTGCTGTCTAATCAAAAGCAAAGCTGTCTCAAATACCGCCAATTAGTTATAAATTTCAAATTTTATCTTAACGTCCGAAAATTGATTCGATTTAAGGACTCCAGACTCTAAAAGCCGATGTTTTACTAACTAGGCTACACGAGATTGTTATGTAGCTCACTAGAAAGGAATCGTGTATACGAGTTGAGACTATGTGCATGGGACTCGAGACAATGTGCATAGCAAAAAAAAAGGTACTATGTACATAGCATATGCAATCATTATCGCCAGGCTATTTTACACAGGAGTATGTAGTATTTTGATTTCATTACATTGGCGCTGCGAGCTATATTTTATTGCTAAGACTCATAAATGCAACGATCTCCTTCATGAAATTACGTGCATTTTATAAAAATTACCAATAATTTTTAAAGCAAACTATCTCCCATAAAGAGACTATTAGATGATAATGATTAACCACCTGAAAGCTTAGGCTTTAAATTTTCGGTAAGAAGTATTATGAGTCTTATACTGATGTCCGATATTTTAACACTAACTTTACATCGCTTTCAATTCATTAGGATAGTAACAATACATTAGATTCAATTGTCTAGGGTGATATATTGCACGAGAGTGCATTTGAAGAAAGTGCACTAAATGCGATGTGACCACTACTGATAATGTAGAAGAAGCTTCGATTAAATCTCCCACCGAAATTACTTTGAAATCAGAATTAAAGAGATGTGACTGTTATAGCTCATATTTTTCAATCCAAAATATTCTGATGACAATGACATGATCAACCTCAACAATGTGACATAAATGATAAATACTTAAAATAAGTTTGATGTGATTAACTAAAAAGATTTCTAATGAGTTAAATAGATTCTACCTAAGAAGTTTCTATTCCTCCACTCCGTTTAAATTTAGATTATGTTCATATTTCAAGGTTCAACACCTTGAAGACCAGACAATGACTTCAAAAATTGTAAATGCAATATTGTTATCCAGTAGCTCCCAAAATCGAAGTGCATACTATCCTTTGATGTTTTTCAAACAAACATTTGTCAAACACAGAGACATTTTGCGAAAAATAAAGGTGAAAAAAATTATTCACTCGACTCGAAATAGCACTTCGCCTTCAAATGGAAATTTTTAGAAAAGAACTGTTCCATTTTAACTCTCAAGAAAAAAATACAACTAAGCACACCAACAATGCCTACCTCTAGAAAAAGTAACAAACTAGGTAACTGATACTCGGATTTAAAACCTCTTAAAACCCCACTTGATCTCTTGCCCATTATGTAAGATTGGCCTTTCGGCAACCGACTTAAAAGCGGAACAGCAAAATCTCTCAAAGTATCAATTACTCAACAATTTACAATTGTAAGTGATACATCGGATGTGAAATGTAAATACACTCGAATAATGTAGTTGAGCGGACCCGGTGGTGGGTTCCGTTCCATAAGTACGGGCATAGGTAGACCCAAGAGGACCGTCACCGCCGATCTCTCTCTCCCAGAGGTAGGATAGGTGCATAATAAGCGAACCTATACAGAAAACCAGAAACTCGCCCTCTTCACCCGATGGATAGGTACTGCTTGCTTTTAAGTAATAGAGAAAATCGTATTGTATGCCTGCGACTACCAGTCGAGGTAATTCAGATGGAACAGAAGTAGCAAGAACGGCAAACTTCGCATAACAATGGCGGTAATGGTTGATGGGATGATGGGCTGGAACATGATTGTTGCAATTGTAACTGTCGTTACCGTATAATCGAGACGATGACGGCGCGAGGGCCGGCTCTTCAACTGATGCAACGCTGAGGGTACTTGCATCAGAACAAGAGAGCCTATTCATTTCGAGGACGCTAACGGCTTGGCTTTTGTCGTATTGTTTGCGCTAGAAAAGCAAGCATATTTTATTAGTGCCGATTTGTTGTGATCTTGTAGAGCAATGTGCGCAAACTGTTTATCAACGCCCTGAAGGCTTTAGTGTCAACGTATGCGGCATAGGTTGAAAATAGCAATCGGAGCAAGCGAAAAGGTTGCGATTGAGTTTGTTCAGAGGTTTACTTTGTATGGCTTTCACTACAGTTCAGAATTTAAAAATTCATAGTTTCATAATTGATTGCTAGTTTACTTGACCTAACATGCAAAAGATCATTATTTTAGGACGTCAGATAGGTTCACATTTATTATTTTTTATCTGACCCACTCAAAGTCAGTAAGAATCTAAAAACTTATTCTCACTTTCTTCACTTGTAATCGACCATTGACATTTTCCCTCAAATTTCAAACAATCTAGCAAGCATCATTTAATCTTCAAACCGTGAATATTAACTTAAACCGACTCTCATCATATCTTAAGTGGAATGCGATTATATCTTTTGCATCTCGTTTACAGTAACAATTAGCACAGTCAGTCAGTTTGAATATCGTATTAGATGATCCCTGCAACTTATCTTAACTATGCTACATTACTGGCGATCGCAATCAACCCCCAATCAAAATTGTAGAAACGGAGGATGCTAGTTGCTTGGCATCAAAAAGACCTTCGCAAATCCGTCCGATATCAAAATCTCGTCATCTCTGACAAGAAAAGGCGGCCGGCCACACGCGACGCAACGTCGACAACTTTCAAATCACCCATACACCAGATTACTGAGTTCGCGGTCTATGCCAGCTAAATCGACCGGAACGGTTGACGCGTGCCGCTATGTAGTCCATCATATCTTCATTCCAAAATCGAAAAAAAGTCCGTAGCGATAAAAATCGGTTTTTATTTCATAATGTGAATTTTTTTTTCAATTCGGAATTTAATGTACTGCCCAACAAGAAGTCGAGCTTAGTGTGATTTTGAATTCGTTCAGTCCGTACATGATGGCAGAAAAATGCATCACCTATCAAAGTAGACGTGAATTGAAATGGAGCTGAAGAAAATTGTTGTCATTTACTGGTATGGCGCCAGATTCCGTTCAAAATCGAACAGCTATAGATCAACAAACAAACAAATTATCGGAAACGAATTGATTTTCACGGTTGAATGTTGACAGAGCAGGTGTGGTGAATTTGTGTGAAAGGTAAGTTTGAAATGGTTTTCTGATAGATTTTTTTAAAGCTGTCAAAAGCGTGTAGCACAGAATTGTGCGACATGACAAGCGTGATATTGAGTTATTAGATATGCAAATTGAATAAACATTTATGTGCAGGTTTTTTTTTTTAAATTCATTGAAGGAAGTTTTACCATAGATGCAGTAGACTCAATTAAATTTTAACTAAACTATGTGTTTTTATATGGTAATAAGAAGACAAAGGTACCTAAAATGTGGATTTGGATTTTTATTAATTTTAATGGTAGGCTAATAGAATATCTCATAATCAAATAATATTTAACAATTGAATATTATTTTGATAACGATTTCAATTTGCAAGCAAATTTGAAATGAATATTGTAATTCAAGGACTTATATTCGCTTTTACTCCTTTCTGGATACCTGGGCCAGATTCACTTGCAATTTTCTGTTTTTTGAGCAATATTATATGATCTTTTTCTGCGATTTTATTTATATTACACCATTTACATACTCAAGATAATCAAATTTACTACTCTGAGTTCGACTAGATAATTCTAATCTTTACATGCCATTAATTTGTTGCATGATATAAATGTAGTGTAACCGCCCTTTAGAATTCGCGCTTGACGTAGAAGATATGGAGCAAATAATAAAATCTGCAGCAAGCAAAATCATCCAATATATCAGGTACCTCTCCAAGTGTAGTACATACAAAGTCTTTCGATAACACCGTCTTCAGTTTCTCAACTATAATGGGGTCATTCTTTTATAGAAGGTTCACTACTAGCATATACAGGAGTAAATTTGAGGATTGTGATAAGCCCGTTTCACACGCACGAGGTTCCATTTGTTTCGGTTCATTTGCTGTTCGTTTCCGGTCGCTGCCGACTTTTAAACGGTGCATCGGTTTCTATTCGGTGCATAATAGAAACCGTATAGCACCGAATACTCCCTGAGCATGAAGAAGTTTCATCAGGTTTCTATAAGGTGTGAATTCGTGTCCAGCGAACAGAAAGCAATCAAGACGTTCACACACTACGGTTTAGTTTCGGTTTTAACCTGATTGGATCATTTGCATTTCTTTAAAATTAATAAGCTTTCAGTTTGAATCTCTTTATTCGAAATATTTAGACGTTTTACCTAGTTAGTTTAATCAGTTTTAGTTAGTTTTACTATTGCCTCTAATTTTTTGAAATTATCAGTAGCAGTTTTTCTGATAAAATGAGCGATTTACCAGATGTTGATGTGAATCGGCTTATTTGTGCCGTGCAATCTAAAATAGTGCTGTGGGACAAAACTTTTGCAAAATATAAATATATATTTAAGACACAGGAAGCATGGAAAAGCAATTGTGTGGAAATGTTTGAAGATTTTTATGAATTATACGCAAAGTTGAGGAAAAAAACACAAAACCTAATATGAACCGTGTAAGAACCGTGTATATGTGAAGGGGTTGCGTTCGGTTCGGTTTGTTTTCGGGTACAATCGAAAACGAACCAAACCGAATGGAACCTCATACGTGTGAAATAAGCCTAAGTACTATTGCTTTTTGAGCACGCTCATTTAACAATTGCTTCGATCACAGTCATCATTTTTGCTGAACTTGACAACGTCTTTGCACCGTTGTTAAGGCCTATGGGTATTTTCATTCAATAGTTTACATTGCGTCAGCGGATGCATTTTCATAGTAGCGTCAAACAAACGAACCGTTTTTAACTTGTTTTAACTATTTTACTTTTTTACGTTTTTATCAGAATAATCGCGGCATGCCTCGAATATACGAGGGTGGGTTATTAAGTTCGCGGAATTGGGGTAAGAAGTGCAAATAAAAATGAATATTTTTTTCATATTCAATATATTTGCTTGCTACTCTAATACATTTTTCTAATCTTTCTATTAGTCTATGTACATCTTCTACAAAAATGTTTTGTCTTTTTTCGGAACAGTGAGCCGAAGCTGCGTTCTTCACTTTTTCATCGTTTGAAATCATCTTTCCACGAAGTTTATTTTTAAAAATCGGGAAAAGATAATAGTCGCTGGGAACCAGGTTAAGGCTGTAGGGTAGGTGATCTAAATAAAAATCGAAGCCCAGTTTACGCAGGGCAGCCAACGCAAAACGACTTTTGTGAGCAGGCGCGTTGTCATGCAAAAGTAAGACACCTTTGGTTAATTTCCCTCTTCTTTTTTCTTCAATAGCTTCTTTGACTCGCTTTAGAATTGAAGCGTAGTATGCTCGAATTATGGAGACACCTTTGTTTTGAAAATCAATCAACAAGATCCTTTTTGAGTCCCGAACAAGGTCTTCATGACTTTTCCAGCAGACTGTGGCATCTTGAACTACTTGGGGGTGGTTTGGTTTTTGTGCCATTGCATTGAGTCTTTTTTGGACTCACTCAGGTTCACTATGATGAACCCAAATCTCGTCTTCAGTACCAATTCGACTCAATACACTATCACTACAGAGGTCCAAAAACCTCTGCCTTGCGATGCCTGCCTTGCGATGACCTTAGTCATGCCAACAGGATCGTGAAGAATATTTAATCATTTGATGCTCCAATCATTTTTGAGGGCTGTTTTTTCTTTAGTCTAGCATCTTCCAATATCACTTTTTCGATTCTTTTAAAAAATTTCAGAGTGATCACTTTAATCGGCCGTTTTGCTCGTGGGTCGTCTTCAAGTGAGTCCTTTCCTTGTTTAAAAAGACTGTACTACTTCTAAATCTTGGGATTCCCGAACAAGAGTCCTCGTAAACGGATGCCATCTCTTTCAATATGAGCCGACTTTTCTTGTTTGGTGAGGAACTGTTACAAGTGATATGCCGACTTTCCTTGTTTGGTGAGGGACTCTTACAATTTGGTGAGGAACTGGCACTTGATTTTCTCTCTGTTTTACATTTTTTTCTACTTTGGTCGACAATAGTTTAAAAATCTAATGGCTCAGTTGAAATAAAACTTTCTATTTATACTTATAACGAGTCTCCGAAACCGTTACGTTTCGTTAAACTACCCTCATTAATGGCCTACCAACTCATTCCGCGAACTTAATGACCCACTCTTGTAGATACTCATCATGCTATCTTACAGAAAGTATAATAACATTATTCCCTTTTGGGCATAAAAGCTTCAACCTTTCCTAATCAATAAAAATCCTTTAAATCCTACATCCATTTCGAGAAATATAGTTCCTCTATTTGTAATTCCATGCATCTTGATGACATTTTTGCAACAACTTCACAGGATATTTGCAATCTATTCGCCATCTTTTCTAATTGCTTTATATAGATTCCTCGCATATCTTACCGACCCAGCTCTTTATTAGTACTTATCCCTTAAAAATCAACCTAGATTACAATTTTAGGTTCGGTCCTGGCGTCATCCACTTTCGTAGATTCTTTTTTATCATCTTTTTTTGCTCCGATGTCTTTCATTTTGAACATTAGCCAAACTTTTGATGCAATATTTTTATCGTAGAAAGCTGCTAATATTTTACCATTCGTGAATCAAGTCGGCCAAACTGATCTTCTAGTAGATTCTCTAAAAAAGTTGCATTACAATAGTTGTCATGATGGCCACCATCGCCAACTTGCCCTTGGGTTATCTTTACAAACTGGGCCACTAGATAAGCTGGCTCTGATTTTTTAGTTGCAAATGCTGGTTTTCTTTGATATGAGGTGAAAAAACTAACGCTGAACCATTGATTTATCTAGATCGGCAGAAAAAATAACCCGTATGACAGAAAAACCTACCCGTATGGCAGAAAAACCTACCCGAATTATCTTTAAAGTCACGTAGAAGTGTACTCAAAAAATAAAACAACAAACTCATGACATCTTGAAATCGTGTAATTTGATCACTTATCATGCAGAGAGGCAACTATTGGTCAAAGTTTAGTAAGTATTTAAAAAAACTTGTTATGACTAAGTGACAGATATCTTCCTGTAAAAGTGAGACGTTGAGCAAGAAATCAAAGCTTTTCTCAAAATAGTGTTAAATACCATAGTGTATAGTAGATATACCAAGGCACAATGTTCTAGGAAACCCTGAATTATTCGCAGTTTTAAAAAAATTTGCAGCTCTATCTCGTTTCAATTTTTTCTATTCTTTTCAAATTTTCAATTATTTCACAGGCGCAATGAGAAATAAATACTTTCTAGATAAGAATACCTGCTAATCTGTCTGACATTTATCGAATTCAAAGTAAAACCTCGCACAATTTTTGTCATTTATGAGTAATATTCTTCATTCCAATAGTCTTTTAAATTCCAATAGTCTTTCGTGATTAATTCAATATTTAAAATTCAATACACCTACGTATAATACATATTAATATACCAACACAAAATCATTTTCTTCAAACTCCACTTTAATAAATCTTATCCTATCACTTTCCACGACATTCATTATTTTCACCTTAAGAAAAATACCCGACGGCTTGAAAGATTTACTACCGATTCTCTTTTGCCTTTTGCTACTTGTTCCCTTACCAGTTATTTACCAGACGCAAGTTCTTTCGGTCTAGCAAGAGAGTGTGTCTACACAATGGCAGAAAAAAATCCATTAATTTCATGGATCTCAAACGTTCTGACTTGTGAATGTCTAAACTTTTCCTCATTAAGATAGCCGTCAAGTGCGGGAAAATTAAAAAGAAGAAGATGTTGATTCGTATACATGGGTACGAGCAGTCGCCAAACAACACAAAAAGGTGGAAATAGTCAATGCTGCTATTGCTGTGGCCAGCGGTTAGGGGAAATCATGGCGCTGGTGACGTCCCTTCGCAGGAAAAGTAGAAGAAAGTTTTCGGTTGGCAATTTTTATTACCTTTCTTAAAGTTTACTAGTAAATTTCAAGATACAAGGCGGAACTGTGTTTCTTTACGACAGACGCGAATTTATGGGTTCATTTTCCTTTCTGCTTCGTTTAAATGTATGCGAGAACGAAAAAGAATTAGGTGTGTTTAGGTGCGGCCGAGAGCCGAACTTGACGAGAAAAGGTCATACGACGTGCGACGTGTGAAAGCCGTTTACACAGCCACCCAGCTCCCCCTCAATTCCAAGCAAACATCCTGGCTCCGGATGAATTATGCATCAGGCCATAGTTCAGGCATTAAAGTGACAGAAATCAAGAAAAAAAGTTTCCCTTTTCGGTGCAGGATCGGCCATGCGCGTTACTTTTGGGCTTACTTCGTAGAACGGTATCTATCTAGCTGTCTATAGGCAAGACGAGATGTTCCACTAAGATTTCTTGATCCTAGAAGATGTGCGATGCGATGCCAACGACGACAACAACAACTACAACAATTTAGGGCTTAGATGGAAACGATATATCTACTCGCAACGTAATTCTCAATGTTACACATAGATACCATCGCCAGTCACTATACAACCAGCCACCCCATTATATTCCTGAAACAAACGACTGGGCCAACCCCTGCGCACAAACTGAGAAGAAACATCCTCCCCACGTCAACGAAGAGAGCGTTTGGGGGATGTTGGCAGCAGGAAGACAGTTAATAGCATAAACTTATTTATTAGCCACCACCTCGTCTATTCAACTATATACGGGGGGTTGTCTTGATTTGAATTTATTTTATCTTTATGGTTTGATACGTTCGCGCCAGAAAGATGGCAGCGATGTGCACTTTGGTAGTAGGTACGCGCAATTAGATTGTGTTGATATGGTTTAGTGGTTTTCTGTAAAATGCTTGCCGCCGTGGCTCTAAATGGTTAAATAGATATAAAAATTGGGGAAAGAACGGATGAATGCTTATTGGGCGATGAGCTTGGAGACAACGATGAACATTGCAGCTGCTGTTGCTTGTTTAAAATGGCGAGACAGATGAGAAATGTGGTGAGAGATGATGGTTTTTCGTTTAGATACTGGTGTAAAAGTTTAGGTTGTTTTTTAGGCTGTGAAATGTTTTGTCAATGGGAGAAAGTAATTGGCCATTATAATCAAATCAATAGACTTGCAGCTTGTGGGGGGTGGAGGGTTGCATTCCTGGTTGATTTTTTTAAGGTTTCTAATTAACAAAGTGTAAATATTGTTACTTTTGTCAGAAAAGAGCTGCATTTCTATGTTGATTTCTAGAATACTTTTCAAAGCAAATTGTGCATACTGCGCAAGCTAATGATTAGATTTGTGTTATGTTGTGAGTGCGATTACATACATATAAACTGTAAATTTTACAGTTGATTTTTATGCCGCAATATTTACCCTTTCACTAAATTTTTCGGTGATTATTTTTCAGAATTATGAGATTCTCGTTAGATTTCCACTTCTGTTGGGGTGTGATGAGCCACGATTGATTCTAGAGCTACATAACCAGCAAAATGAGTAAACGTTTTTCCATCCGATTATGTACGGAAAACTTAATGGTTTCGGAAACCTACAACCCCATTAAAAGTATATATTTTTTACGCATTTTTGCACCACGGCCAAACATTCTAAGAATAGTAGCTGGCAGCAGGAGAAAATATGATTCATCCGAGTTACAACAATATAAAAAGTGATGGAGTAGCGGCAATTAGTTAAATTTTTTAAAAAGGTACTGACGACAGGTATCAAATACAGTGGAACCAAAATAAACGCACGAAAACTCTATTTGTTTCGAGAATATTTCAAACTACTACTCAGTGTGAAAACTAAATTAATAATTTATGAAGACTTTAATTTGAAACTTCAAGCCCCAAAACTTGAAATGAGTTATGGTAGTTATGGCCATCATCGCTGAAACGCAACTGAAGAAAATTGGAAGCATCCTTTTTGAGCAAGCGAAAGCCAGAAACATTCCATTTCCTCCGCTGATGATCTTGTGCGTTTATCTAATGCAGTTGGCCTGATACATAGCAAAATATTATTTTATCGATAAATATGCTTTATTTTAAATTTACCGGTATAGATACTTTAAAATGATTGTGCGCACTATACTCTCTGTCCGCTCAGATTAGAAAGAGATCGAACCCCCGTGGGAGCAACATTTTAAATTTCTAAATGATCGCTTTGCACTTAATGCTTCTAATCTATCTACATAATTTGGTTTCTACTAGATAGATGATTTCATTGCTATGTTAATTTAGCAGCTCGTGGAGAGGTCAGCAATGAAGCAATGCAAACAATTCGTGGCAAAATATATCTGGAGCTTTAACATTAAAAATTGGAAAACATTCAAAGATCCCCAGAAATATTGCCGAATCAGCTTGATGGCTTAATCAAGTAACACAATTGAAAATAATATACTGGCATAATTAAACTAGGTTTTGTACGTTTTTCAGCGAAATCTAATTGATTTCTGTTATCGACTATAACTTTCGACAACGCATACATTTTACATCAAAGTTATAAACATAATGCAAATCTTTTGGCCTAGTGAATTTTATGGGCCTAAATTCTCGCTCGAAATGGGGGTATGTCCAATTTCTTATGATCATAGATTACTTCTCGAAGTGGCGAATTCCTCAGCAGAAGGGGTTGTGTGACATCTTGGGTGCGATAATTTTTTGACCTTTTGAGTGTTCGAATAACTTGTCTCATATGTGGTCGAGTTTACTTTCAAAGCATTGCTCAGCTGATGAATAACTATGCAGTGCATCATTGTTTCACACACGAAAAGGCTTCGAATAGAACCAACGTGTCAACGTTGAGTACAATAATACTCTATAAAAGCAAGTAGGTTGAGAGGCCTCAAGGATCGTATTTTACTTTTCGCAAGGTATTTCATGATTCTACCGGCTTTTTGCCTCATTTTCCCATGTTCCATCCTATCTCGCACGGTTCGGGGTACACCTTACTCTAAAGTTTCCAGGCTTTTAAGTTTGGAGAGGTGCAATATTGCTTCAACAGTGACAGAAAACGCTTAGTACAGGAACTCATTGAAGCTAATTCGAGTGAAGCCTATAAAAAGTTGGTTCAGCACTACAGCTTATGAGCTAGACCAAGTGAGAAGCGCGCTAGATTGCGTCACTGCAAAGTTTGCTTCTATCTATATTCTGGCAACCATGAGACGCTGGCTCGAGTAAGAAACCTATGAATTTCAGGTTGCAAATGTGTTCCATTCTGAGAAGATACGGGACGAAGTGGAAGTCGCGTCAAACTAATCCTGAACACTCTGGGTTGGGCCATGTTCGCTACGAATGTTGCAAATCCCTGTTATAAACACATGTTTTTTTTTGGGCCAACGGAAATCAGAAAAACAGTAATAATAATAAAACATTTTGCAATTGACTGATGCCCAGTTCAAGAATATTCACACTCGAAAATGAAATCAAATGCAGTGCGAAGAAAAAAACAGCGAATTTACCATACCAATCAGTATGTTTAATGTTTTTTCGATTTTTTTTCCGGATCTCAGAATCGGCTTCCAAAAAACCCTTTCATCAGTTTTGTCAATTATTTAAAAGCCCATAGTTCGGCAAGCCTCACAGGAAAAAAATTGCGTATCCATGTTCATATCTTCTAGAAATAACATTATGCACAATCTGAACGAAATCCAGAGCCTCGACTTTTTTTCGTTGTCCGCTTCACGTTAAATGCTTCAGATGTTACGCATTGTCTCTGATCTATTCTTTTATTCAGCGCAGTATTATAATAAACTTCAAAAGCTTCGTTAAATGCAACAAGCTCAATATGTGCCTAAATGACAACTGCATCGCATCACATGAAATCGTTTTCAAAAGTTTCTAGGTTTAGAAGGCTGCCGACGTATCGAGACACTTTGGAGCTATAAATCACTAGGAGACCATATGGCGCAATGGAATTTTGCAAGTTTCATACTCTTCTCTAACATTTTTACCTAGTCAGGCTTCCTTATCAACTTCAATCATGAAGTTTATTAATAATGTTTATGAAAGTCTCCAGCTATTAGCCAACAACCCAAACCACCCCTCAAATTCATCAGCCAGTTTTCATTCGAAATTTAAATATCATTTTCATTCGTGTAAATGATACACAATCTTTCTATGAAAAACCACCGTTAAATCTCCCCCGACAAGCCAGGTTCCAATATTCATTCGACAATATTTAATTTTATTCTTATCTCAAATCGACAGTCTTACAGCATCCGATTTGTGTTCACCCTCTCGTTTTTCATTCCGAGATCATCATCAGCAACCACTTGGTTTTCAGGCCGGATAAACTGTAATCGTTTACGTTCTACGTATACGAGTACGCACATGTGAGTTAATGGTGTGTGAAATCGCTTAAGCGTTAAATAAACTACCTTCGTAACAGCAACATATCGAATACGACGGCGCTCGCTCATAAATTGGGGATGGTTTTTCACGAAGAAAAGCTAATACTTCGGGGCCAGATTGTACCTTCGACTTTGACTTCTTGGTCATTATATCACAAGTAGCTACTGTGTTTTTGCCAATTCGCAATGAGTGCATAAATTTATCGATAAGCGTATGCAAGAGATTTACATGCTAATAGTTCCGTAGTTTTATTGTTTCGAATCAGAATAAATTCTCGATGAAGGACACTGCCCGTTTTGTCCGTGGCGCTGAATAGGATCGATGTGATGGGTGCGAGAAATCTGGGTAATCGGTCGGCAGGAAGTGAAAGTAATAGGAACTTATTTGTGCTCTGCTTGCAACAGCATGTTCTGTTTGAATGTTATGGGGAAGTTACAAAGTGTTTCGGACGTCCGGAATATAGTATGACTGTATGATTCTTCGCTAGCTGTTGTTAATTTAGAAAATGAAGCGCTTGAAGGACAAATATTGCATTGTGAACTGCATTTAAATGTTTGGGACCTCTTCAACACTAACATGATGAACTAGTCACATGGCTTTCTTGCATATGCATAAATACATCATTTCGTTTGTTATGGTTGAGCAAGTTTTTGAACTCATATTGACAGTTAAGCCTCAGATACTTAAACAGGATGGGAGCCTTTTTGGCCCCATAAAGCATCTAATTTTTTTTTTGTAAAGAACAGTCTAATTTTGTAATTTTCAAGTTAGATATGATGAACTGCTACCGAAAATCTCCTATGGGTATATTATGCTAATCTATTCCAGTCATAAAAACACCTTCAGCTTCCATCCAATCCGCCCGAAATCAAGCTAACAATTCCCAAAAATAATAATCGATCATTATCACAAAAAAGGTATTATCATCACATAATGACATTAGTGGTCCCACAACGTGATCGCTGTGCAGCCACCTCGATTTACCGACGAAAACCAACAAATTTCGATGGAATATCGATCGCCCGGTAGGCCGAAAAGCCATAATAGACAGGTGGCGCCCAATTTAAAATGTTGTGTGGTATGAGACAAGACAGAAATTGTGGTCTTTCCTTAAACTGCTACATTTCAAGATTCGTGTAACCTATATCGTTTCAATTCCATTCGAATCGAATTCAATGGATCACGGTGTGCTATCTTTCGTGTCGCACAGTGGACACAACAACAACAATCAACAACAAATAAACAATTACAACTAAGACAACTGACGATAGTTTTTCTCGTGTACCTACCATCTTCTGGTATTATTTACATTATTTATTTTTTATTCTGTTGGTCGCAGATCGTTTTCGTCGACTTCTTCTTCTTCTTTTCAACTTCTCTCGCATCGTCGCAGCTTCTCCGCAGATATCATTCTCCTCATTCAATAATTTATTGAAACGAATCGATAATAGTGTATGCAAATTAGACGACATCAACTCGCAACTTATTCCAAGAAACTATACAAAAACGACGTAACATTGTTGACTTTTTTTTCTCTCCAAGAAAACGACAACGTTTTGTTCTTTTATATCGTTTTCATAGTCGTTTTGTTTCATTTCGTTGGATTGTTGTTGCGTTACCGAGGTTTCTTCTGTTCAGTTCTCAGATCGTTTTTCAATCGCCATAATTGGTCGTCTTACGAGATGTCTCCTCGGACGGAGACAAAAAAATACACGAGAAGAAATCATGTTTGTCTTGTTCGAGTGGTTTAAGGGATTCTGAAAATATGTTAGTGGAAGCTTAAGGTTTTTTTTCGGGAAGCAACAGAGTGTGGCCTGGGCTCGGACAGGAGGGCCTGGCAGTCGAGTGTTTGGTAATGATCGCGAGAGATACGACCCGGAGACGATGAGATTTTTCCAAGTTGTTGATTAATAATAATTTGGAAGCGTCGATTT
The DNA here is from genome assembly GCA_963978885.1 of Nemotelus pantherinus. NCBI lineage: Eukaryota > Metazoa > Arthropoda > Insecta > Diptera > Stratiomyidae > Nemotelus > Nemotelus pantherinus. The sequence continues at coordinate 63,543,441 of OZ022264.1, read as the reverse complement.
ACATGGATTTTTATAACCGAAACAACTTAATTCAATTTTAGATGTCAGCAAGAATAGATAATTTAGATGGACTTTATGATATGGGAAAACTCGGGGGGCTTGCAAGGGTGAGATAACGACACAGAAATGTGGTCAGTTTTGGTTCCAATAATTAAATAAATACTCCACGTAGGAGTGTCACATAGTAACGAATGGAAGCTTAGCAAATCTGTGAAGAATTGAAAGCAAATATTTTGAATCATACATATACCGTGGATGCAAGCAACTAAGCAATTACATCTTGTGTTCGGATATTTTTTAGTTGAAATGTACGATTTTTTGAAAATTATTTTTGTCTGCCATAAACATTTTGGGTCTTACCTACTTGCAGTTTGTTCCTAAAATTTTTAACAACGATGCACAGCGATGTATCTAGAATATATACGAGCTCACATTATGCTGGTGTAAAGCCCTAGTTCAGAAGTTACCTGGACTATGGGAAGGAGATATTTTGAATGCTGGACGGATGCTAGGGACCCAGTAGCACAAGACGGGAAGTAGATGTACATACTCCTGATCAACAACGTGTCTGATCAGCCTGCTCTATCCACGTTTAGGCAAGATTGCGTTTACCTCCACCTAGAGAAGCGCAAATGAAAATATGATAAGTCAAACCGTGGAGACGTGAGATTGAGAGCGATCTAAGCATAATTAATCCACAGGAAACATCTTTCAGTCACTAGCAATTTGAATTGCAGTTTAAAGAGGATATCACGGCCAACGCCGAAAATTGTATTGTAGCTTGGCCTTGACTGAGCTACTGCTGACTTGCCACGAAGGTAAGTTTAATGTAGCACTAGTTCAAAAACATTCGATCTTTGCGGTAGACAAAAGTTACGGAATTTCAATCTTTGGTTCCCCAATGCTGTACCCAAAATGAAAACGGTCATACTGCTGAAGAAGAATATTGACGTTTATCTTCTTTCTTACCTCCGCACGGATGATCAAACTATGAGTGTGAGGAAGAAAAAAGAGCACACACTCCTAGCTTTCCTTTACATAGCACACGATAAATAAAACACGCCACGGAAGCACTCAGGACGAAGAAATGGTTGTTAGTAGAAGCGGATGGGGCAATGAGGACAGCAACGCAAAAGGACAGCAAAATTAATCATCCCGCAAAAAACAATTCCAATTTCTTTAGTCTGCTTTATTATCGATCATAGTCCAATCTTAGCAAATCGTCGAAATGTGTCCAATTATACACAATGGATCCAATCGACATTAGTGAAGACCGTCATTCATGCTTATATAAACTTGACTCTGAATTTTAGTTCAACCTACAATTCCCTCCCATTTCGTAGCACCAGGAACACTAACTGGAAGATTTTCAAACGGAAAGTCGATAATAATTTAAGTTCGTTCCCATGGCTAACTGCCCGAAACCAGAAAAATGTTGTCAATCGATTCACAGTCAAAATCAGGAAAGCTTTTGAGCACTAAGTACAACCCCAACTCATCTTGATAGAACAGTGATCAGGGTCATCGCAGAGGACAAGTACGAAAACTCTTGAAATAAGCCAAAGTACCTGATCGCAGAGAATGCTAGGATGAATAAAAGAACGTTCTTAGGCTCTGCAACACAAGCAGCGAAATTCAGGCCACGTCTGAAACTGTGAGACCTACTAAACGCTTGCTAAAAACTCTGTCCAGCCTAATTTGCAAGCCACAACTTACTTCGCATGACTCCACTCCCACAAGTGCATGCAAGCTCATGCAAGCCATGCACATGCAAGTGAGCTTTCACAAGTTCAATGGAATAGGCAAAGTTGTGACCAGACATAAACAAATCTCGGCTATTGAAGCCTTTCAAGTCCCCACGTCCGGATGGAATTTTACTTACTATGAAGATGAATATACCAATTTATAAAGATTGCTTAGTGCTAAGTTATGCCGCTGCAGCCCGCAGGACCGCTAAAGTCGTGTTTATACCCAAAGCAGGTTAAAGCAACTATGTATATCTAAAAGGCGGTCCATTATAAAACGGCCTTTTGGACACTGAGGATGCCTTCGATAATGTGCAAGCAAGAGTAATTATAGGAGACTTCCGCGAAGCCAATATCCACCGTTATCTGCATCTGGACAAACAGCATTCCTGAGCAAATGGTCCTGTCAGTAGATAAGATTGCGAGCGCAAATCATAAGGAAGGTTCACAGAGGCACACTCTAAGGGGGAGCTATATCTGTTATATTGTGGAACATGGTGAAAAATACAATTTTAAATAGGTTGGAGAGCAAGAGACTATTGGTTGTGACCTAAGCCGATGATATTTCGACCTTCTTTCGGGTAGATTCCCGCATACCCTTCGCCAGCTCAACGAGTATACTCTGGGGCTGGTTAATGATTGGGCGAAGATCGTAGGTCTCAGCTGTCTTCAGACACTGAACATAAGGGTATTGATGTAAATGAGAAACCTTACCTAACCGAAATCAGTTATCAGTTTCAGCTGATACAAAATAACAAGTAGGGTAGAAGTAAGAATGCAGAAACCTGACAAGTTCTGGATTTGAATCGAACTATGGACATTGGAATAGAATCATGCATACTGGACTTGGAATTCACTTAAAATATATAGTTGAGGTATACCACAAGTAGCCAAAGTTGTGATTTTAGTCATTTTAGTAAAGGATACTATTTTTTCAGACATGAGCGTAGCCACAATGCTATCTTAATAGGCATGTAAACTAAATATGGCCGCTGGTAATATTTTTGTATTTCATCATAGCTTTATAATATTTCCATTGCTACCCATTTTATTCTTGGGTTTAATGGGATTGTCTCATATCTTAGTATAATCGTTACTTTCTTTTTATAAGCAAATACACTCCAGATTCCCAGCCAGATTTCGCCCTAGAGTGAGCTCACATCAGATTTGAATGTCACTGATATGTAAGGAAGTATATAACCGTCAAAGCTCATGCAGAGAAAACAATTACAATAACAAAACAATATGGCCCATTTAAGAGGGTGTTAGCCCCCAATGGATAAATGTCTAAAAAAGATTTACAGCAACAAAAAACTATACTTACATTATGTAATTTAAAATATAGTCCGCAGGCATTACACACTGGTTCACCACTTGCGTTCCGTCGCCAAAGGGTGGTTGTTGTGGTTTTACAGTTTGCACACGATGTCCCTGCTCGCTTGGCAGCGGTTTGGAGTGACTGCAAAGTCAAAAATTTGAAATTGGTAAATTAGTATCGTGCTGATAGTGAGTTGAATGTTGCAATATTACGTTCAAATTTTATTTTTAGAAGTAAAATGTATTTTGATACTTGGGTACATTTTAAGAAGCTTTGATTGAAATAGTGAATAATGGTTGAAAATTGTCCAAACATTTAATTAGCTTAAATAATATTCAAGTGTTAAAAAAAACTACATCTTCTGATTTGAATAGCATACGCTTGCGCTATCATATTAACATCTAAATGTCTTTATTCATCATATAAAATATAAAGTTACCTGTAAAATGTCAACAAATGTATGAAAATAGATTAAACAATTTTGAGCTTGTATCTTGAAAATTGACTTTGCCTTTCTTGGTAGGAAGTGAGTAAATAATTCATCATTTCTATTGAATCATGCTTCCATTTCCTGTTTCACGTTCTTTTTATTCCTTTCACTATCACAGCTCGACTGGTATTTCTAAAACGATCAATGAATCATTGTCTAGACATGGTGGCAATGCACTCCCGATCAGAAGTTTGCCCTAATTATGTTCACAAAAATTTCATTCGATTCATTTATAAAAGCAACCTTTCGTCCGATCTTCAGGTGATCGATAGCATATTCGTACTGCAACGTCCCACGCAAGCGTTTTCTTTCAATAGCATGCCACAAATGTCTCGAAACTATACATGACACTGAGCGGGCAGCGTAGCATTGTGCAGGAGAGATTCCGAACTTTTTTCCGTATTTATACAGTTTTTTGAACATGATCCCGAGCATACACACAAATGAAACGACCAGCAAAAAGTCTCTGCCAGTCTTCTTGGCTGTTCTGTTCGATTCAATCAATTAATTTCAAATTTCGTATGTCACTCGATATGACATAGATGGATGGCCATGATGTGGCCTAAAGTCCAAAGAGGACACCTCTTCGCTTCAATACGTAAATATGTATGTTCAAGTAACAAGTAACTATGATGACCAGGTGCCGCGTACATTCCACCCAGAGCGTGCTTATGATATATCAGGTCAACTGGCAGAGAACTTTTTGTTTTTGCAAACGAGTTATTTTGGTCGTTGTTCTGTTCAAATTTTTAACGTTTACGAATGTTACTGCTTTTTTGTGTACGATTCGTGATTGCGATTGCTATGTGTCTGACTCATTCATTAAAGTTGTGTGAGGCTGAATGAATTATTCGGAAGTATTCTTTAAAAAAAGTGACAAAAAATAGACATTCTGTGGTGTTAACGGGGTCCAAGTGAGTCATTTTCACGGAAGCATGAAGAGCTTTGAGTTTAATAAGAAAATACCTACTATTGTATGACTCCTCAGATGGAAAATTCAGATGAAATAACATTAAACGTGAAGGTAACTCAACAACTGGGTTTTCACTCTTGTTCAATAGAACTCGTGGAATTTGGCAGACAGTGAAGATGACCTTTACTTGAATACATCGTTACCATCACGTAATGTTCATCTAAAATCTTTCGAAATAACATTTAGTAAAATGAGCCATATGCAGAACGCCAAAGCATAAAATCTGTAGGAACAAAAGGATCAGACCGTGGGAATAACGAATTTCACTATTATACAAGAATATATATACAAGCATTACTTTACCAGGCGTCTCAGCAAGCGGACCAGACAATGTTATTGGACTTTTAATGGCTTTCAAGCGACCATGTCCGAAAAATTCATCATCTCGATTTTATTATAAATTTTTTATACACCTTCATATCATCAACGTCTCAAATCGAACGATTCGATGAAAATTTTTAATTTCCTATCAGTCGCGGAGGGCGGATGAAGCAGTGCACTGAACTTGATGTTTTGCTTTAGGTTCGCATCAAGACGAGCTGGATAGTAACTAGTGCGATGTATACGTGCGCAGATGGAGTTAATGAAGTATATTCACATCTTTCTCTATCTTTTTTGAAGATTTTATGAAAATCCTGTCATTAGGAGTTCCGTTTGAGATAGTAAATGCAATGTGCTAAAATAATTAAGGTAGAATATTGCGCAAAGGTCCAAAACACATGAAGTATGATGCCAGAAAAGTTTGAAGTTCGTCTAATAAAATAGATATATCATTCGATTTGAAGGCTTAACATTTAACTGTAAGATTTTTTTTGAAAGAAAAAAAAAATGGTTGCCTTTCAGCATAAAATATTTGCGAACGAATTTGTTACGACTCAATTAAGGTCCAGAGCCTTCGTGTCATTCGCACTACGTTTCCAATAATGCAACACATTAATTTCCTATCGACTCACATATCGTCCGAAACCGATCAATTTCCTTGATTCACCACAAATACAAATATCTGGCTGAAATTCACGTTTTGAAGCAAAAAAAAAAAATCCACAGTGAAATGCTTAAGACTCAATCGCGAACATTATTATCGTGGTGAGGCGTGGGCGTACAAAGTTAATTTCGTTTTGCACCCAGTACGACAGAATACTTGGACCACCGAAGTCAATTTGCTCTTTTTTTCAACTTGATCAGAAACATTTTACAAGCTCTGAGCTCCTGTCAAGTGATTTTCAATTTTGTCACAGTTCGAGATATAGGTGAAGGTGTTGGGTTTTGTGTGGTATGGCATTTATACATTTTTCGAAAGGAGCTTTTTCGTTAATTAAAACATCTGGGAATGAAAAGAGTTGGTGCGAAAAAAGATACAAAGTTGACGCGACAAGATTCAAACAAGAATTACACTGTCGATGGTGATTTAGCGGGAATTTTTATTGGGACCGCTGCACGAGCGAATGGATTCATTACTGAGATTTATGGACTATGTTATGGCTTAGTTATAGGTTATTTCAGGCAGGTGGTTTGCGGTAGTATGTTTATAATTATTTGTTTTTGTTTATTCTGACATTTCTGTCCTATTTCGTTTGGCCACATTATATGGGATAGCTGTGTTTAGTTTTACTCGTGTGGCATAGTTGGGAGGAGGAATATTTTTTATATTGTTTTCAGTAGCAAAGCTCATTGCATTTCATGATAATCAAAATTAGATTTAAATATGTGCGCGTAGTGGTCGACCTATAATCTAATAAAACGATTAGAACTGCACAAGCTAAACTTTAAATTTTTATAAGATGGATCTCATTTTGATTAACATTTTTTGTCGTTGATGCATTCAGAGATGCATTGCCTGAAACCACATTGGCAACTTAACACTGAAAAATACACATAGCGCGTCGTTCTATGTGATGTAGCACAGCATTTATGGTCGCTTGTGCTATCTACATGGTTCCCCGAGGTATAAACTATAGATACAAGGCCCGAATTCCCACACGTTATGGGTTTTTCAGCTATGCACGTTATGGGTTTTTCAGCTATGCCCGGGCCTACCGGGCCTAGTGGTAAATCCGCCCCTGATTATGATTAACCTAATTGACAGCAAAAAAAAACTTTGTTCAGTCTACCAACGCATTTCGACTCAAGTCTATTCAACAAATTGAAGATCTTACTGCACAAAAACATAGTCTGATCAGTATTCATGTATTAATAACGGATTGGGTACAAAATCTCATATTACAATATCCTGTTTACAAAATCCCGATTACAAAATACCGTATTATAAAATCCTGTAGCATAAAATCCCGTAAGACAAAATCCCGTATTACAAAGCACCGTAATACAAAATCCCGTATTACAAAATCCCGTATTACAAAATTTCGTATTACAAAATCCCGTAATACAAACCCCGATTTGAAAATCCCGTAGTTTTGCATAATATCGAATCAGGCGCGGCGCCGCGCTATTTTTTTATCTATTTTTTTATAGGTAAAACGACGATAAGGAAAATTAATGGAGGAGAATCAGTACCCATGAGGAAGAAAAATTTGGCAAGGTACCAAAAATTTAAAAAAATTATTAGGAAAAGGTCTGAAACTGAAAACATCGATTATTTGAGAAGAATCACGTACAATATGTCTTTATGTTGAAATTTATTCCTATAAATACAAACTTAAATCACTATGTTTTTGTTATAACATTATATGAATATCGTTATCGTTGTTATAACATTATATCATACGGGATTTCGTTCCACGAGATTTTGGGTTTCGGAATTTTGACTTTCGGGGATTTTGAGTTTCGGGATTTTGAATTTCAGGATTTTGAGTTTCGGGATTTTTAACTACAGGATTTTGTATTTCGAGATTTTGGAATTGGGGAATTTCGAAACAGGCGGGATTTTGTGATTCGGGATTTTATACGACCCTATTGGAAACATATGTAGGTTCTTAGTATCAGGTCAGCTTATAGGTTCCCGCGTATTTCCCTTAGTCATTTGTATGAGTCATATTTGTTTGAAAAGAGGTAAATAAATTACCTTCTTCAAACTTAGTACGTCCCACTGAGTTTGACAACATAGCATTAAAAAACCTGGTGGAGGCAGAACCAATTTTAGCCTTGGATATGATTGCAGACCAGTTAAAGTCTTCGCATGGTACTATTTATCGGTATTTAGTGCAAAAACAAATAGTATCCAAGCTTGGAAAATCGGTCCCACATTAGTTATCAACATCAAATCTCCAGCAAAGAATGAACATTGGAGCCCATCTATTACGTCACAATGAAATGGGACCTTTTCTATATCGTATTGTAACAGGTGACGAAAAATAGATAAATGAAAAAAAAAGAACAGGTGGATGTAAATCAGACACCAGAACCAACTGGCGAACTAGGACTGCTCCCACAAAATACTCTTCTAAATGTTTGCTGGGATATGTCAGTTGTTTATTTTGAATTATTGGATCCTAATGAAACTATCACAGGGATTTGTATTGACGTCAACTCAATACTTTGAATGCATAATCGATTAAAAAGCGCCCTTCTTTAGTGAACAGGGGAAAGGTTATTTTTCATCACGTTAATAGCCCGACCGCATACTAAAAAAGGTTCACTGAAAAAATTGAAGGATTTTGACTGGGAAATTATGTCTCCTCCAGCATATTTTCTCGACATTACTCTAAACTATGCGATTGTTTAGAAACCTGCAGTCATTTTTAGGCGGAGGAAAGCTGGTTTAAAACAAAGGTGATGTCCAAATCACCCTAACTACATTTTTTAATTCAAAAGGTTTATTGCAATGGATTTCTACAATTACCCCAAAAGTGAGAAGAGATTTTAGATAATGAACGAAAATATATAATCGATTGATATTAAAATTAATTGTGTGTTTGTACTTAAAATTACCTTAGGAAACGTGAGGATCTATGGACTGACCTGATACATGGGTTCTTACCAAGAAAAATTGTGAGCTTTTATCCGCATTCGAGAGCAGAATTTTCGCACGAATGTTTGGCCTCCGACATGAGAACATATGAGCGGTATCGTGACGGCTAGGTCACTGACAAGATCATGGCTCAATAGACAGTGGTGGACTGGATACTTAGCTGGTTCCGAAAGTTCATTAGAGCAGAATTATGGGGAAGAGACACCAAAGTCTGTATTTGGTGAAGCGGTGGCTTACGGCAGGATGCTATAGATAACAAATTGGACAATGATCGCGCGAGATCGGGTCATCCGGAATTCTCTTCTGCGGTAGCTCTTTACCGGACTAATTGTTGTTGCGCCGTTGATGATGATTTACGATATATGCAGACATTTTTATCTCAAATATTGTAAAAAATCAACCAAAATCAAACAGTAATGCTCTATGTATACGATATTTGTACTTGTTTGGTTTGAAATTCTGACAAAACCAACCAGCAAAGATGAAATTTTTCGGGAGTCATAAGGAGGAGTCTTCCCCGGCGAGTCAAATCTGAGAATTTATCAACCCAACAAAATTTTGATGGACCTACATCAATTTATTTTGTTGAAAATTATAACTCACAATTTTTATCGTGTATGTGAGCTTCTTTTGCAATCTTTACAATAAGTTTTATATACTATTTAAGAAAAATTTGCTTCGATTGATTAATAGTACTGGAAATACTGCACTTATATATTTAAAGAATAACGGAGTTCCAGATTTATATATACTTTTGTTCGACACTTTTAGTGATTATCGTTGTTTTCGCGTGCATACTAAATACCTATTCGTTTTTCAAATTTTTCCCAAAACATATGTTTATTTCTTGTCCCTTAAAAATTCAAACCGAAAACTTCGTTACTCATGCCAAGTATTTTCTTTAATGACTCAGCTGCATTAAACATTCAATCAAAACTTCACATAAATTACATACCTAAAGCATATGCCTCGTCATTCATAAAACCATTTCAGGAAAATTCGCAAATTTCATGTCCACGCATTTCCATACCGAGAGTAACTCCTCTTTACATTCAACCAAAAAAGTATCTACTTAGTAGATCGACAACAGTAGATACGGGTGTCAGCCTAGCACACACCACAATGAACATGAACAACATGCATAATTTATAGTCAAATTCGACCATGTTTGCAATGTCACGTGTGTAAGTTAAAACCAACGAATGAATTAAATAGGTAGGTACGAGGATGATTACGAGAAGGTCTACAAACTAACGTTCCGTTCTTCTTTCATTACACACTTACACCTGGTTGTTTTTCGATGATGATCATCATCATCAAGTTTTATTCACTTTCGGGCAACACATTTTTATGTTCATACATAAATACGAAACGTTAAACACCATAGCAATCTATTCTTGGAGTGATTCTTTCCAAACAGCTCCATACGATAAGTACTCTGCAACGCTGTCAGTTACGAGTCCCGAAAAAACGACATCTGTAATTTAAATTTATGGATTTCGACAAGGCGCGATATTATAGCAGCCCTTAAATTCAAGCATGTATCCGATTTGTGTATGTCGCAAACTACCACCTTTAACGGCCAACCTTTACATCCAGCAGTACGAGATATATACGTCAAAGGTGTTACTTTAGTACATGCGAATACATACCGTACATCGACACGAAAACCTAAAATGTTTTATTAGATACCAATATAAATGCATGGACTCAGAGAGCAGCCTAGTCGGTGACCGCAGCCGTTTTGGCATTGGGATTTGGTGCCATTACCCTAACCCATCAGTTTCTATCCAGGGGTAGAAGAAGGCAATATGATATTTTATGTATAATCGACCAATCATATGAGTTTGTGAAAGAACACCCCTGGCAAATTTCGTAGAATGTGCAGTATGACAACGACATTATTTACCACGCCCCAGAGACTATGAAGGATCGGATAGGAAGGGTCGTAAACTAGAAATCATTAAAATTCTTAAAGGATAAAATATGTGCTTAGACGATTCGAGTGATTTCATAATTTTATTGCTATCAATATTAAAATTATATCGATAAAGGTTTCGTCGGTATGTTATGTGCTTTTAAATGCAATCATGTATCTGGAAATTATGTTGAGGAGCTGTCTTCATGAACATGAACTTTTTTTTTTAAATTTTTTTATTTATTTATTTTACTCCCTTCAAAATAAGCCGCGCTTTTGATATGAAGGGAGGGAAGTTCGATGAAAGTTTTATTAATTTTGTTTTATTAATAAAATACTCATATAAACGCCTTTACTTTTGCAATCAATACTTGGCCTGCGATAAATGTCTGCCATAAATGAAAATTTTCCTGTAAGTTTTAATTTCAGGGATAATTTTTTTTAAATATCCGAGCTTTTATGTCGAATTTTGTTGCAACACTGCTACCGACCAAAAACCAGCAAGCGGACCAAATAGGAACTCAAAGGAAATATAATTGAGCAATCGAATAAATCAGATGGATGCCATCTACAACGGTGCATTGGAAAATGTTTTAAAACCACCACGACCAAGCGTTGAGCAGCAAGAAACTTTTGTATTGCCAGGAGCTATTAAATGAAACTTAATCCCAATTGGATTATTCCCAACGCTAATAAATTCATTGAACCACATTAACTCCGTCAAAAAATCTTGTTGGCGGTCCTTCCCTACAACCCTCAGCTTAGTATCGACTTTTGTTAAGATATTTCAAAGATATCTGTTGTTTTTGATGGCTTCAAGCAGATCGACCAGCTAATATTTATAAAGTATGCGAAAACAATTTATTTAATTTTAACAAATTCTAACTTCATCACCTTTTTAAAAAATGAATGAACCGAGAAGTCAAAGATGAGAATGTAAAAGAAACGAGAGAAAAATGAATTAAAACAAAATACACGTGTAAGAGTTGAATATTCAAAAATATCGAACAAACAAGGTGCTGATAAAATCTAAAAATAAAATACATTTTGCTGTCCAATTTTATCACCAGGACGCACTCAGCAGAGCTCTCCAAAATATGAATTTCAATGCGACCACAGAGTCAGTACTAGATGAAATCTTCACCAAAAAAGGATCACCAAAAATTATCTTCAAAATTATCATTGAGGATGTCAGAGTTTCTAGGGAAAAAGGAAGCTCGTAAAGATTTACTATTTTTGTTTATAAACTTTTAAAATATGACGAGCTTTATTGGCAAACACATTGCATTTTGAACATTTGCTGCCACTTGCTACTAGAGCCAAATGGTTCAAATAAGACTAAGAAAAATATTATTTGAAGTTTTCAGATGAAAGTTTCTAAGGCTGGTTTGAAACTATAATCTAATATGTCCTAAATTATAATCTGAAACACGTCAAAAGTGATTTTACAATAAACATAAAATTCATTCAATGAAAAGCATAGTACTGTCTTCGATTTCACGTGAAATTTTCATACAAAATTTCACGTGAAATGTGTTTCGGCGAAAATTTAGCTTGAAAATAAGCAAGATTCGTACTTAGCTCTTAGCGTGAAAAATTGCTTAGTAGTTGCTTTGGCTTTGAAAATGCAGATGGCATTCACAGATGCTTCCAATCATTTCACCCCAATTTAGTATGTGTAGTTCATTCTTTCGAGCTAAAAAGTGACATTTAGTGTTTCAATGTGAAAATGGAATTGAGCGAATGGCTTTCCTATAATAAAATCGATCGAAAATTGAAACTCATGACATTTTATCCGCCAGAAAAGAGCAGTGTCTCTGCTTTTCTCCATTGCCAAAATTATCGCTCGAAAGAATGAGCAATTAATGGAGACTTGTCAAAATTTAGCATCACGAATAACTCAGTACCAACCTAAACACAGAAAAGAAGTAAATAGTACTCTAGTACATACACTGAAAGAAAAACTCTTGGTGGATTCAACTATTTTTAATAGTATTGCAACGATTCATTCAAAATCGTTAAATGAACTAAGGAAAATAGTTATTTTTACTATGTTAATATAGTTAATTTAACGATATAAAAGTAGTTGGCTCTGGTTATACAGAAAATATCGCAACGTTCATGAAATCAACTGTTTTAATTGTTTCATAACCACGAAAATTAGTTGATAAATAGAAAATATTCATCAATTCACTCAAAACTTCAACGTTTCGAATTATCAACAGTTTTTATGGTACTTAAACTACTTTGCAATAGTTGATTTCAACAAACGTAATTCAGTGAGCAAAGTCTTTGGAATTATTCTACGCAAAGTAGAATAGTTTCAACATTTGGATGTTTTTCATGCTCCGAATGAAATTGTTTATCAACCACGCGTTATGGTGCATAAAAGTAATCAACCATTTTCTTATGGTTGTTTTAACTATAGCCCTAGTTGGTGGCAAAACTAAGGAAAACTGTTGATTTTTCATACTCCTCATACTCATACTCCTATTCTATCATAGAAGTTTCATATGATACATGGCAAAATTGTGTTCGGTTTGCTGTTCGATATAATTCATATTCATGTTATGCTGTGAAGCCTTTATATTAGGTTGCATGACGCTATTTTGTTCACAATACAGCGTTTTCCGCTGTGGCAAAACAGTGGGCTGCGGCAAAGCGCAGTCAAAAAATTAGAATGCACTGTTTTGTATGGTAACGCGCACAATGGCTGCGGCCGAATTTGCGGCAGCGGCAGAATTTGCCGAATTTCTAATTTTGCCGCACCGCTAGCGGTGATACCTACCATAAGTTGGCATCACCACTAGGTTGAATTAAATTTGTTTGAATTAGGTCGAATGGTCTGGTGGAATAGACAAGCGATGGCTGCTGTGTATTGTGATAAGCCAACCTAATCCTCGTAAAACAGGATTTTGCAATACAAAAGAAAAAAAAATGAATTTGGTTGGTGCCTTGGTTGCATTGACAGCGACATTGTCGCTGCATTGTGATACACCAAATTCAACTGCGGCATTCACGCCTCCCCTGCCTATATTTCGTACTATGTATATGGTTGGAATACCATTGTTTGTGGTTGCTTACTTTTTTTGCACCACGGACGTTGTTTATCAACCACGCGTCATGGTGCATAATAGTAATCAACTATTTTTTTATGGTTGTTTTAACTATAGCCCGTAGTTGACGCAAAAACAACTAAGGAAAATTGTTGATTTTACCAAGATTTTTCTTTCAGTGTAGAAACAGCTTGAAATGTATCGATTTAGTTTCAGATTTTATATTGCTACAAAATATTTTTTTCGCATACACGAACAGATTATCACATCTGCTATTCAGCGACCGAAAATTAAACGCTAGAAAAGAATTGGTCACATTGCCCCAGTCACCACCAAAAGTATAATAGAGCAACAAACCAGAATTGAAGCCAAGCCCGTGAATTTCGCTTTGCACTCAAGAATGCATCGAACGTTATAGGATTAGATTGAAAATAGCAAAGTCCAAGTAACAAATTCGAAAAGCGGCTTTTCTATTCTTTACGATCCAACTTTCTACTCTGGCCATGTAATTAATCTTGTGTTGTATCATTTGAAATAAATTTTCCACAATAAATATTAAACCAGTTTTTGATTCAATCGATTCAACCTCTGATACAGCTAAAATTGAATGTATCTTCCTCAGCTGCTATTGTAGCCAACTGATTAGCTTTCTCCTGATGAATGTGCACTGAAAAAGGTTCGCTTTAAAGCAAACCCTAAATTAACGCTTTATCGACATCTTTCCTTACGGTATTATGCATTTTCTTGCTGGACACATTTTTCATTTGTAAAGAAGTAATATTTTTCTTTATATATTTATTTTTATTTTCCATATTGTAGAAACAATTATTTGCTCAATCTGTATTCACGATAAACGTGGCTATAGCTAGAGTTACAATCAATGCAACCAACATTTGTTGCACGTCAAAATGAGTTTGAACCCATGAGAACGTATGAGAGCAGTTACAATGATGCAACACAACTTTGCTTGGCAGCAGAGTTTGCTCATATCTCAAACTTGGCATGGCAACAAAATTTTTGAAAATATCCAATTCCACCTGTTCCTATGAGAGTCCGGGAAATGGGAAATGTCATATGTAAATGACAATCAGAATTTGTATTTTTTTGTCTCATTTTTGCTTTACATTATACTCCGCAGCTTTTAGAGGATCAAATATTCACTGATATCTCTTTCCGAGACTTTAAAGGATCCAAATTATCGAACAGCAATTTCTTTAATATAGCCAGTGACAGATGACAGTAAATGTTGTGTTGCATTGATTGTAACTCGTTCCACCAACAAAACTTGGCAGCAAATGTTGGTTGCATTGATTGTAACTCAAGCATATTTGTCAATTACAATTTTTCGAATAATTTCAAACTTTCTTTCGAGCTTTAAAAATTTCCTGGGGCTGCTTGCCATTTTATCACTAAAAACATAACTGTGCGCAATACGTACGCACATGAAATGTTATACATTTTTTGTTCTAGCCGAAACCAATATAAAATCCAGAAACCAATGTCAAATCAATTTTTTCTAGTGCCCGTTATAAACATGTCAGTAGATAGAGAATTTTTGCTCTAACGCAAAAATGAGGAGGAGGAGGATTAAGAAGAGTAAATAAGAGGAAGAGGAGGAATAAAAAGAGTAAATAAGAGGCAGAGGAGGAATAAGAAGAGTAAATAAGAGGAAGAGGAGGAATAAGAGTAGTAAGTAAGAAGCAGAGGAGGAATAAGGCACTACGCACACGGGTCGTTCGCTATGCGATGCGTGAGAGAGGCGTTTGACACTTGTGAAACTTGCCAGAAAACGATTGTCGTCATCCTCGTTTCATGTTCACACACGGGTCGTCAAGATAACGTCAGTATGTTTGAAGAAAACGTCAGTATGTCCCACCTCCCCCAAGAATTGTACGTTGCCGTCATCCATCGCACTACCAAAAACGACTAGACTACGCTTCTCACTCTTCACGATTGGATAACGCTCCGTTAGTGGTCACCCATTGATTTACCTAGGTTGTGACGACCAAGCGTAGAAATATCGCATCCACGACGATAGCTCGACGACCCGTGTGCGGATTGTCTAAGAAGAGTAAATACGTAAGAGGAATAGGAGGAATAAGAGGAATAAATAAGAGAAGGATGAGGAATAAATAAGAGGAGGAGGAATAAGAGGAGTAAATAAGAGGAGCAAAGAAGAGCAAAGAGGAGAAACACGATGACGTCAGCGGTTACGCTTTCGTGATAACGCTGAAAGGCTATAGCGCTTGCAGTCTGCGCATGACGCAGGCGATTATCGAGCCCAGTTGAGCTGATAAACAGCCCTGTTGAGGTAATAGACAGCCCTGTTGAGCTGATAAACAGCCCTTTTGAGCTGGTAAACAGCACCGATGAGCACTAAAATCATCAAGGTCAAAGATCTGCGGACCGCAAGCCCCACGCGCTTAGCAGCGTCAACGTTCCTCTTTGCTCCTCTTATTCCTCTTATTCCTCCTCATTTTTGCGTAAGAGCAGCCATTCTCTACCTACTTATGTCCGCTATTATATAGCCAAATATTGGATGTATTTTCTGCACTTCCGTTCAGATCAGATTTGACCAGGTCGCACAAAAATGATCCAAGTACATTCACTTAAGTTGCTGATTTTATAAAAAAATTTTGCAAGCTAATGTTATTAAAACATTATCATGACTTTTGGTGCTAATTCAGCAGGTAATTGTAAACATTCACTCAGAAAAATTTCACCACTTAAAATTTAATAGAATCAAATTTAAATCAAAAGTTAGAACACTTTTAAATAAAAATAAGATTCATTTAAATAAGCCCCCACATTCAATAAAAATGATTCCAGTTTATTATACAAATATTATTTTCATATCAAAACTTTCATCATTGAATGTAAAACAAAACATTTTGTGCTAAACAAGACCACTTTGGTACAGCGTTATTGAAATGAAGGCAGATTGTTTGAATTAAAAAAAAACGTATATGACGCCAAATCATATTTGAATATATTTAATTCATATAAATTTCTTTTATTTATGCAACGATTTTTCTCTGAGTGTTTGAGTGCAAATAATTTCACATTTAAGTTCAAATTTCATCAAACTATCAGTTTTTGAATCATCGTCATTCGTTGGTGTAACTGCTACAAGTAGTGGTCGCAATAACAGCTTCACTCAATTCCCCTCATATTCCCACTCTGTTGTAATCTCGTAAGTTTGTATTCAAACGGTTTTCAAATGGGGCAGAATTTTGTTGTTTTCAATATAAATGTTTTGGTGTTTTCAAGGTGCAAAAAATGCAATTAGTACTTTATTTATAAAGTCATATTCCAGGCGAGAGCTACACAATTTTTAATGGGAATCAGATGTGGATAGGATTTTTTTAACATTTTAAATGAATGAAGTATACATTGAGCTCTTGAGAAGCCTCTTCCAAACTCAGCTGCAGCTCACAATGTGTAGTAGTGGACAACTTGAAGCATTGAACTTCACGATTTTGTGCGATTTTTAGTGTTATGTCTTTAGTATTCTAAATCAGTTTCGACCTGCTTTTTGTTATTTAGCCATAGAAGTTTAATCATATTCAAATTTTTTACAGCCCTCGCCATCATGAAAAAACTGAAATGTTACTTTCATTTTTAGCGAGCTTAAAGCTACATTGCCCACACTAGATGAAAATGAATAGCCAGGATAAAGCAAAATCAGACTGGTTTATATGCACTAGGTTCAAACCATGGAAATGCGCAAATTTCTTTCAGAGAAGCATATACTTATTAGAAAATTGACTGACAATACATATGCAATGTAAAGCTCAATATACAGCAAGGCCAAAAATTAACGTGCATTTAACTCCTTTGATATTCCAATTCTTACTTACATTAACTCCATTACATCAGCCATATCATTGAAGCTGCCGTAGACACATGCGCGAAATGATCAAGGCGACGTTTATAAACCTAATTACCATTTAGTGCCAACTTATTTATTCTGTGGACTTGAAGAAGACGAGATCCCTGCAGCATTTGGCAGGTGAATTGATTTATGTTTTATATGCTGATATGGCTGGCCCATTGTTTTCGCGCGCGACCCTCAACATTTGATCAGCACAGGCTTCTTATTCTTCTTCTATATATGAGCGCGATTTTAAGAATAGCAGCCAGAATGGTACCTACTCGTACGTACGTGATACGTAGAGTGTTCACTTCAGGAGGGCCTCTTTTGTCGATATAATAATTTATTACCCACTTTAAATATATAATTCGTATTTTTGTGTATTTCGTGCGCAAAAGATGGCACAAATAGCTCTCGCACAGTTGACCGTTTCGTGAGGGATACACACTACACAGATGGATATGTGTCTGCCGATATATCGTCGCTGTGAAATCAAACCGGCATATCTGCAAAAATTGAGTTTTTGAGTTTTTGGTATCAAAAAATTCCTTATTTTTCCCTCTATTTTTATGTCGCACCGGCATATCGTAAAGTTGGATAAAGACCCGTCTAATGGTGTTTTGCCGCTTTGCATTCACGTGGAAATAGCCCACATGCAAAAACTTTAAAGCGCTCTAGTGAAGAATGTGTATTTTGCAGATATGCCGGTTTGATTTCACAGCGACGATATGTCTAGGTTTGTCTTGGGTATGAATGAGCATGGAATACGAAAAAAGGACTGGCGAGTTTGTAATACAAATGGCTTCTTATGTCGCTGCAACAGTAACTATATGAGCTTAAATTGAATTTCGTGGTCTTTAACTTTGTCCTTCAAATCAGTCAACAATTATATGTTTGTCTAATTAAAAAAAAACGCGTGAATTATTCAAGTTGCAAAATTAGCGCCTACCAAATAGTTTTATGTAAGACACATTATTTCAGGCACATGTTCTCCTTCAAAAGATACATACACATTTCATGTTCAACAAAGATCTTCTAGGGTTAAATAAAATCTGGACATTTGTAAAAGAATCACAGGATTTGGTTTTTCGCGCGTGTAAAACTTTCCCAGGTGAGTTTGTTGTAGAGTCAGTGTACCCTCAGCATTTATCTGACCGTCAGGCAGCTATGTACATATGTGGGTATGTTTTCAAAGTATGCTCTGTATGTACATAAGTATTTGGGTAGCGCTCACTGCACATACTTATCGTTATTGACGATTGTTGTCAACCCAATGTTGATCGTATCTTTTTTCACTTTTGTCGTCTCAATGAAATGTGACGCTGATTTTCAAATAATGGCCACCATCATTGATATCATTCA
The DNA here is from genome assembly GCA_963978885.1 of Nemotelus pantherinus. Classification (NCBI taxonomy): domain Eukaryota; kingdom Metazoa; phylum Arthropoda; class Insecta; order Diptera; family Stratiomyidae; genus Nemotelus; species Nemotelus pantherinus. The sequence continues at coordinate 63,524,777 of OZ022264.1, read as the reverse complement.
TTGAATTGTGAATGACATGCACTCTTGTGCATGTTAGTCACTTTCAAGCAGATGCAATTTCGATGCTTAATTATCAACGAATGCACAGAATGATTATGCTAATTAGATGCCTTTGTAGAAGATCGGAGTGTACACTTTTTGAATTACATTATCTGATGGGTACGAACTGCAATAGTCCTTTTCAGAAAATAAATCTAATCGATTAGTTCCACGCGAACAATTTTCGCAAAAAGTTCAAGAAACATTTTAAATGCACTGGACAAGCTTATCTTTCAAATCACTTAACACTTATGCTAACACAAAAGTCACGCGCTAATACCTGATAATGGACTACTATCAATCCGTTTATTGCTTTCATCCAATCTTGTGGATATTATAATTACAAGAAACATATTAGTTCATCAAAATTCATCGCTATTCAATCTACATTCCGCTGTGCATCTGTAACGTTGCTGCGACTGACAGTGATGCCTGCGGAACCGGCCCAGAATCACAGCGATTAGCTGGCTACCCGCAAGGTTCGCCTCTACTTGTCTGTTTGCTGCTGCTCTCAATATGTTTCGCAGAGCCAACAGTGCGAGTATTACAATTATTGACTGTTTCGATCGGGTCATAACCATCTTTAATAAGGCCTCGATTTCAGTTTGTCTAGAGTTTGTTGGCAATCAAGTGACTGAACTGAATTTATTGAACTGTCGAAATTAAGGAACATGTTCATCTGTTCGATTCGATTATAAATCAAAATTCCACAATGACAGTGCATTTAAGCAGTAAATATCTACTCATACAAGATACGGCTGTTGCGCTTCTTTCTTTTCGAGAGTCCGACCATGATGTTTTCTGCTCTTGATATTGAAAAGCAGAATGGTTTGATGTGAAATGACCGCCTCAAATTGCCAGTTGGAGGTGAGCACGCGCTCTCCATGTAGGGAGTTTAATTAAAAAACAAAAATTTCAAGAGTAACTACGAAAAATGCTAGCTGCCTTGTTCTTGTCCGGTGTAATGATTTGTCTGTCAATAGTCGAAACATCTAAATTGATTGGATGATGCTTAGAATGCAAACCTAATTTGAATTTGAAATACAAGTTTGCTTTTGTAGAGCATGTAATTTTAAGCTGTTTGTGCATACTTCATGACATATAGGGAGAAACAGGGTATTTTAAACTTTAATGCATAGTTTCGTAGCTATTAGTTTTTGGGATAAGATATTTTTGTGAATATTTTCATACAGCAGTTATTATGATTTAGAAATTAATTGTGAAAGTTGGTAAAATCTGACTACAAGCCACAATTTAACCTACAAAATCAGAAGTATACACATTGGAAGCATAGCCTTGTTGATGTTCCAATGAAAACATGGAACTCATTTACCAACATACAGTAAATACTTCCCGTATTAATTAGCTTCATGCTAGAATACACTCCCCCAGTGCCTAATTATGGACAAAAATAAGCTGCACAATGCTCCTGCCCAAAACTGGCGCAGTTGGGCTACAAAAACTAAACTAGACCCATAAATGGTTCAATATCAAAATAGTTAGCCTGCCAAACTACACTTAAAGTTACAGAGATCATTCCTCTGTCGCAACGTTCTTTTGTAGTTTAAAATTAATTCATTACTTTTTCACGCTATGCCCACTCCACCCTTTACAATGTCATCGAATAACAGTAGCTGTTCTTGTTCCTGCCAGAGGAAATGAGTGAATTCTTTGTTTTATACATGGCCTTGAGAGACATTCCATTTAGGTATGTTCTTAGCTTTTGTAATGCCTGTATAAAATCATGCATGCCGCCGTCGTATTTTTTTGCTCTACGGGTCATTCTCGGGGATTTCGACTCGACTTGACTCTTTACCGCCATACTTTAGCTAAGTAATAAGACATTAACAACACTTCGAATTAAATGCTCTGCTCTATGATTTCGAGTTCAGCCAACAGATTTGATGGGTTACAGAACAAGAACATTTTGGCCAGATCATCGTGCTATGGCCTGTCAGTTTCTGTCGCATTTTTTTGTGGTGTAATGCGCGACCTCTGAATCGGCAGAATATTCGAGCATAAAAAATTTAGAACTACAAGTTCGAGATAGGATTTGTTTCGGCGTGCTCTCGTATGGTTTGAATAGAAAAAGAATGACTCGAGTTTTCGGTAGCTGACTGTAAAGCGAGGAAGAGTGGAGATTAGATAGAACGGAAAAGCATTAGACGTGTGCCGTTTTTTGAGAAGTCAGTTTGCATCCATGGAAATTATGAATATGTTCTTTGCAAAGTTAGTGCACGCAAGTGAACTTGACTTGACGTTGAATTCATACCTAAGATGAGTTCTTATGAGTTAAGGATATTACTTATTTTGCCAGTTCCTTATCTAGTTTTCCCGAAGTCTGTCGACCGTGATAGGGAGCTACGGGTTAAGGTCTAAAAAATTTAACAAATTTGATGGCGGGAGAAGCAAAAAAGCTTAGCAGATGAATAAAAGAAGCATAGTTTAAAATCCACATCAGTCTCGCAACAAGTGCAAATTGCAATGTTTGAGGCACTGAATTTGCATAAAAATGGCATGGAAAAAACTGACACAAGTGGAGCTATGATGCTTTAAATTTATGTGGAGCTTTAAAGGAAACCAAAATTTTCGAAAATGTTATTTAGGATACCAATTTTTCATTTAGAATCTAAATATATTTCTATTTCTTGACAGATATTGATATTTCGAGGGTATTCTAATCTGGTAATTGGTCTTTCAAATTAAATTTGTGTTTTCAATGGTGAAAAAAAATCGAATCAGATTAGTTTAATTAAAATACCAGGCCCAAGTGTTGCCGTGTTATCAAAGTAGATTTAATAACTTAGAAAGAATACAGTTGCAAACGCTCAAAGTCCAGGCAACCTATGAACATCCTCTTCTTAGACAGCTTAAACACACACTGGCAACATGTGATGTGCCTGTAAACTTAATTAAAATTGTTCAGCACTACTTATAAAACATCTTGGTTTTTTGTAGCTTTCAATTAATCACTTCCAACTGAATTTGTATTGGGAAACCATTACTGCGCCCAGTGTGGGAAACTCTCTTGCTAGTCTGAGCTTCTAAGAATGCAAAGAAATTTAAACGGATATGTTTTTGACGACCACAGGCATTTCAACACATAGAGTACCAAACTGTTTTTGACTAAATAGCACCTACAACACAATGCAATTCAAACAATTGATAAAAACCAACTATAGTCATGTCTTTTAAATATAACACTTATTTTGGAAAAGCAGGAAAATTAGGTTTATTTTCGCTCGTTACTACTTAATAAAGGTTTTTCATTTTGGAGTGGCGTTAATATGCACTTTAAAACCTACAATTTTTCTTAATGCTTTACACACCATGCTTTGCTCACTGACGAACCACTTTGACTCCGATAGAAGACGATACATATGACATATACTCGGCGAAGAATTTTAATGAAAAATAGCAGGAACAACGGAACGCAAAAACAGCGGAGGTCTTTTGGCGGTTTGGAGCTGTAGGTCACCTTTGGGGTAGGTAATTTGCAACGCATTGGAAACATGAACAAATAATCCTTTTTTGGACGTCCTTAAGCAAAACGTCAAGGGCAGTATGTGTATAAAAGCTAGGAGTTTCGAAAAGCTACATATAATGACTATTGATTGACTCAAAAACGGTAAACAGTTGGGAAAAAACAGTTTGCCTACAAAAAACGATCGAACAGTTTTTCAAAACAGCGACAAACTGTTTTTCTAAAACGGGCAGGTTTGTATTGGTAAACTATTCTTCATCCGCAAATTGTTTGGAAGCGAAAATCTGTTTTCAGCGGCAAAATGTTTGGTAGGAAAAAAACTGTTTTTCAGCTTCCAACTGCAATAACATTTTCCAGAGAAAAATGGTTTTACAGAGAAAAACTGTTTTGCAGGAAAGACACAGTTTTGAAGAGAAAAACAGTTTGGCAGTGGCAAACTGTTTGGCAGTAGAAAACAGTTCTGCAGTAGTGGCTTTGTATGGCAGTAGAGAACAGTTTTTTAGTGGCATATATACACGGAGATCTGGTCGTCGACTTGGTGGCAAAAATGTGGGACTAGTTGTTTGACGGTAAGTTTTAAATTACATTTTTGGTTTCCGCAACGGTTGCATTGCAGTTGAGATCAACATTTTCTGACAATTGGCGGTATGTGATAGTCGATAGCCAAGTGATTTAAAAACTTAAGCACACATCTCCTTTAAACTGCGTGTAACGTAGTGGTCGCATTGTTGGAAATAATTGATGCAATTGAATGGATTACGTTATGTTCAACAAGTTTAAATTAGCATACAATTTTCAGTAAATACTGATTAATATTAGGAATAAATCTTCGTCATTTATTTCAAACTAAAATATCTCCAATCGTCTGGTGTCAATTTCATAATAAAACATCTTCGAAGTTATTGCCACAAGATATAAATGATTCATTGAATGCAAAATAATAAATATTCTAACAAAGTGGTCCTTCAGGAAAAATTGAGCCATCTGGAAGCAAAATAGTTCTCAAATCATTGAAAAAGCTAAGCATACTTCAAGCTAATCAAAAAGCTAAAGATTACTCAATGAAGTGCTAAGCCACTTTGTTTTTAATTACACTGCGAAAATTCCACTTAGCACATAGCTATACATAAAGATACAAACGAAAAAATGGATTACGTAAGGAAAGTTGATGAGCTAAAATTAACAGACAAACAACAAATTCATACAAGTTCAAGGAAGGTTTGCTGAAAAAAAGTGGACGGTGAGTTTTATAAAGACAGGATTCTTTACTCTAAATGTTAAGATTCATATAAAAGATACTGTGACTACAAAGATTCAACGACCACTTCGAAATTATCTGGCATTAGTTGAGGCTTCTAAATCAGAACTAGATTGTTTGGAAAATAGCAAAATCATAGGGAAAGTTAAAGAACTTTATGGCTGAATGTTCAATTAACAACAAGAAAGCAAAAAGATTCCACAAATTTTAACTAGGATAACAAAGCTTGAAAATCATCCAATTACCGAAGTTAGCGGATAACGTTTGAAGAAGTAGCACCAAAGTTCGCGAAGAAAAGTTTGTTTTGGCGCATTTGATTTTAAAGATGTTTTGTGTCAAATAGGTTTGACAGAAAAATCTTGTCATATGTGCAGGTTTAATATGCACCTCGTTTGTTATAAATTTTTGCGCCTACCTTTGAAATAGACAAATTTCAAAAATATAATGAGCTAAATTTTAAAGGTATTGAAGGAATTCAAACTTATATTGACGATATACCTACTGATTGGTGCAGAGGCTGAAGAAGAGCATGATCAGATTTTGGAAATTGTTATAAAGACGAACAATGTAGAGACGAAGTTAGATTTCTTGGAATATTGTAGGAAGGTATTTCAGTTGATAGAATTTAAATTTAGGCCGTTAATGGCATAAGAATTCCAGACTTAACACCAAAGGAAGGCAAAAGCGGGATTTGAAGAAACAGAAATGGTATGCAATCAAATGGATTCAGCACAAACAAGATGAAAGTCTAAGATCTTATTGGATATAAATCGAAGACACTGGAAAAATTATGTCATATGTATTGCGTAAGTTAACTTAGAAGGCAGACAGACCCTTGGTTTACATTTTACATTTTGAAATAAAGATCATTTGATTGCTTACTAGTTAATTTGAATATGAATTCAAAAGTTTCTTTTTTATATTTTCATTCGAATAGGGGAGGTTTCAAATACATAACGATGTAGCATTACAACTTTTCAATATATGTAATTATAGAAAATAGCCAGTAAGATTAGACTTAAGCAGATTGTCAAATAAACAGCTTCTGAGAAGAATTGAACTGGTTTCGTTAGTATTCTTATATGAAACATGTATAGTACCCTGAGCTATAAAACATAGCTCCCAGCGCCACAATATTACAATCTAAATAGCACATACCCTGCACAACATAGCATATCACTTAAGATCGCATACACTATGTACATAGAACCTTGAGCTATAAAATACAGCTACAATCGCCAAACTCCCATACTTTTCGGGCTTTTCTACCATGTACATAATCTCGACTCAACTGCTATGAAACACAGCTACAACTATTATGAACATAATCTCGACACATATCATTCAAATAGGCTAAGTAACTATCGCTTTTCAATAAGCTCGTGTAGCCTGGTTATTAGAGCGTCAACTCTTAGAGTGAAGGGTCACGGATTTGAATCCGGATTTATTTTTAACAATTTAAAACAGTTAAAACAATTTACAAAAATAGGCATTTTCAACATCTACAATTATAAAAATTAAGAAATTGTCTAAAATGGTGATAATTTCGTTTTTACTTTCCTATTTTTCGATGATGCAATACATGGCTTGGGAAGACAATGGATAGTGTCTGCTCCTATGAATATTTTTCGCTGCGCATTATGGTGTTAGGCTCTATATTTTATCACAATCCCGAAATCAATTATGTACATAGCGCCAGAAGTAAATAAATATGCTCTTTGACTTAAAAAAAAAATCGAGAGTTGGCATATTTGATCTTTACAAAGTACAATTCAGATGCGATGACAGAATTTAGATTTTGTTCAAAGCAGGATTGTATTGTAGATTCAATTTTATTTTCAAGGGTATGAAGAAATTTTCAATAATACTAAGTGACTTAAATATAGGCAAATCATGAAATATTAATAAAGGTGTTATGACACTACATTAATAATGCCATTAATAATCCGAGTAGAGAGAGACAATGAATAAACATGGATATGTGCATTTTGTATGAGCGAATAGGCCTCACTAGCCAATAATGTTAAACTGTTAAATATTAATGCCATAATTAATGTGGTGTGCTATAATAATGCGGCCGGGTTCGCATTATTCAGCTGCTAGCAGCTGAAATTTTGACAAGTCTGAAATTGAATGTGTCATATTAGAATATTTGACACATTTTAGCCTTGATTCCAGCAAACCTTCGACATTTCGATAACAGTTAATCGTCACTGTCAAAACGAACAGTTGTTTTGACTGCACTCACCTACTTGTCTCTTTCACACTAAATATTTCGATCTCTTTTCTTTTCGGATTAATAATGAGATGATTAATGCGCAAAATAATGTACTGTCATAACACCTTAAGCATATAACGGGTGGGCCCTCCAGGTTGGGGGTTGGGCGAGGCGCTGACAACGCATCCCCGTAAAAAATTAATTGTCACGGAACCAGGAGATCAGCCTCGGATCGGACTGACTAAACGGCAACGACTTCGGCAACGAAATATGGATTACTCTTTCGGATCTTGGAACGAACAGCCTTCTAATTGAGGCTTCAGCATTCAACATCAACATTTTGGCGATTCAAGAAACTAGATGGCTTGGCAGCGAAATTAATGAGATGCGAACGCACACATTGTTTACCAGCGGAAAAATTTCGGGAAGTCGAGAGTTTGGAGTTGCATTTATAGTAGACAATAAATTCAAACAATGCGTCACCAATTTCAAACCAATAAATGAGCGACTATGTGCGATCCGCATAAAAACAAAATTTTTTAATGTTTGGTTGGTGAACTGCCATGCTCCAACCGAAGACAAGGACGACGCAGTGAAGGACGACTTTTACAGCACCTTAGAACGCACCGTTGACGCACTGCCCTCGAATGACGTGAAAATTGTTCTAGGTGACTTCAATGCAAAAATCGGCCGCGAGAAGGCTCATAGAGGAACCACAGGAGGACACAGCCTTCATCCAATTACGAACGAAAACGGGCAGCGTCTGATTGACTTCGCAGCTAGCAGGAACCTTCTTGTAAGCTCAACATACTTCCCACATCGAGACATACACAAACGAACGTGGGCATCACCAGATGGTCGCACCTACAATCAAATAGACCACGTTCTCGTAGAAAAAAGGGTGGCCACCAGCATTCTTGATGTTCGAACACTACGTGGCGCGAACTGTGACTCCGATCATTACCTTATCAGAGCGAAATACCGATGTCGTATTTCGAGGTGTGAAAAGCACTCAAAATCACGAATTCCGAAATACGACCTAGAAAAACTCAAGGAAAACTCGGTAGCTACTACATACATGTCGACGCTCGAAAATCTACTCCAAGATATCCCTCTGTCGGGAGAACACGACGCAGATATCGAAACCATGTGGACAAAGGTAAAAGAAGGAATCAAAACAGTAGCAGAAAAGACCTTAGGACATAAACGCCAAAACCCTCGGAATGACTGGTTTGATAATGAGTGTCAAGATGCTATTAAAAAGAGAAATGAGGCTTACAAAGAGTTAATCCAACGACCAACACGCGCTAAAACCGAAAACTATAACATCTTCCGCCGACAGGCAAAAAAAATGTGTCGCCAAAAGAAACGCCAACTTACCAACAACAAGATCCAGAAACTGAACGAAAACATGACCTATAATGATCTACGAGCTGCGTATTCCTGCGAGCTGCGAACGAGCCTTTGTAAGGATGAAAGTGGATCCATCATCAGTAACTCGGTCGAGATTAAAGAAAGATGGGCACGGTATTTTAAACAGCTGCTTAATCCCGCGCCGACGACAAACTCAGCAGATCCAAATATCCCAGAAGCAGTTCAGGACATTTACATCTCTCCACCAACATTCGAAGAAGTTCAGGCAGCCATACGTTACCTTCGAATAAACAAAGCTCCGGGAATAGATGGAATACCTCCCGAATTACTCAGAAATGGTGGAACTCTTCTTTGCAACATTCTCCACCAATTAATATTAAAAATTTGGGCAGCAGAACAGTTGCCAAATGATTGGCGAAAAAGTATTATATGCCCCATTTACAAAAAAGGAGACAAATTAAGTTGCGAAAACTACAGAGGCATCGCTTTATTATGCTTGTCCTATAAAGTTTTGTCCAAAATTATTGAACGTAAAATGAAGCCCTTCTATGATAACATCATAGGAGAGTATCAAGGCGGCTTCAGGTCCGGACGATCTACGATAGATCAAATATTCTCAGTCAAAAGATGCTTGAAAAATGCTGGGAGTATAATATCGACGTGCACCAGGTTTTCGTAGATTTCAAGCAAGCATACGATAGTGTAGACAGAAATACACTTTACCGAATCATGCTTGACTTGGGAATTCCAACAAAACTCGTCCGCATGTCTAAGGTGACAATGATGAACGCCGAATCTCAGGTCAAAGTCAACAGTGACCTATCCAACAGCTTCCACACCAACTCAGGCTTAAAGCAAGGAGATGGACTTGCCCCGATGCTATTCAACCTTGCTCTGGAACACGTCATCAGAAGAATACCAGCTGATACAACAGGCACACTACTGTTCAAGTCCACGCAAATAGTAGCATTCGCCGATGACGTCAGCATTATGGCACGGACCATACCAGAAGCAAAGGAAGCTTTCCTAAGTTTGGAGTCAGAAGCCAAAAAAATAAATCTACGGGTCAACGAAGATAAAACCAAACTAATGACCCAAACAAGAAAAATGGCGCCAATCAGACAAAACTTGACCTTAGGAGACTACAACATCGAAAATGTAGATAGCTTCATCTACTTAGGAGTCCACCTTGATAAATCAGGCAGTGAAAAGGACGAAATTTTACGGCGAATAAATGCAGCAAACAAGGCGTACTATTCCATACTCCCCATAATCAAGTCTACGAACGTGCACAGGAATAATAAGCTTCGCATATACAAAACACTCGTTAAACCTGTGCTTCTCTATGGAAGCGAAGCCTGGACTTTGACTACGGACTCCGAAAAGGCGCTGGACGTATTTGAGCGCAAAGTGCTACGACGAATCTTTGGCCGCATACAAGAAGGGACAGAGTGGAGAATGCGATACAACAATGAGTTGTACCATATATACGACGACCCACCTGTATCCACATGCATTAAATTACGAAAATTACAATGGGCCGGCCACGTCGAAAGGATGGAGGCCAATAGACTACCTAAAAGAACGTTGGAAGGCAAAGCACAAGGGAAGCGTCCAGTTGGTAAGCCGAGGAAACGTTGGGAAGACACGATAGACGCAGACAGCAGGTCAATACTGGGGTTCAATAATTGGAGAACCAGGTCGCAGGATCGAGACGATTGGAGGCGAACATTACTGGAGGCCAAGGCCCGATTTGGGCTGTCGCGCCATCGATGATGATATAACGGGTGATTCATTGACCTAGTTTATGCGAGAGCCCAATGTAATCCCAATTTGGGATTATCACAAATATCGCGTCGTATAAACGGGCAAAATTGGAATTGGGATTTTATGAAATTCGAATTGCGTATAACCATAGAAACTTTTTTTATAGAAACTTGTTTGCGTAACCATAGAAACTTGTTTGCGTATGTTACATGTTGCTACTTCCTCCAACCAATTTGAATACAAATGCTCTATTCGGCGTTCCACAATATTGTGGAAAATACAGCAGGCACTAGTAATTTTCGGCACTTAATTATGATTAACGTCTTCTTTTGCAAAAATAAACGAAACGACATTAGTTTTATCGAAATGCACAAAACAAGCGCCGTCACATATTTCATATGCATAATGTGTAAATTTGCTCAAAACAAGACCCGTCATGTTGAAGAATCACTTTTATTGACACATTTCATATGCACACTCACACATAGTCATCGGGCGTACACCCAACTGTTCGGGTTTAAGCTGAAATCCGAATTTGACCGTTTATACGACGTTCTGACTGGTATAATCCCAAATCGGGATTACATTGGGCTCTCGCATAAACTAGGTCAATATGAGGTTTGATTTTCAATAGGCTTTTTTTGACAGATCACGCGTGACTCCTGTCAAACTGTAATACAATTTTTATTCAGTATTGTTTGACAAATCATCATGGAAATGAAATGAAATGAAACTCCAAAAATCCGCAATGAAAATCCCCTGCTTTTGGCTCAATGGATACGTCAATAAGCAGAATTGCCGTATTCGGGCTGGTGAACAACCTGAAGAGCTTCAACAGCTACCACTACAGCCACAGAAATGCCGTTTGGTCTGGTTTATGGGCCGGTAGAATCATCAGTCCATATTTCTTTCAAAATGAGTCCGGTCAGAACGTAACCGTCAATGACGACCGCTATCGCACCATGATAACGGATTTTTTGCTACCTGAAATTGAAGCCCGTGGTATCGGTGAACTTTGGTTTCAACAAAACGGCGCTCCTTCGCATATAGCGAGAGAAACAATGGACTTGTTGAGAAATCATTATGTTGAGAGCCTGATTTCACGTTTTGGATCAGTAAATTGGCCACCTAGATCGTGTGATATCACACCTTTAGATTATTTTCTTTGGGGTTACACGAAGTTTCTGGTCTTCAGAGATAAGCCAGCTTCAATCGACGCTTTGGAAGCAAACATTACTCGTGTCATTCGCGAGATACCGGTCGCTATGCTGGAACGCGTTGTCCAAAATTGGACCCTCAGGATGGACCATTTACGGCGTACTCGCGATCAACATTTAAATGAGATGATCTTCAAAAAGTAAATGTCATTGATTGTTCTTTCGATTTACAATAAAATTTTTACTATAGCATTCAACTTTAGGCCTTTTATTTGAGATTGAAAACCAAACCTCATAATAGATCACCCTATACAAGTAAAGAGTCTGTTTAAGAAAGTTGGTTCAGACATACAACTAATTTGCTACATTCGAGAGCAAGTGTTTCGATGTTATGTCTCTAGGATTTCACGGTTCTGGATGACCCGGGGGTGACGGTATATCCAAATTCATATTTCATTCACATTTTAAAATTACACATTGTGCATTTTTATTTCATTATTTAAATAACTTTACATATCAATTGCTGGTAAACATCGAATCCGTAATTTCGCATTTATTCATCAATCTTCGCAATATACTCAATATACTACTACTGCCATAGTTACCGTGATTCCTATTGTTATTTGCATTTTATTTATGAATCAATAGACCGATAACAATCGTTATAGTGTTATTCGAGCTAGCCAAACGCTAACTCAGCCTCAGTTAACTTGGAAAAGCTGTACACATGCATAATTTTGGTTTTCCTTTGCGAAATACGATAGAAAGGCTAAGGAAAATCATAGACACCCGGAGGGCGGGCAGCGTGTATACATAGTCAATATTGCGGTAATTAAGCCTTTCCGAAACAATAAACGGCGGAAAAAAATGAAAAGCGAGTATAAGCGTTTCATTTGCAAATTTTACGTATTTATTGCGCTAAAGTAGTTGAATCACAACGGATCGGGTCTGTTGGCGTCGTCGAAGCCATCGTTCGCTTGCCTTGAGCTTACGTATAAATACGTAGTTTGTTGTAATATTAAGAATGTAAGTTAAAACAATAAGAGAACAATAGAGCCGCGCCACTGACTTGCTTGGTTGCTTGCCGGAGGGGCAAATGTTGTTTCGTATTCGTTGTTTGTTGTTTATGTTCTTTGTGCGCCGTCCAAGCTCATAATAATATTTAGTAAAGTCGACAGCATTTAAGTATTGCAGGTAGGGAACACTGTCTGACATTTAACGGAGAAGTATAGCACGTACCCATGACCTACTATCGTTTATCACGCAAACGCTTACTTAATTAACGGCTCTGGAGTTGTACGATCTGGATTGGAGTGGTGGTTTGAGGGTGGATTGTTAGTCACCAGGCAAGAAATTATCCATGCATATGTTCAAAAGGTGGCTGAAATGTAGAGTTAATAAAACTGTTTTGTTTTTTTTAGCCACGAAAGAGTATTATATGCAAATATCACATCTTTAGTTTCTAATTCAACGCATCAATGCATCTCTACTTGACAGTAAATGTTAACCTCACTGGCTGTGCAGCTTCATCGGTTCGATTCATTCACATTAATTTAATATCTTTTTCCAGGTCTTTCATTCGTCCACCTTCAATAAAAGTTCGTCAAATGAACAGAACCTGAAAAAATTGGATATGGTCAATGATATTTCAACGCCGAGACCAAACATGATTAGCTTCAAGCCATATCTAGGTACCAATGATGGAAAACAACCATCGCGAATAGAACTTTAGAGTATATTGCTCGCATCGCTCCTAGGCTCTTTCTAGTCTTGTATCTGAGTAGGTATCTAAGATACCATTTTCGCGTACACTAATAATAACAACATTCAGCAGAAAACAAGCCATGGCTTCATAATGATTATGCAGAAAATATTTTAATAGCAATCTCCTCCATGCGACGACAACGAAGACATCGAGCTTTAAGCGAGTTCCTACATGAACTCTGCTGCTGCTGCCGCCACCGGCTGGTACCTCTTTTTTCAATCATATTCACGGGACTCTGCACAGCCTCATCATCGCCACCTGGCCCGAGCCCATATTCCGTTGATCCGCTCTTACACTCCTCGAGCCCAACAGTTTGATTTGTTCCTAGCTGGTATTTTTTAGCATATCTATCGTGGTCCCATATGCTGCGGCTATACACGGACGTACGAAGAAGTCAACAATGTGCATCTAGCCTAGGTGGAGTAGGTGAAGCTTGTGGAGGCAACAACCAAAACAAAACGTAACGTAAAAAACAGGGCCGTTGAGGCAAAACAACTAGCCGAAGCAAAAATCGTGACTTATACGTCCAGGTGAGCTTAAGCTTGGTATAACGCAATTATATCAAACTAACCACCGCCCGTTATGTAGCAATTCATTATTTATTCTCGAGTGGCTGCAACATTTTATGCGTATGAAAAAGATGCTGTCTCTCGCTGACAATGAAAAACTTTGAAATAGCTCTAGGCATGGAATCCATATTTCAGTTCCACTGTTGCTGGATCTTAGAGCGGATGGATTGCTGATAAAAATATTGACCTAATTCGGTTACGTATGTCCAGCATATGAAGATTTTTGCTTTTTCCAGTTCACGAGAGGTTATAAATAATTTTTGCTACGTCAGGAGTCAAATTACTGATGAATGTACAACTGCGCCCATTGTGGTCACAACAACCATTCCGCTTTTTGCCTCTAGTTTCATAATTATTTTAATCATAATCATTTAATAGGTCGTTCAAGGGTGAGTCGTTTCTATCAGATCAACACTGCTAGCTTCACAAATCAAACTAACCATACTTGCATTTCCCCCAAAATTCAAAATAACGACAAAACTCTTCGAGAACACGATTATCTTCGACGTACGAGCTGAACGATATCCTTTCGCACGTTTGATCTTAACGAGGTTTTAGCCCATTTAGTGATCCTCAAAAGAAATAGGGCGTTTCGGCTAGAAATTCGATTTAATGCTGAATATATCGACAGAATTGCAATATTGCCGTAGCGAAATTAATGTGAGACGCCCACCATTCCCGGCTACGAAAGCTGCATCGTGCATTTATTTTATTTTCATATGGACGTATATTTGTTGGAAAATCATGCCAGCATTTTCATCAAAAGACATGAAGTTGGTCGGATCCACATCGCATAGTGCGGCGCAAGTTGCAAAAGACCCGTGAGAGGAGGTTACAGCCGGTCTGGCCCTTTTCTGATTATCCTTCTTGACCGATTCACCACAATTCCGTGGATTCTCGTGGCCCTTTGTTGTTTTTGCTCCTTTTTTCGACCGTAGCACCACATCATCGTAGCAGCAAAAGAATAGCCTACGGAATAATACGCACTACACTAAGACATAATTAGTTCTCGCGTTGTACGCATCTTGCATTCATACACTTTTTATACGGAACGACCACGATCGATGATCTCGATCCAATTAATTACACCTTGGAAAAATTGAGATAAGGTGGGAGTTGACTGGAGAGGAAGTGATCGATAAATGGCTCCGGGTACTAAAGCATATATGTACGTAGCATGTTCCACCAGGCCGAGGGAGGTTGTAATTTTACTTATCGCAATTTCGGGGCCGAAGTGATAGCAGTTCTTCACACATTTTCGAATTTAAAGTGATACAATATTGTCTGGTTAGTAGTTAATGTGATCATTGCCAGGAACGAGTTATCGGTTGTTGGTTGAGATCGTAGTGATAAGTGTGAAGATGCTTTATTGGGTACAGTTGGCCTGGGAGTTTTTTTTTAAATACTGTTGAAACATGCACAGCTACGCGTGTGAGTACAATTACAGCATGCTGAATTTATTTTATAGATACCAATAGAAAATATCATAGTTTTCATAGGAAAAGTTATAAATATTATTGAACCATGAAATATGCTTTTCAATTCTATATCTACTACTAGTTCTGTCTTATGCAAACTTACCAGTCTTCGCTTTGGTTTAATGAGTGGCCTATTTTGCCCGTTCATTTTATAATACAGTCCGCATGCATTGCACAAATAATGTCCAGTTCCGTCTCTTCGCCATAACGGCGTCGACGTCGCACCACAATTAACACATTCTCTGCCTTCTGAAATTCACAAAAGCACAATGCAAATTTAACGTTAGTATTCAAATAAAAAAAAAAGAAAATTCAAAGTAATAAATTTGATACAAGCATTCTTATGGTTTAAGGAATTAGGTTTTTACGGTCTTATATTAGCTGAAGAACTTCAGCGGTCGCAGTTTTATATTGTCCATAAATTAATGTTATGTTTTCCACTGCAACGTAGGTGAAACAGAATATGAGTTGAATATTTTCCGACTTGAAAAACAATGTAAGGTCATTAGTAGTTCTATGAGATTGAATCATTTCGCTTAGACCGTCTTTCAGTTATTTTTAACCCGACGGAGGTCAAAAAATAATTGATAGCAGTAACACATCTCAGTGACAAATTACTATTTACTCGACGTTTTCGGATTGTTTCTTGCTTGATCGATTATATCCTATACTGGCAGAAGGTACTGTTAACAAAAATTCGTTCGGATTAAGAATTTTTAATTTCGTTGAATGATATATCGATTCGAAGATTCATGCAAATCTCCGAGAATTATTTCGTTTTCAATGTTTCAATGGATCTCTTTCACATTCAACTAAAAACCGTTGCACCTTACTCAGCTGAAATCAAAAGCATCAAAAGTGGGTTAAAGCCCCGACACTGAAACGAAATCACGGAAGCGTAAATGATGGATTCTCGTTCTTCTGAGTGTTTTGCTTAACTGAATTTCCATTTTTTTATGCACGTTCGCTTCGCATACGCTCAAGTATTTAGTTAGTAGTAAAGTTTCATTTTTGAATAGCCTCCATTCAACGTTCTTTTGGAAAATTAGAAAAGCATTCCCGAACTCGAGAAAGTGTACAACTTCCTCACAAATGTACTGAATTAATTTCAAATCACTCTTTTAGCGTTGTCTGATTCTTTGTCTGTACCGTCGTCAAGTGTCATTGAACAACACCTCTGGGCCCTGAATACGCCATAAATTATAATTTTATTATTCAACCACAGCTGCCTCCCTCTCCTTTGCCCTAAGCGAGCGAATTTTTACAGCTATGTATGTTTGCTCGCAGGGCATGTTATTCTGGTCGGAAACGTTTCCTGATATCGGGCTATTAAGGTTAACAGACTGGCCGTTGCCGTCCATGAACGAACATAAAAACATAAAATGCTCATTGACACAATTCCCATTTTGAAGACTATATATGAGAAATGTCCTCTGTCCTGAGTCCGATATGATATCACGCGAGTAAGTGAATTGAGAAAGAATGGTGGACGAACGTAGAAGGGTTTGGTAGTCGTACCTATATTAGTCTATATGTGTATATGATGGCCGATGATAAGAAAAGAATTAATGAAATAGAAAACCCATATTTTGTGCTTTTCAAGAAAGCGTCAGGCTATTTGTTTCAATTAAGGGAAACAATAATAGATATTTTGAATGTGTGTTGGATTTGATGAGATTTTGATTGGTTTCTATTGATTTCGCACCAGGAATATTTTCAGCCTGCCCCACGTGTTAGAATATTTGTATTCGTCGTATACTAGTCAGAAAGTACGTTGCATGTTCGTAGACAAAATAAATTTTGTTTTGTTGGAAGGAGGAGAAAATGGTGTCGAGGTTGAACCTGTTGGTGCTAAACACGGGCTCTACGCCAACATACCCAAAGCCCGGAAATGGCAAATACATTCAGAATGTAACCATGGCATCGGAAGGACTGGTGGCTCTTTTTTTTGCTGTTGGAAGGTGGAAATCTTCAAAAAGATGTTTCATGGCCCTGCCCTGAAACACGCCAGATTTTTACCGACTAAAACCACCTCCTTCTTCTTCCACGCTCCCCACGGGACTACTATAAATCATTACTTCGTGAGGGTGGATCAGTCTTTAGCTGCTTCTCGACATCCTGGCTTCTTTTCAGTGCTGTTTCAACGGCATTTCACGCTGTTTGGGATATCCTTGTGCCTAACACCGTCTTTAGGGTACTTCTGTATGCTTCAAAGTGCGGACAACTGAAAATAACGTGTTCTCATAACCATCTTCAGGTACATTTTGACAGACTGGACAGTCCGGTGAGCTGTCTTGTCCAAAACGGTACAGATAATAACGATACCCACCATGTCCGCTCAAAAATTAGGTTAGATTATAGCTCGTTTCTCCGTGGCTCCTTAAAACTCATTGCACAATGTTGGGGATCAATTTGTGCATCCAACACTCGCTATGCGCCTCCTCCCAACAACCCTGCCATGACCGCATTGACACCCGTCTTTCAATCTCTCGCGTGCTTATTGACCGTGCTTCGTTTTTTAGAGTCGAAGCGCTTCATCCGCAAGAATTTCCAGGGGCAGCATACTGGCTATTACAGACGTCGCCTCATAAGACGTTGTTCAAAGGGCGCAGCAGGTTTTTCGCCGATTTTTCGATTTTATTTGTAGCGCTGGTGCTCACACTGGTGCTGCGGACAGTAAAAGAGAGCTCACAAGTATTGAAATCAGTAGCCTTCGGCTTCGCTTTGGGCCGTCAATATAGAGTAGCATTCTAGTGAGTGCTGAACTAACAACTGATGACTTCTTACCTGCTTTCTCTAGCACAGTTTATCTTCGATAGTTACACCCAGGACTTTTTATAGCAGGCTGCAGGGTAATTATACAGTCGCCAACCTTTATCCGTACTACTGATATTTTCCTTCGCTTCGTGATTAGTACCATTTTCGTCTTATGGTCGGCTAGTTTAAGCGCAGCTAAGCCATGATTTAATCACCTAGATTGGTTCGCTTGCATAAATTTCAACTTCTTCAAGATTACGGGCTGGAATAACGATGCCAATATCGTCGGCGAAACCTACCACACCCATATTTTTGGGTACATGTAGCCTTACTATGCCACCGTACATTATGTTTCAAAACAGGAGGCCAAGGACAGATCACCGTGGTACTTCCGCCGTTACCAGACAAAGTTTTGACCTTTCGTCTGAGTTTTAGCGTAAGGTGTTTTCCCTCAAGTAGTCGACGATTATGCGTCCTAAATAGCGTGACACTTCAATATCGACCAGCGCGTGTGCAATACGGCTCCACCTAGCCGAGTTGAAGGCGTTCCTTACATCTACACTGAAAAAAATCCACATAGCGCCCAGAGCCATGTAACATAGCGCATTATTTATGGCCCCATACGCCATGTACATAGTACTCTGAGCCATGCAATATGGCTCCCAGCGCCATAATGTCAGAATCTACATAGCGCGTGGTCCCATGTTACATGGCGCAGCATTTATGGTGCCACACGCTATGTACATAGTACCCTGAGCCATGCAGTATAGCTCCCAGCGCCATAATTACATGGCGCAGAAATTATGGCCCCACACGCCATATTACATAGTGCCATGAGCCATGTAATATGACTCATGGCACTAAAATTATAACTCGCAGCCATGCTGTGTGAGGAGATGTATAAATATCAGCAAGCTTCTTGAGTATAACAGAGGATATGAAATGGTCTTTGATGTAGTTGATGATAGGTGAATTCCATCAAGATAGGTGAATATCATCAATTGCTCTATCTTCAGATGTTCAGAAGTTAGAAGGCCCGTGGCCTTTTGTTGTTGATCCGAAGTCAGACGAGACCGCCAACATGT
Source organism: Nemotelus pantherinus (assembly GCA_963978885.1). Classification (NCBI taxonomy): domain Eukaryota; kingdom Metazoa; phylum Arthropoda; class Insecta; order Diptera; family Stratiomyidae; genus Nemotelus; species Nemotelus pantherinus. The sequence goes on along the minus strand of OZ022264.1, from coordinate 63,505,826 downwards.
GGACGGCATTTGACAGCTCGTCACGAAATCGCGTTGACTCGTGCTCAAAACCCACTCCGATCGGAAGTCGCACGAGCGCCGGTGGGACCGTCCCCAAAATCGGGCTCGCCAGCTTTCGCCTGGGCTCGGCAAATATGTATTTTCCATATCAGATGCACTGAAAAAACACATAGCGCCAGACGCCATAATTTATAGACTTCTGGCGCCATGTACATAGTCGATTTCGGTCGATTTGTGATAAAATATACCGCCACACGCCATAGTACATAGGAGCAGACGCTATACTTATAGCCCTCCACGCCATGTACTATAGTCCTCCACGCCATGCAGTATAGTCCTCCACGCCATGCACTATAGTTCTCCACGCCACGTGCTATAGTCCTCCACGCCATGTAATATAGTCCGCCAAGCCATGTACATGGCGTGGGGGACTATAGTACATGGCGTGTAGGCATATGTACTTTTCGCCATGTATTATGGCGTGTGGCGCTATATTTTATCACAATCCCCAAATCGACTATGTACATGGCGCCAGAAGTCTATAAATTATGGCGTCTGGCGCCATGTGTTTTCTCAGTGTAGTGTGACCATAGCGCAGCAGTCTCCTTTATCTTTGGCGTTCATTGTGCTAAGTCCGACACAAATCTGACAGCGTCCCCAGTAGATCGCCCTTTTCGAAAACCGAATTGCCGGTCTGATAGTCTTTTATGCTTTCAATTTCTGGTGGATCTCATGAGGCTGTGATCATAAGTACATCGCTTTCTACCTTGCTAAATATTAGACACAGGCAACATCGCTAATTCTGGAGAACGATTGGTTGAAATGCAGCGAGGCCAAAGATATGTGAAATGGAAACGTTGATAAATCTGAACCTCTAAGAAGAAGCACGTCCCCAGTGACATGTGAAGCAATCGAAGCAGCTATTTGTAGCGCCACGGGTTCAATTTGTAGAACATGCAATGTTTCAATAACCCGATGACAACCCTTCCATGAAAAGAGGCAAGCAGAGCGGCAAAAGGCAAAAAAGTGGAACGTTGAAATCGCTAAACTGTGGCGCATCGATCTGGCATGCAGGCACAAGGCAAACCGATCCAGAAATAGATCGCAGGCTGCCAAGTTTTTTGCACTTCACACATCAGCAAAAAAGAAATCGGCCAAGCCGTCAAGAAGAGTAAACGCTGTAAATGGCAGCCTCTTAGCGAGATACCATCTCAGCATTGATCGGCGCGGTATCAATAATGGAGGCAGCATGACACAGTACCAGACCGGTTATTTTGGTGGTGATGCTGGTTGTTTAAAATACCTTCAATGGTGAGTTGGCCAGATGTGCTTTGGGGCCCTCGAACAAAGTTTCTGCATTTCCGACTAGTTGGTGGCCATGATGCGGGACTATCTTAGGGATCGATGGCTGCTAATCGAATGTGTTCAGACGAGCCCTATCACCTCACGAGCAGCACAAGGGTCTGTCTTCGGACTTGACCTATGAAAAATCGTTTACGATGGGCTTGTCTGCTTGAAAATGCCATCGGATGTGAGTCTCCTGGGTTACGCTGATGACGGGGCAGCAATATTCATTTCTAGAACCACCAAGTTTACCACATTGGGGCTTGATAAGGTCATGAGGAGGGTGTAACGTTAAATGACCACCCATAGCATACAGTTAGCAGGACAGAAATCGTCATGCTGACAAAACGGAAGATCCGACTGTGATCCGGATGTCTGAGCCTCGCATAGGTTCGGATTAGTAAGTTAAGTCGGTAAGGTACCTGGGTGACGCGGGACTCTTTGCTGATCTACTGGGACCACATGCATCCGTAATGTATATGAGATTTGTTAGTGATGGCGACGAGTAACTCCGTCCTGCTGTATGGGGTGGAAAATTGGACGGACCCACTCCTAAAAAAAAGGACAAATTGATGTCGTCCAGCGTAGAGGAGCCCTCCGCATCGCCAGCAGCTACCATTCGGTTTATTTATTCAAATCTCATCTGACAGGACAATTCGATTATAAAATGAGATAGTATGAAAAAATCAAAAATAATACAAAGCAGAAAAAAACAATAAACAAGAAAAATAAATCAAAAATAATATAAAGCAAAAACAAACTATAAGTAACAAAACAGAATAAATAAAAAGACAAACACATGTGCCGGTATCAGTTGCAAAGTGCGAGCAGCGCAGAACAAAACCAGCTACCTTCGATAATCTAAAGACGACAATAGAAAAATGAAATGATCAAATTTGAGTCTCCGATCAAAAATGATGCCGATATCCTTATGTTAATTTATATGCTTCAAAAAAATCTCCGCCAAAAAGTTGTCATGGGAAATGTGTTAAGGCTTGTTGGAAAAAGACATCACGAAACACTTGGAAACATTAATAGCAAAGGGCTTCGCAGAGGACCAATCACTTAAAGCAAAGAAATCCGATTGTAAATTATTACAATCATTTAGTGAAGCGACAGCGCGAAAAATTTTAAGGTCATCAGGATACATAATAGAATCAGAATTAAAGCTACAAGGAAGGATAAACCACGTGAAAAGGAAGGAATCAAAAATGTAACCTTGGAGAACGCCCGAATTAGGATAGAAAGGAGAAGAAGAGCAAATACTAAAAAATAGCACGACAGGTGCGATCATGAATGTAGGGAAAAAGCCAGTCAGTTTCTAACAGCACTGAATTTATTCTGTCAAATACTTTCGCGCAGTCGGTGTAAGTAACATTAGTTTGAAGAATGTTACCCAAATTTCAAGCGACGAAGCTAGTGAATTCCACTAAATTAGTAGTCATAGAACGTCCCTCAATGAATCCAGGTTACTCTTGAGAAAATAAGTAACTAAAAATAATATGAATTCTTTCACGAACGATCCGCTCAAGCTACTGAGGAAAACAAGACAGGAGTGACGTCGAACGGTATTTGGCAACATTATCAATGTCCCTCGAGTTTAAAATTGGCAGCATTGGCAGCTTTCCAGCTGGAAAGAAAACCACCAACGGACAAACTCAATTTCAATAAAATAGACAGAGGAACACATAAGGCAGATGCAAAAGACTTAACAAACACATTAGGAACACCACCAGGACCGCTGTTCGCTGAGTGATCCAACGAGGATATTAGGATTTCCACCTTCAGAGGATCAGTCAACACAGAATCTTCATGTCAAGACACAGTTGCTCCTGTGTTCCCTGAAGCAATGTTAGGAGAGAAAGGATGAAGCAAATAACTTAGCAAACGAATCACAAATGCCTTGAGGAATAGAAGCAATAGTTTCATCCAGAAAAAAAGTGTCAGGAAATTGGTTACCTACTTTAAGGGAACGGACATACGACCAGAAAGGCTTCAAGTTATTTGAAGAAAGACACGCTTCAATATGGGTGCAGTACCCTTGTTTCGCTTTCTTTTAGCCACTGCTCGCAAAGACCGATAACGCTGAAAAGTCTCAACAGATGAACTATGAAAAAATTCATTTCAGGCCTTATCTTTCTCGCACAAAGATTTAGCGACTGCCACAGAAAACCAAGGAGGAAAAGCACCACGGCGAGCGCGAGACGCAGAAGAAAATTTAGATACAAGGAATGAAGGAAAGAGTAAAAAGAAGAAAGAGACTCACTGATTTCAAGACCACGAAAGAAAGAAAACCAGTTTGTAGTGAGGACTTAAGCAGCAATTTGTTCATAATTTTAACCTTCGGATGACAACACGTTTTTCACTCGTAAATACCAACAGCGCTGTTCAGTCACTACACCATTGCAAATATAATATAAATAACATCCTGCCGCAACAAATTGACTTATCAGACTTATTGTAGTTATTCTAATTAGAAAATAGACCGAGTGATAGAAAGAGACAACAATATCAACAAAATAAATAATCTTTTCAAGTCTTGGGGTGACGTATAACCCCTGTTGCCATCCGAAGGTTAAAAAAGTTGAAAGATGGTACAGCTCCGTTCTTTGTGCGTTGGCTATCCAATCAACAAAACTCGATGGGAAGAGGGGAATGATGAAGGTCAGGATCAACTTAAGGCCAATGACACACACGGTGGTTCTACCGAAGCGTTTCCTGAGAGGAAAATCGAGTCGGTATAGCCGTGCCTAACTTTATCATTGTGATGACACACACCGCGGTTTGGCCGCCTCTCGGTTTTGTAATGCACAACTAAACCGACTCGGTTTTTCTCTCGGGAAAGCTTCGGTAGAACCGCAATGAGTGGCATTGGCCTAAAGGTTGATGAGCAAAGAGATAGATTAGAAGAAGGAAAATTAGAGAAAACAAGGTCCAAAAACTATTGTTATTATTAGGAGTTCAATTAAACTGCGATAAGAAACAAAAAGAAAGAAATGATGAGAGGGAAATGGAAAGCGCATTTGAACACAAAATGGATAAGGATGAGAGGTCCCACTGAACAGAAGGCAAGTTGAAATCATCACACACAACAATAGGAGAATGGGGATACTAAGCCATAATAAAATCTGACAGCTCACTAAAATACATTAATACATGGAAAGGGATGCACTATGCAGCAAATATACAGATAAAAGTAATAAAGATATAGATGAACCTTTTTTCAGTGCGTAAAAAATGTTACGTAAACCGTGGTTTAGAGAACCCGGTTTCTTTTCAAGTTTTTGTTGACCATTTACATTAAAAAAGGTTATCAGTAACAGTTGTTACCATTAGTACTTATAAAGGCTGTTGATTAGTTAGCTGTCAAATTGTATTTAATGATCGAAATAGTACCGTCGGGCGGAAGGGAACGAGGATCATTTTTTGGGGGATTAAAATATTGGCGCCCATTGTGGGTTTCGTCCAATATTTTTTTACTCAATAATCTCAATAAGAAGCTTTAAACCAGTAGTTATTATCAGTTATAACGGCACATGCAAGTTTGTTACGGCTAGCTATGGACCAAATCAATGATAGGATCTAAAAAAGACTTTTTACACATGATTCGAAAAGCTACTCCGAACTCTCTCTGTTCCACATGAACTACGTATACACTCCCTCATTTTGTGTCATTGAAATTTGTGTTCCAAAAAGCCCGCAATACGTAACTGTTGTTTAAATCACACTATCCGCTGTCAGTTCTACCACAACATGCTGGTTGGAATACAGTAGTTATTTAACTACCCATTTTCAGCTAGGTTACCACTTGAGGTTCCACTTGTCCCTTCCCTGAACACAAACTCAGCTACTGATTAAATAAACGGCCATAATCCAAAAAATCAACATCTTTAAATTAATCCAGTTTCAAGTAGCTAATTACCCAATATTTTATTGTAATTCGAAAACATTTGGAAAATATTCTCACGCTTCTTTTGCATAAAGAATTTTACAAAATATTTATTTCTCTTTTCATTCCGCATAATTCTTTCGAAATATTCAAATCATTTGAATTTTTTCTCAACAGTTAAAATAATTCAATCCTAGCTTGGGAATACATTAAGAATTTTTATGTCTTTCAAAAATATTATAGTAGAACTCGTTGAAATCCGATATTGCACGCAAGATATTAGTAAGTTTGTCATCAACGATTGCCCGAGATACATATGCTTTGATGATATTCGAACGATTTGAAAATTAAACAGAAAAAAAACACCAAATGATAGAGAAAGAGAACGAAAGAAAAATACCGGATTTCTCGGAATTCAGGGGGCTACAAACTTTTGTCATACCAATTATTGGCATAATTAGCCCCCATATCGTGGAGCTTGAAAAACCTCCGCCTCAAAAACTTGTTCACTATTAATTTCTCGACAAATCAAAAGATTCCATATGCTGCTCGTACCCGATCTGGTTGGTTTTGCGTATTTCATCGCGCGTTCCCATTGGGTTTTTTTATGTCTTGTTCTCTATTATGATTCTGTTAATCGTTCAAAAAGCCATAATCCCAATTAGCATGAATCATTACCACCTATACGATACGGGACCGTTTCGTCTCGATGCCGGCCCAGCCAGTCGACGACAGACCGACTCAAACATAATTTTCAGCTCATTTTCTGATATGTTTTATGGACTTTGGTTCGGTAGCAGTTAAATAAATAAAAAATCTTGATTCTTTTATTAATTTACAAGATAAATAGAAAGACAGGCGAAAACGATGTATGTTAGGGAGCCTGGGTCGTCTTCGGGATCCGAAAAACATCGTGAAAAAATATTATCATTTCGGGAAAAATGCCATATATACATCTCGGAGCTGGACCAAGATTCACATACGTACAAGATAACAACGTACATACTACGTGCCGAGCAGTAAAGGTGAGAGAAGAAGGTAGAAAAAGGTTCGGTTGAGGCATGGGTCTCGTGCGACCGCCAATAAATCAGATACTTAATGATGCTCCCGAGTTAAATATTATTATCTTGACCTTTTTGTATTTTTCACTCTGTCGAGTGTGTGACTCTCTGTCCTTTATGAAAAATCGACAAAAAAATTTAAACACACAAGAAATTGTCGTTGTGGCACAAGGCACCTGAAAATTGATTTGGGATGCTGTTTGATGGTGCACCAGTGTTCAAGTTGAATTCAGGTACTCATAACAAAAATGGAACAATTATGTGTTTCAGGTTACAAGTGTTGGCAAGCTGATGTTGATTTCATTAGGTCGATAAGATTGCTTATTGGTACAATGTTTTTACTTTACAACTAATTGAAATCAATTCAATACGAGAAGCACGAAAAGTACTCCTTTCCATTGCTCAAAAACAAAAATCTGTTAATAATCAAATACACAATATAAGTTTTTCAATTTTCTCATGGGCTCGCAAGTGCAAAAATGCACTTGTGATTGCAGTCTTTACGTATGCAACTTTCCTGTCTCTGAATTTAGAGGTTTGGCAACACACACCCAATCAAAATTCACGGGAACCTTTTGTGGCTCGCATATAAAAGAATCATGTTTGTCTTTTGACATTGTGACAGTTCATTCTTTTGCTGTTGGAAAAATATAATGCAATATGAATGGTCGCGTCTGGAGTCCTTAAGAACATCGAGCTGAATTTCTCTCAATACCAAGGCATTCAAAAGTGTATCTCCTACTTATTGCTTTGCAGTGAGTAGATTATATTTTATTACATTAGGTTTTCTGTGGTTTTTTTTGTACCCTCCTATTAGATTTTAGTTTTTGTTTCGACTAATACTGTTGAGCGATAATTTTAAGCAATGACATCTACATAGAAATAACCTTCGGCCCATGCTTATAGAAATCTCGTTCCACGCAACAACGTAGACTGCAAGTTTTTAAAATCGGCACTTGAACAATTTCAATGCTTAACTGCATATCGGTTCCCGCCAAAGTGGTTACAAGCATCCGTGGAAGCTTAACATACCACTAGCCTCCAAAAACCAAACGTTCATCCAAAGTTTCAGAAAAAAAAAATCTGATCGGATATCTGTCGATGCAGTGTGAAAGTTGAGATAAGGAAGGTTTGTCCGTATGTACTGTGATTTCGAACAACCTGTGCAGTAGGATAAATCGTTTGTGTTGATGACGATCAGAACATCATCATTTCAACGAAAACACGATAACGGCGATAAGCGGTGACAACTATGCAACAAGATGCTTTTTTGTAGATCGCTGAACATTAATAATGCCAATTCGGTGAGGATCGAACGGAGCTGCAGAGAGTTGGATGCTGGTTGGACTGCTGATGGTGGTGCTAGATTGTGGAATTGGAGCTATTGTAAATTTGTCGAATCGCGTCCCGAGGATCGATTGCGTGTATTAATTGATTTGCACGCAACATACGATGATAAGGAATGAATGCTGAAACTGAAATCTGTTTGCTGTGAACCTATTTTCACTGTTTTATGCCTGATTCGAATAGCAGGATCATTTTCAGGATATGTTTTTATGTGATAAGCGATATACAGGAACTGTAGTATGTTTGTGTTTAAACTTTCGAGGACACGATTGTAAAGTTGTCAACAAACCTACATATATCAAGCAGGAGAACAACAGCCAAAAGTTTGGGGACTGCAAGGACCGTGCATCATCCTTTTCCAAAAGTAATATGTGTCCTCATATCGCTCGAAGTAATAAGGTGTAGCTTTGGATTAACATTTTTACCAGCAAAATGAACTGGATTAAAGATTGTTTTTTTATTTTCAGCGGAATTTTACGTTTTTCTTGGGAGATATAGCAAACTTTCTTTATCTGAGAATATCAATGCTTTTAATCATGGGCTGGTTCACCTACATCACTTGCAAAAACGAAGCTTATTCAACCTAAGTGGTGCTTTGTGGCTAACCATCGCACTGGGAAACCCTTAGTCGATTTCTGAAATGGTTCTAACTCCAAGATCAGCACTTTCAAAGAGAGAGAGAGAGAGAGAGAGAGAGAGAGAGAGAGAGAGAGAAAGAGAGAGAGAGAGAAAGAGAGAGAGAAAATAGCGTCAGCGACTTTGATTTATATACTTTTGGCTTAATGGACATGGCTGATTTCGAAAATGTGATTAATTATAGCAGCTGGCATCCAAATGCATAGCGGAAAATTTATAAAAGCATTCATCAGAGTAGATGTCATGAATTATATACCTTAACGCCGTGTATTATAAACCATGATATAAGCGAAACTTCTTCGCTGCCCAAACTTGTATTTGAACACAAGACACGACGGACCATTCATTAGTGCTCCACCCACTAGACTACAGAACTTATTTCAAATATGAGGTAATATAGTCTACTAAAATCAATTTAAAAGTTGCGTATTCATTGGAATCGGGGCTATGTGCATAGGAATTCAGACTATGTGCATGGAAGTCAAGACTCCACGCATAGAATGTGCAACTTTAATTGCTGCAGATTACTTCGAGCTACATTTGATTGCTCAAGGAGCGATATTTAATGCCTCAACTTGTTAAGCTATATTTCGTTCCTCAACTACAAAGCTGATGCGGCCAAAAATGATGTGCTGCTTTACAAAATAATACGCTTTGAGTAGATATAGTTAACAAAAGCAGCGTTCATATCACGATGAGCTAAACTACCATTCTCAACAGCTTACTTTAGTACTCTTTATCTGGGCTTTCTTCTCGATTCACCTTCTTCATTGAAGCCCTTATATTTTCAAGGAAGCAGATTTTTGTTGGTACTGTCAAATTGGCAATAGCTGTTTAACACAATTGCTATTGTGCTCCTTCTTACAACACTTTTTTCAAAATCTGGATTTTTCACCAAGCCAATTAAAGTAAATTTTTATTGCGTTACCTATATACCCAAGGGCGTGCTTATGTGAATGCGAGGGGGTCACTGCTAACCTATTATAGCATACGAGAGCGGTTGATTTAGTTTTTTTTGTGGGTTGGATATAGACATTACCTTGTTCAAATTTTGTATGTTCGTATTCTATTTTTTTTGTATCTCCTGGTGGTGTACATCAATATTGGATGCTCTCTAAGTTGAAGAAAGCTTGACGAAAAATCAAATTAATTGATTTCCATATTAATTTTCTGCAAGGTGCTGCACTGCGGACGATTTGCTCATGAAGCTTATGCATGATTCCAATGACCGAAACGCAATGATCAACGAACCATTTCGGAGAAAAGCTCGAGAAACAGGGTATTCAGATTCTTCAAACTATGCAGTCTTATGAGTCACAGACACTACTAGATTCGGACGATGATTATGTGTAGGTTGAAAGCCGACCCATTAGGTTAGTTAGCTGTTTTTTTCTCACCGAATGACCCAATAAGGGAATTTCGTACAAAGATATTTAAAACCTTTCAGCCAAAGTGTTTCACTGGAGGAAGCTGATGGAATCACTAGGCATTAGTTTTTTTTGCGGGATCAGCGCAGGTTATGCACTTGTTCGGCGAGCGTGCGATACCTCGATGCAACATCGAAAGTCATTAACGGGGGAAAAGAAGGCTTATTTGTGGACTTAGGAGTTAGCTGAACTGAGGCGAAGAGTTTTAGCGTGAAAACCCAGTCTATATTTAGACCAGGAGCGTTTTGACTTAAGACAGACCACAAAAAAGGCAATAAGAGACACAAATGGCTTCAAAGTAGAGAAAAAAAAATTTGGCAAACACCCTGCGAAGGCTACAAAATAGTATCCTCTAGAATAGGCCGCATGATCCTCTATGTTCTGTGTGAGAGTAGAAAACGATCACATAGTCGCCAGGAATATGTCCTAGAAGAGCCCTGCAAAATAAAAAACCGAAAAGTGCCGGGCCCTCAAAACATCTCAGCAGGCTTAAAGCAGTAGAGGAAAGACATCCGTCAACATTGCGACATATATATCATTGCGTTTTTGTAAGCGATTGCGATTCCGTCACGCTGGGAAGCGGCGCAAATGGAAAGGAGGGCCATAAAATGCTATCAGGGTACAGACTCATCTGCGTGCTTGATACTGAGGGCAAACTTCTAGAACGATTACTGAATCGTCTGTTACAGGCGGCTGTAAAAAAGCCAACACGGCTTCCGGAGTGACCCACCAATAAGCGGCATCTGTTAGATTATTATTACAGTAGAACGCACCGAGAAAAACCCGAGAAAATCCTATCGTGTTTTTAGTAACGTTGAACGTCCGCAACACTTTTAACTCTGCGAGATGGACAGACATGTTCAATTCTTTTCAGCGACATTTTCAGGCAGAAGATTACTTTCTAGCCAGAGAACGAGCGTACTTGGGAGATCGTCATTTGATTTTAAAGCCGAACTGGTGAGTTGTGCGCAAAAAGCCGTTGCCATTGTTTGGGATCATTTCGCTCAGGGCAAATAATATTTTACCACCTCATGCTATTTTTATGGCGAAAAATTAAAAAAATAAATAAAGAGCTATTGCTTAAAAGCTCTACGTGTGCATAAAGCAATCTCCGTCGTCGTCAATTATAGCTTTCAATTATAACTTGTTGGCATCAGCGATGCCAACTTTTTTTAAAGCTTTTGAAGCTTTTGTAGCTAGATTTGAGAAAACACATAGTAAAACCGGTTATTTTGTAGCTGAATCTAGCTACAAAAAAGCCAAATTGGCATCGCTGGTTGGCATACTTGAACCCACTCTCGACGCGAGCAAAGATGACAAAATTTGGCGATTAACGCACACCAGTTGGTTTAAATTTTCGATAGGCTTTCTGGCAAGATGGGTTTTTATAATTTCCCACACATTTTTGATGGAATTGGCATCTGGGGATTAAGAAGAGCAGTCTATTGTCATGACACAATTCTCTTCTTTCCAGGACTTGCAGAATCGACTTCGATGTTTTGGGTCATTATCTCCTCGCAAGACCCAATTTTTATTTTTCCATTGAACTGACTTTTTTTTATCGATTTTAAGAGTTCACGCTTGTATATCTGGACCATTTTTTCGGCGTCCAAATTTTGGGTGAAGAATTCTAAACATTCAAAAACCCCGCTCGGAGAAGCATCCCCAAATATTGACTTGAACTGCATGTTTAACAGTACGCTGAATAGCATTTGTTCTGTGGGTGAACCAAACTTGCTTCAGCTGAATCCACGCCTACAAAGCTGCTTCGTCAGAGAAAAAAAAACCTGGGTCCAACGCGATCCATATTTTTGATAGGTTTTGTGTTTCATATAGAGGAGGAGTTTTAATACTAATATACGATTACCAAAAGAGGCAAACTTATATTCGTAATAAATGTTTGCCTCTTTCAAACGCCGTTCTATGTTCTTAGTGCTGGCTCCAGCTCAAGCAGCTGGAGAGTCGCCTTATCCTGCTTATTCGTAGGCGATTACTTCAATTTCTGTTTGGAAAAGTCATAAACATTTTTGTACACTTTATACTGCTGATTCGACTTCACACCAAACTTTTTCGTTTTGCTGATCACTTTGACAGCCACAGAGTTAGATAAATTTGGCCCTTTCAAGTGCGAAAATAAAAATACGGCTTCATAGCGTTTAGCATCGTGTTCGCTCATTTTGGTTTAGTTGCGTTCACTACGAGGTTTCCAGCGACACTGAAATGAACTGGCACTGACGTCGCAGCTTTCTGATGGGACAATTACGCCGCGAAGAGCAGACAAGAATATATTTTTTACTTGAAAAACACTGAAACGGTCCTAGCAATGTCCCGATTGACACTGCATTAAATAGGGCCCTGAATTGGAGTAACAAAAGGGCCCGTTCTTCGGCCAAACCTGTGGAATGTTACTTTTGGTAAGTTATTACCAATCAGCTACAAAGTGCTTGAGACCAGAAAGCCGGCTAAATACCTCGAAATGATACTAGACTGGAAGCTGGCTTGTTGGGAGCTCATCAGAAAAACATGCTATATGACACTAGTGACTGTTATCTTGCTTTGAACACTCCTGGCAAACGTTCGCGGTTCTAGTGAGCCTAAATGTAAACTCCTCATGACGGTGATTCCTTCAATGCTGCTTTATGGCACAAATTGAAAGCAGCTACAGAACAGTGTTAGTCAGGCCTCAGCAAACTCAGCAAACTTTCTCCCACTACAATAGTAAATTTTTACCCAGAAAGTTTTCTGTTTCTCTACTACTCTCTCTCTCTCTCTCTCTCTCTCTCGAAAAAAAAAAAAAATTGCTTTATTTCGCCAACTACCAGTCGAAACGACGGGCAAAAGTATCGCAGGAATATGCTATGACGGTTATTCATTAAATTTTTATTCCTGATAATCAACTAGATATTTTTGCGTATGATAGAAATTCACCGAGCTGCGAAGAATTATAATTACTAAATTCGATCATTAAATTTTGTAGACTTTGTGTACATACTTAATAAAATACGGATTGATAATAACTTGAATGAAAGTACCAGTAAGGATGGAACATTTCATTATAAAATATTATTATATAAGTAACGAGTCATTATTATCGGGATCATTATTATTATTACTTATGGGTAGTTCATGCCGTTTGTCGCTTGTATAGGAAGCTGATATATTTTTCCGAATATTAAAATTAATAAAAAAAAAATTAAATTAATTGCGATCTGAAACAATGTTTCCACGATTATTATATGTTAACATTGATTTTAGTATATATTTCAGAGGCTGAAAATATATAATATGCATCAAAGTTGAATGGATAGGATAATATATGTATGTACCATTACTGAGCGCATTGTGAAAATCGATTATGTGTCCGTACATGCATATAAGCACTAACAAAAGCTTATTATCTTTTTCATATGTTCAGTAGAACATTGTATTACAAAATTTAGGCATTGTAATTCTGGAAAAAAAAATACTTATAGATGAGCCATATTTTATTGACTGTGACAACCTAAACACTTAAAGATATTTGCCTTTATTATGTTTATCCATTTGATTTACTATGAGCCATCAGTTTGAATGATATCGATTTTACACTTAATTTGCAATAATACATAACAATAAAATATGCTGTTTGAAGAATGATATATCGAAAACATTCAATTGCGAATTTCGTATATATACAATTTTATGCAACATTAAAAAGTGATTCAAGACACAAGGACACAATAATGTGAGTTTTTCAAACAAAAACAATCAACACACATAACGAACTTATTGAACAACAATCTAACATAAAACTTACATACTACACATATGATCATAAAAGGCAATTAAAAGCAAACTGAAACGGTGTGAACACAAGAATCAAAACAGAAATAAAAGAATCTGAAACAAAAGTACGAGAATATCTTGCGTGCTGTGATGATGGTGCTTTGATATCAAGCTACTCACAAATCTCAGCATACATGTGCTTCATCCCCATACATGTACGCATAGGGATACATTTTTTTTTTGATCAGTTGATTTGTGTATGGACCCGTTACGTGTGTACCTATCTGTAACCTTTTCTATGGAAACAATAAAAGAAGCTATAAAACGATGGGCTGGTGGAGTCTCAGTTACGGTTTTCAGAATCAGTTTGTTTTGGGTATTCATTTTCGAATGATTTATGATATGTGTTTTGGGAGTTCATAAACGAAGAAATTATAGATGACTTTTTTTCAAAAAAATTATTATAGTAGGTATTCGGTTCACATGAGTTAGAAATGACAAGTGTTTAACACTATTAATTTAAGAGAACATGATGCAGTAGCATCTGCGTAAGAAATACGTCTTTTCTGCCGCCAATGTTGGTGACGCAAGCGAAATTTTTCTCTTTTTTTGTCTTGTTTTTTTATATATTTTAGTAGCCCAATCGTAAATTACTTTATATATATAAAGCTATTGATATTGTTCTTTCAATCTTTTTGAAAGTCAATACTGATGTTTCTTACGTAGATTACAACGATTTATTCATCTATGAACGAATGACAATCCATTCTGTGAGCAGAAATAAAACTTTCTTTATTAGGCACGAAATTCCTCGGGCAAGTACACAGAATCTTCGCCAGAATCATTTACCGTTATGTGTTGCTATAAAATAATTTTTGAAATTCCTTCAGGCTCTCTGATCAAAGTGCCCACCACGACGGCCCTCGTTTGACGAAACTATCAACCAACCCTAAACATAACCTGTCAGAGCAATGTTGTTTTCAATGTTCTTTTCCATTTCCGTGAAAATTATTGCCTACGGATGCTTTGGAATGTCCCTACGACCGAAGAATGCGACGTCGTTGTTCTCGTCGACGTTGAGCCACCAGGGCAAAAACAAAAACCAGGAACCAGAGAAAGAAGAAAGTTCATAATTACTGTCCAGACGGCGACAGTAAAAATTTTTAAACGTTCAGTTTTTGCTTCTTCGAATTTTCTTTGTATTCTTGTTGCCTGTCAGCCTACCTTGGCTACCCACCTTGCACTCGTTTTTGTGCCTTTCATCGAAATTATAGTCCAACTAGCCAACAGAGAAAATTTGATACCTTTCTTTATTGGAAAAGGTAACTGTCACCAAGTGAGCGTGGAAGACGATCCGAGACATGGCGTCCCGACCAGAAAATATGTCTTCTTGTCTTGTCGTCATGATCTATATGGAATATTGTGTTTGTTTTGATTCTTTTATGGTGACATATTCGAATGAAATTAATTAGCGAGAGAGTTTCTCGGGAAGTTTCATCGAGAAGCTTGGGAACGATCGTAAAATCGATTAATTTATTGATGTTGAAAAGTGTCCAGTCAATGAAATGGATGGATGATATTTACAATGGTGCTTTAGAGTAAATTGTCCGGGCTGGAGGCTTTAGTTGGCGTTTGGTAGGTATTCTAATCGTGGGGCAGATGTGGCGCCAAGATTTTAATTGCACTTTTAAGCTGAATTTCGGTTTTATTGCTGCGTAGCAGGAGTAATGGTCTGCTATGCATATGATTAATTTTTTTATTGCCTTAATATTTTAAAGCTCAATTAATATAAGCAATTATGCTTTTATTTGAATACACCGTATTTAAACTATCAAGGCTTTTGCAGTGAGACCTAAAGGTAAGTAAATTAGCTCTAAATTAAATTTGGCTACCAAAATTTGGAAAATTTATATTATAATTATAATAATATTAAAAATTCAATTATAGTGTCCCAAAAATAGACTGCACTTCAGCATTTTTTCTGATCCTACTCACCATGAGATGAAAAATACTTGCAGAACCTCTAATTAATTGAGTGGGAAATTTTTGCGAATGATTAAGGAGCCTGGAAGTTCCAGAAGACAAATCTCAAAAGTCCTTCACACTCTTCTGTTCTACGGTCACGTAGTCTCTATAATTATTCCTGACTTTCATGTGAAAATATTTGCACATAGCTCTTGATAGCATCCTTGGGAAAATTCGCAAAATGCCTTGTCCATACGATGTTGAACTCGGTTGGGAAAAGTTCGAGTACATACTCAAATTGTTGAAGAGTTTCTCTGTCGATTGGCACCACCTTAATGTCGATGGCGGATGCGTGTTCAAGTATCCATGGTTGCACTCCCTTGCAATCAATAGACAACGGTCGGCTATGCTGATGTACGAATTCGTACGAAAGAAAAGCTATGCAGGTATGTGATTTTTTTTTTTTGCAAACAGACAATTATTTGATGATGCTGGCTGGATGGCATTATGACATTGCAATACAACATCATCAACTTATAATTACTTGCACGCGCAATTTTTCAAAGAGTGCGGTGGCGGTGTGATTAAAACAGGCAGCGAATGAACAAGTGAATGAATGGAACTACTTATATACGAGTACATAGCTACATCGAAAGCAGGAAAGCAGCACAGTTCCAGTGCTGGCACTGATGGTGGTGGTGAAGTGAAAAGAACGATGGGTGCAATTGTCCAGTACGCATGGGAAAAGTTACAGGTAATTATAATTAAAGTGTCATCAGAGGAGACGGAATATCATGCAATGGCGTCCGCATCGATTTATTTTTGAACAATATAAACAAGCAGCCAGAGTGCATGTGTGCGTGCATGGTCAATTACGCAAATGAAAGTATGTAAAGTTTTTGCGAGAGTACAGATATAAACATTACAGTACTTGAAGTAATTCAAAGTGGAAAAAACGTCGACAACATAACATATTGTTTTAATAAGCAATAACAACACAGTGTGAGAGATTCTATTGAAAAGTAAGTAAGATGGATGACTGGTACGGTGCCAAGCTGCAATTGTCGGTGGGTGTAAACTAAATGACTTTACGTGGATAACAAAGACGAGAAGTCGTTTGATTTTTGTAGTAGTCATTAGATAGAAATTAAGCTCATGCCACCAGCGAGGTGTAGCACTGGAAAATCGGTATGTTCGCGGCAATAAAATTACAGACTTCGAACATGTGACATAGAGTAATTATTGTCATTCAATAATTAGTAGAATCGCTCTGCCTGAACAAAATTACAGTGAATCCTTCACAATAGATGGTCGGACGAGGACTTTTTTATGATTTTTCAAGTGTTTTCAATAGAGAAATTAAGTGGGGACCTGACATGAAAATTCGATATCATCGAAAATGTTCGATAAAGTAGGATAAATGCAATATAAAACGGCAAGTTTACATGAAGTTGTTATGAAAGTAACCTCGATCATCGTTTTCATCGATCAAATCCATAATATAGCTACGACTATTATTATCTTTGGCTAGCAAGAAATAGGTGCCTAAAGCGGGCTTCGCTATCTACTTTGCTTGCTTGATTTTTGCGGGCTTATAATTTGAAAAAAGGTCAGATGATGTTTCGAAACAATGTTTCAAATTAAAAGGTCAGATAATGTTTCAGTTATCTATTTAAGTTAAATCAATACTTCAAAAAACTACGGATGCAGGAGCCGTTCCAGGTGGATGCATGTAGCTCTTTTCAGCTCACATCGTTCAAAACGATAACACATGATCTATCTTCTGAATTCAATACCCATAACACACAGCTCATTAAAACTTCGGCTACTGAAGTCTAAAACATTATCACTGTGGGAACAGACTAAAGAAAATCTTCAGTCACCTGCAGGCAATCTACAACGCCAAACTCAAACAGTTATCAACGATTGGCTACGATTTGCTTTCCGTCTTCACTGCGATCTTCAGAATCAGCTTTTTCCCGGACGCATGGGAAACTGCCCTGGTTATAATGATCCTTAAACGGAACAAAGACTCGTCTCAAGTCAAATCATATAACTCAATTAGCTCCATATCTACCATCTCCAAAATGCACGAGAAAGTTTTATTTCGAAAATGCTCCCAATACTTGTAAATGAGGGCTAGATTCCTGAGCACCAATTTGGATTTGGAAGGTAATATAGTACTATTCAACAAGTTCACAGACATAGT
Organism: Nemotelus pantherinus; assembly: GCA_963978885.1. Lineage (NCBI taxonomy): Eukaryota > Metazoa > Arthropoda > Insecta > Diptera > Stratiomyidae > Nemotelus > Nemotelus pantherinus. The sequence continues at coordinate 63,488,183 of OZ022264.1, read as the reverse complement.
AGACACCAAAATAGCTACAACATTTTTTCTAGATGTAAGTCAAGCTTTTCCAAAAGCAAACCCATGCTTCCGTAGTGCTTATATGAAGTCCTTTCATTTGACATAATCGATGGGATTTCCCAGGTACAATATAAAAGCTTTATATTGTAAAAGCAATATCAAGTGAATGCTGGAGTTCCTCAAGGGAGTGTTTAAGGACCTGTGATTTATAAAATATTTGCTCTTGATCTTCCGATAAGTGAGGTAAAAAACGCAGAAACTTTCACGGACGATATTGCAGTTCTGCAGCTCGTGTATCTCACGTATTATTCGAAACACATGAACCCTATTGCACCCGCACTATTTTCACATTTTTAAAACGAAATCGCGTTCAAATAAGTCTCAGTAATTTATAACTATGCCCTAAAGTATTACACTTTGATATAAAACTCAATTGAAAAAGTCACTTTGAAGCTAACAATCAACAGTTGAAGCGCAAATTCATCACCTTCAAATCGACCTTCAATAGCAAGTCGGCACTTTCAATCAACGCCAAAGCGCTTATTTCTAAATCTGTTTTGAAGCTTAGGTAGACTTATGACACACAACTTTGGGAAGCAGCTTGTCCGTAAAACACAACCATCATCCAGCAGGCCCAATCAAAAATCCTAAAGTAGGAAATACATATTGGCCGAGCCCAGGCGAAAGCTCGCGAGCCCGAGTGTATGGACGGTCCAGACAAGCGACTTTGACAGGTCTCGCTGGAGCTCGTGCGACTTCCGATTGGAATGGGTTTTGGGCACGAGTCAAAGCGATTTCGTGACGACCTGTCAAATGCCGTCCACATGTTGGCGGTCTCGTCTGACTTCGGCTCGCCTGGCCTCGGCCAATATGTATTTGCTACATAAGAGACATTACGAGTCCCGCGGAAGTTTCGCAAAGGTTGTCTGCACAAAGACAAGCGAATAAAACGATTGCAGAGCAAATCAAAAACCAAAGTAGTCAATAATTTGCAACTCTTCCTCATTATTTCAATAATTTGGCTTAAAGAATCGTAACTCATCGTAAATTCCTTTGGCTGAAAAGAACTAACCCGCTAGACCTTTAGTCATTCACGAAGAATTTACTAATTTGTGTAGCACACGCTGAAAAATCATTGTTCTACCCTTAATATATTTTGCAGCTAATATATTTATATTAAAAACATTTCTTAACATTATTATATTGACCTAGCAATAACATTATATTGCCCGCACATAGCATTCTTAAAATGTTATATATTGACATGCGTGTGGTGTATTTTTCTGTTACAATATTACATTAGTAGGCCAATATTAAATAGTAACATGGCAATAAGTTATATTAGCATCTTACAATACTATATTGACACACCAATAATATATATTAACATGCCAATATATTATAGTAACATGGCAATAAGTTATATTAACGTCTTACTATAGTATATTGGTATACCAATTATTAATATTAACACGCCGTCGATACGATTTTTCCATAGTCCCAAGAGGTCCCCCATCTAACTACTAACCGCGCCCAACACTGCTTAACTTCGATGATCGCGGAACATTAGGTTATTCCAGTGTGCTATTGCCGCATAAAATATGAACATCCTAACTAACAATACAAGCAATGTACTTTGTTGTATGACCAACAATTTCACCACCCTTGCTTAATACATTTATATTAGCATAGTAATATATTTATGTTAAGATGTTAAAACATTTATATTTACAGATGTTCTGAATATAAAAAGTTAACAGCTTAATATGTAATGTTAAACTGCAAATATAATATTGTAACTTCCTAACATACAATATTGAGCTGTTAAAATTATGTATTAGGGACAATGCTGTTACTATAACAATATTAAGATGCTAATATATTGATTTCGGTCATTTCTCAGCGTGCAAGTTGTTTCAATGTTCATAGTCTTTTCAAGATTAGGTATGTTCAATTCCATTTTTTTTCAAATATTATATCTAATGACATATGAGTCATATATATAAATTTTACTTTATTTCAAAACTAAAGTCTAAATTGCTAGCGTCCAAAATATATACGATATACTACCCCAAGCCAGTATGGTGTCATTGAACATAAAGAGAGTAATCAATGTAACTTTAGAAAACATCTAAAAAACATTTCATATTTAGGACTACAAGCTCGATGTCGATTGAGATCAACTCTATAATGGTTGCTCTCATTCGTATTTCTCCCTCACCAACAACAGTATTGCTCGTTTCCTCAATCTACATCCCTTGCAGTAGCCTCGTAATTGTATATGAACGTTTCTTTGAGGAGCTCTCGTCCTACTTCAATGGCGGCTTCACTCCTGCTTCCTTACTTTTATGTGGTGACTTTAATATCCCGTCATTGGAATGGGATAGCAATTTTTTGAGTATTTTGTCTCCAAACAATATTTCACTAGCTATTTCTTCCTCTTTCCCCCTTTTACTCACTTTCCCAGTTCAACAACATACTCAATGCTAACAGCAGAATTCTCAGTTTTGTTCTGACTTACCTACCTCTTTCTTCCTTTTGACTGTACCCTTCTCTATCCCCACATGAGCGCCATGATCTTTATCACCCTCCCCCTATCTTTATGGAATTAGCTATAAACCGTTCGTCGAAAGTTAAATCTACTTCTACTCTCCGTTTCAATTTAAAAAAAGCTAACTATTTTGCTTTGCCCTAAGAAATAAATGGTACTAACTGGTATCATTTCTTCATTTTGTCAACAAATAATTGCTTTTTGTCCAACTTATTTTCCTGTTACATTCGTTCTTTTCGCTGTAAAAGATGCCCTCCCCGGTTCACCATCGATGTCTCGATTGCTGAAAGATGCAGCCCGTAGCAAATACAAAAGGTCTGGCTTGCATGCAAAATCATATTGAAACTTATATTACAACTGACAATCTTAAGGACCATTTGTGGTCCTATATCAACTCCCTTAAAACTTCCTCTGGCGTTCCTTCGGTAGTGTATCGTCTGCAGCTTCACCTCAAGATTTTTGTGAGCTCTTTGCTCAATTGCTTTCTTCTTTCACTTCCCGTCACAGTAGCTCTTCGTAATCAATCATTTTTCCGGCACCGGATGTAACCTTTCTTCTTATTTACTAATCTTTTGGATGTTGAATAATTAATTATGTCTCTTGACGCAAACACTAGCTTCGGTGTTGACGGCATTTCGAATCTTTTCATCCAATGACTTTCATCTTCCTTGCAAGTTCATCTGTCAATCATTTTTAGCCTTAGCATTGATGGGACCTTCGATGGAACTTTTCCATCCCTTCGAAAATCCGCTAGCATATTTCCCACTGATAAAGCTGGTGGCATTTGTACCAGCTCTAATTACTGTTCCATATCCCTATGCCATATTTTGCCGTTTTAGTAAGCTCCCCGAAACAGCCGTTTACAATAGAGTATACCTTTTCATCCAGTGAACAGCATGGATTCATTAAAGGTAAGTCTACGGTTAAAAATTATTTTCTGTTACAATCATCGTTGCTTCCGCAATCGACCAGCAACAGCAAATAGATGTCTTATATACAAACTTTGCCAAAAATCTCGATTCTGTGAAATATGATATTCTTCTGTCAACGCTAGCTGGGTTTCGTCTCTTCAGTGTCGTTTTTGATTGGTTCACTCCCTGCGTTTGTGATCGTTCTTCTGTTGTTACTGGTAACTCTTGCTCTTCCACAGCCTTTTTTCCTACATCAGGAGATCCATAAGGATCCATTTTTGGCCCTTTATTGTTCCTTTTGGAGAAAAATCTGTTCAAAGGAATTTACACATGCGCCCAAGCTGTTTTTATTTAAGGCATACTATTTTTTAAAAGGCGAGAGTGAAGTGAAAAGAGGCGAGTAGGTTGATTTGTATTTCTACTTCGGTCTTGCCATTAAAAACTCGCCTTGTGTAAATAAAATTGCTCAGACGCTAAACAGCCCTTTAAGGAGTTTTCAATCAACATTATAAACATGGTTTAGCTCACTAAGCTCGCACGCTAATAAATATGAACGGCTTGTCAAGAAACACTGCTTCAGTTTTAGGGGCAATGGGTAACTAAATGAGGTGATGGAATATGCAATAATCCAATTGCCTCGTTTGGTGCGGGTTTGAATCTAATTGTTTACGCTCATAGGAAACACAATAGTAATATAGGTAAAACTAAAGCGAACTCAATGATTAATATCAAGAAAGCAGGTCATCAAATTTTCCTACAACATGAAGCCGATATAAACTTTAAAGTATTTCAAATGATTTATCCCTTCTTCCCTAAAAAAACGGAAGCTGGAAAGAATTCAGGAGGCAAACGACACACTAAAATGCCATTATTAACCTAGGGATTTAGCATTAATTAAACACACCAGTTGTCGATACTTCTTGATTCCAGCATATGCTAAAACCCAGGTATTCGAATCTAAGATTGCCTTTCGTTACCTTGGTACTTGCGAAAATGTTTGAGTTGATGACAAACAAACGAACAAAAATAAACTTTTCCGTTTGGCGATATACACGAAATGTATCACCATTTTACGCCCGAACAGCTCACGAATTTGTGCCCGAACGTCGCACCATATTTCATGTCAAATTTTTTACTACTTTTGCTGACTTTATTTGTGCCCAAAGACACGAAATAGAAGGAAAGAATATATGTAGCTCGCAGATTTGAATGGCATCGCGTATAAAGATCATTAATATCGGTGTTATGGAAGTGGGGAAATTCAAATAAGAGATAAAAACCACGTTAAGAAATAGAGTTCGATGGTTGCAATTAGGGCGTGATGAAGTAACAAAGAATGCGGAATAGGTATGCTGGTTGATAGTTCCGAAATATTGGGAAAAACACAAATGAAGGAACTATTTAGCTCAAAGTTCACAACGTTAAATACCATATCCCTATGAATGATTTCCTATTTAACTAAACGAGAGAAACATTTTAGTAAATTGAACGAGTTTAAAGGAACATATCAGAAAACTAAACTATTTGTTGTAAGTGGAGTTGAACATCCTGCCTTAAGATTTTCCTTTAGATTTTTGAAAATAAGCTTGAAAATTTGAAGCTCGAAAAATTAATTCAAATTAGTTTTATAGATACTGTACTCTAAATTTTACATACAAATACCATTATCCTGTATAGACTTTATCTAACGCGTTCACGTTAAAATTACAAATTTGCCAAAGTGTTTATTAACATTTACCTCAAGAGCATCATATTCATTAGGAACCAAGCAGCAGAATAACTTGTTACTGGTTTAACATTAATTAATGTAACTGGCATTTGCAATTAATTAAGCTCAGTTCGGATTTTCACTTATACCTGCCAAACGCTGAAGCAAGGCCACCATGAAAAAATTTGACATTCAATCAAAATAGTGAATTTATGTTAATGCTCCATAACCACACATGTTGATGCGAATTTGATTAGATTTTCATCAAAAATTGATTTTTAATAAATTGTAATGAAGATTAACTTCGATGCGAGAGAGGACAAGGCTAAAACTCTAGTTCTTGTGTAATTAATTGAATTTTTGAAACTATACACATCAATTTTTTTTTTGCGTTCGTATGTTTTTACAATTTCATTTGATGGATTCAAAGATATTCGCGGTTTTCAAGCAAAATTTGAGTAGAATTTTGTGGCTAAAAAATTTTTTAAACATTGCCAGTGTAACTAAATTTACAAAGTGGCGTAGAGTATAGATATGTCGGATTGAAAAGTGTTACAATGAGATTACCATACCATCAATGATTTGAGGTGACATCAAGTGCTATTTACTAGTTAATTTCAGGGAAACTTCAAGCAAAAGTTGATCTTTTATGAGTGATTCAAAGTCATATTGAGAATAACTAACAGCGATTGCAAATCATATTAAATACAATGTAAAATACAAAAAAAGTAGTAATTAAATAATATGTTAAAACATTAAAAAACATTAAACGATAATAGTAAAAAAAACCCACACTGATGTGTCTTATGTCTTACCAGCACTTGTTCGTGGTTTCGTCCGTTGCGGCTTAACACTCGGACTGCCCATTGTTGGACGTGAGTTCGATTGAAACATTCCACCAGTTTGATGATGATATGCAGCATAGCTACTTTCATAGCCGCTTCCATAAACACTTTGTGGTGTATCGAATATACTAGTTGCACCACCACTTGCACTTGCACTACCCCCACTATTTCCACTTGTACCGTTCAATAGAGCAACAGCCGAATGTGAATTCGAATGGCTATTGTTATTATTATTGCTTGCGGAGTGGCTATTATGATTACTACTACTTGTATTATTGATATTGGAGCTTGTACCTTCCCGTTGTTTAGGCGCTGACTGACTTCCCGTACCGTTTTGTATCGATGGCTTAATATCTAATACACAGCTGGCGTCTGATACTGAGGTAGTTGAGTTTTGAGCTTGATGCATGAATGCATTTACGGCGGCCTGGAATTAAAGAATTAAGAAAATTTTTTAGATTTCAGCTAGAAAATACTTATGGTATAATTAAATATTATGGTAGGTATTAGTTGAGTATTGAATTCAATTAGCGAAATCATACAGCGATTAGCATGAAGAACCAAATTGTAATATTTGCATTGGGCGAAGCAGCCTATTCATTTGAATTAACCATATAGTCGCGTTTTTTACGCAAGTATGGAAAAACAACTCCTATGAACAAAATAGATATAGTACGACACTCAATGAATATAATCTGGACAATGTGGATGAAGTCATATTTTCAGAGGCGATTAACGAAGAATGGAAATGCAATGGATGAAATAAAATGGAAATTCCTGTTCGGCCATAAAACTGTTTACTCAGTTCTAACAATTTTGGAGACAGCCGCGTGAGAAGACAAAAATTCAAAATATTCAAAAAGAAGACTTGTGTTACGATAAGGATGTGAACTGCGGGCCATATTTGCAACGTATTTGCACTCAAGCGTTCGCTGACATATTGAAAGCATTCGTGATGCCTGATAATAATTAAAATCTCACATCAGATCATCGAGACAAGATTTTGCCGTTGCTTGCAATGCTATTCTAACCTAGAACTCAATAGAGGTGCAAAAAAAACAACTAATGAAGCTAAACAGGCGATAATTGACAATGCCACTGTAACTAAAGAATTGGCTGTGTCATTTTGAAACTGGCGTTGAGATGATTCCTGAATTATTCTATGTTTTCAAGTTCTGATTTTTTTTGCTCTTTCCTTAAATAACAATGACTTTTTATAAGCCCACGGAGCCTCATGATTGTCCTTTGTTTAGTAGGAGTCTGACACCAACTCAAAAACGAATAATACGGAGCAAGCTACAGCAACAAAGATATAAGCAGGAGTATTGCTCGAAACCATTCTAAAATTAATAAATTTGCGAAAAGTTCGGAAACAATGCAATATAAAGAAATACTACACCAGCTGTGATTAGGCTTACTTGTTTTCTTGCTGAGCCCAATACATGGTTTCTATCAAGTTATAATTTAACTGAATTATTAGAGAAATGTCAATTAACAAAGCGTTAAGTGGACTTGGGCAATTACATAACGAAGAATTATCAGAATTGTTAAAAACCAACAAATAGTTTATCGTTCTTCTTGATGAAGTAACCGAAATTTCAAGTGTTAAGACTTTATGTCGGGTAAAAAGTTACTCATGGCATCGCAGCCAATCACGAAACGAGTTATCTATATGAAAGCTTAAAAGAGCCTTTTTATAAAATGGATACCCTATTTGTTTGACTGTTTGTTGCACCACTTTTTTGCCATCTTGTGGGTTGTAACTAGCGAATCCAATCCCGGGATCCCGGATCCCGGGATCCCGGGATCCCGGCCAATTTCTGGTCCCGAAAATCCCGGGATTGATAACTCCTAATCCCGGGATTTTCGGGATCAGAAATTGGCTGGGATTTCGGGGCCGGGAGTCAAGAATTATCGGCAATCAAGTTGCAGCAAGACTCGAAAAGTGCAAATAGAATCCATATTTATGAGAAAACAATTAGCTCACATCAAAATGCGTAAAGAATAGAGCAAAATAAACCGATGTAACAGTTAACAAGAGAATACAAAAGGGTTTGTAAATAAATAAGTATGAACTGTTTCGCATTTAGTGCATTCGTTACATCGAATGATTTGAGGAAATTAATACTAGCGAATGCATACACAGATTTACCAAAATCCTTAACAACAATCAAAAAAAGGTTGTTGGCTATGCAAGCAGGATAAAGAAAATAATAAAAAATAAGATATAACAGGCTAGTATCTCAGGTGAACGGTTCAGTTTCATGTTTGATGAATGGACCTTGATTGCAAATAAGCGCTTTATAAATATAAACATCTACTAAGTAAATTCTTACTGGAGCTTGGTGCGAGTAAGAATATCAATGACAGCTGGAAACTACCTAGATATGAGTTTAATGTTTCTTTAGGAAAAGACATTGTTACCATAGTAACTGATGGGTCAAACGAAATGCGAAAAGTAGGCAGACTAGTTGGTACAGAGCAACATATTTGTTTGGCGCATAGCATCCACTTGGCAGTTTGCGATGTTCGCTATAATATGAGGTCCATTCCGGATAAAAGTGATTTCCCGATAGTCTGAACGACGACCACGAAGATTTGGATGGTCCTGAATCAGCTAACTACGTTGAAACCGGTCGCCTGCAAGACACGCTAGATCAGACGAAGGACATCAGCGCATGCATAAAGAAAGTTCGTTAGGTAGTTTTATATTTTAAAAAAGCTCCAACGAAAAATAATAACGATCTTTAAAACTATGTCGGATCCGAGCAAGGCATTTAACTGTCTCCTTTAAATGGATTGTAAAACAAGATGAAATAGTCTCTTGACGATGCTCGAATAGTTTCCCATTTTGAAAAATAGTATACGAGGTTTGTTCAAAAAGTATCGCGAATTTCATGTTTTTTCAAGAATTATTTATTTATTCATGAATATCTATTTTGTCCCCTTCAAAGTAATCCCCATCAGACATTACACACTTGTGATAACGTTTTTTCCAATCCTCGAAGCATTTTGAAAAATCATTTTTTGTGATCTTGTTCAGCTCCTCCTTCGATGCCGTCTTTATCTCCTCAATCGTGGCGTAGCGTCGTCCTTTCATGGGCCTCTTCAGTTTCGGGAACAAAAAAAAATCACAGGGGGCCAGGTCTGGGGAATACGGTGGCTGCGGCATTATTAGAGTGTTATTTTTGGCCAAAAATTCGCGCACAAGTAACGATGTGTGAGCAGGGGCATTATCATGGTGCAAAAGCCAATTTTTGTTCTTCCACAAATCCGGGCGTTTCTGGCGGATTGCTTCTCGCAAATTGCGCATTACTTGAAGGTAATATTCCTTATTGACCGTTCTACCCTGCGGCAAGAACTCATAATGCACCACGCCCCTGCAATCGAAGAAAACTGTCAGCAAAACCTTCACCTTCGACCGAACTTGGCGTGCTTTTTTCGGTCTTGGCTCGTGCGGCAGCTTCCATTGGGATGATTGAGCTTTGGTTTCTACGTCATAACCAAAAACCCATGATTCGTCACCAGTTATGACTCTCTGGAGCAAATTTGGGTCGTCACGGACAGAATCCAACAGCTCCTGAGCAATGTTAATGCGATGCTGTTTTTGGTCGAAATTGAGCAATTTTGGTACGAATTTCGCGGCGACTCGTCTCATGCCCAAACTATTGGTAATAATCGAATGGCACGAGCCAATCGATATATTTAGGTCCTCAGCAACTTCTCTGACGGTGATTCGACGATTGGCCAATACTAGTTTCTTTACTTCATCAATGTTTTCGTCTGTTGTTGACGTGCTCGGGCGTCCGGAACGCTCTTCGTCGCTCACATCTTCTCGGCCCTCTGAGAACATTTTGTACCACCGATAAACGTTGCTTTTGTCCAAAGTAGCTTCGCCGTATGCAACAGTCAACATTCTGAATGCGTCCGCGCACTTTAAGTTGTTTTTCACACAAAATTTGATACAAATTCTTTGATCCATTTTTTGAAATAGACGAAAATCGAAGACAAGCTAAAACACGCCCACGCACAATAGCTGTCAAAAACTGACTGGACATTCAAAATGGCCGAAATTGTCAACATAAGTGAGGGTCATGAGTACCAACATAACGCCACCAAAAGATCAAAAATCGAACATACGTAGCCCGCGAAAATTCAAAATTCGCGATACTTTTTGAACAAACCTCGTACATTAATAGGCCTGCAATATTCAGAGCAATTAGAAGCAACAGAGTTTGATTCGATTCAGAAAATTATTGAAGTTTTACTCCCTGTAAAATTGGCTGTGACGGCCTTTAGTCGCAGACTTGCAAATTTATGCACTGCTAATACTTCATCAAGATTTGTATTTAGGCTGTTAGGAGAAAAACGGTCTATTCTGCTGAATGCTATGAAAATTGCAATATTGGACCGAATAAAAGAGCGTCAGTGTACCGAGCTATCTGGTATGCTAAGCTATCTCCAGAGTCCACATTGTACCAGCAAAAATTTACCAAGTGAAATAAAATCTCTATTTTTGAAACCAAGCAACGCAAATATTAAAAAAAAATACTTCAATGATCTAGATGCTGAACCCTTGCTTGGTAGCCAAAGAAATGAAGAGAACCCAGTAGATACCCATATTGAATCAGAACAAGGTAGTCGTCAATTAACGCGACAAGAAGAGCTGCAAAAGTGTGAAAATAATCATTCACGAAATGCCGCAAGAAACTAATTTAATTAAAACCATTGCAAAAGAAATGAATCTTTTCGAAAGTGGTGGCACTTGCATAGTTTGGAGCAGGCGTACCAATATTTCTCGACCGTTTCCGCGGTTTCCAACATCGGGAATAAATTTAGAAGCAGGCTTGGAGACGATACTTTAGATGCTTTGCTATTGCTTCAATGTTACTTCCGAAAAACCCAATGAACTTTGGCCGAATTTTTTATATGTTACTTTATTATGTATCTCAATTCTAAGAGCTGTGTTTCGTTGTTGTGGTTTTTGGTCGTGATTTTTTGTTGTAATTTGTAATAGATGTAATTTTTAATATCTGTCTTCATACTGTCAACGTTTTGGATAATTAAAATTATTGTTTTTATTTGCATCAATAATATAAAAAAGTAATAATGCAATTTTTTATACAGTTTTGAGCTTACTTATTGTTGTAGTTTGGAAATGATGGCAAATAATATAATCTGTTTACTAGAAACTTGACTTATTTTGTTGTGTTGTATTATGAATTTCAAATCCCGGGATCCCGGGATCCCGGGATTTGAGATTTTTAATCCCGTAATCCCGGGATTGAAAATATGGTTCGGGATTGGAATCCCTAGTTGTAACATAGCTCCGCATCCGAAAAACATCTGACCTTTGTCAGCGAAGTATTTGCAACGATTGAAACAAGAAGTAATCTGACGGCTTAAGGTCTTGCGAGCACAATGGCACAAAGGAAAAATGAGAGCGTGTTAGCCAAGCATGGGGCCAGTCTTCCCCTGTCAAGATTGGTAAACATCCCAACTCCTATCGAAACGATTAAGTAGATTGACTCCAAAATGATGCAAGGTGCGATATGCAGATGACATGCAACTCAGACCTGCAGGCTAATTTAAATCATGTGGGGGTTATACAATCTCACAGCGAATACTTGCTCGAATTAACGCATATTGACTCTAAACGGCTGGTCTGCACCATCAAAGATCACTTTCTTGTTTGTAGCAGCACATGCCATGAAAGTGGGACTCTTAACCAGCGACACTTATAGGAAGTGCCAAGAGCCGGGGGTCTCAGAAACAATCTGGCATCTCTTGTCTCACTGCCCGGCATTGGGGAAAACCAGTCTGCGCTGTTTCGGTGAGCCCTAGCTGGTGAATCTCTCTCAAGTGCCAGAGCTGAGGCTAAAGGACATCCTTCAGTTCGCGAAAAAGTCGGCGGCCTTCGATGGCCGATAAATCTATCTACAATATTTAACTGTCTTCATAAAAGCCATCAATTTTACACAATACAGCAATGTAAAAGTTTTTGTATCACCTCAGACGATTGAAAACGGTGTCCTAAAGCGGAATTTTGGGTTTTGGGAACAGCCAAAATTCACACGATGCTAGACCACAGAATATAGGTGCTTGTGGAGTGATATGAGTTGAAGTTTGAAGGAAATGGTTTAGAAAATCAACGTAGTGTGATATGATGCATTATTGCGGCTTGTTACAAAAACTAGCAGTTTATAATTCTGGGCTGTTTTTACGAATATGTAGCATAAAAGTTAAATAAAATTACTCGTTAGCAATTTGAAGAAGAAATTCATAATACACAACATCACGATAATTGAAGAAATCTGTAACAGGACCTTAATTTTTTAGGACTTTGGGAGGCTCTTTTCTGTCCAGCTCCAAGTTTGCTACGATATTTGCTGGATTAGTGCGTTATTTCCGGGTCGTAGATATAATACAATACGAACTGATTTAGGGGTTGAGATTGCAACAGTGGAAAGTAAACGGGTTGTCTAAAGGTTCTGATTCCACTGATTCAATCTCAAGCGGCTTTGAATCCACTTTCAAATAACATAACAACAAATTCAGCTTTTCTCAGGCACAAAGCATCTTTTAGAATAGTTGGAACCGAACTAAATGAAATGCTCATAGTATCAGCAAGGTTTCTAACTGTCATTCGACGTTTTTTGAGCATCAAATTCTCGATTTTTTGGCGTATTGATCACCTGTTGATGTTAGTGATGTACCATTTGTAAACATTTTTTCCAAAATAGTTTGGTCATCAAAGAACAGTCATTGCGTTTTAATTTTTTTGATAGTGACAGTCACCTTGTTGGGGCTGGTCTTAGAAGAATCGAAGGCTCGATTTTCCAACAAAGAATTCTTGAAGTATTCTAGCAGAAAGGGTTTTTTCTTTCCATCTTATTATTGGAGCGTTCGATAGCTGACCGCCGATTTTTTCAATAGATGCAGATAGAATGTAACTATGTAGGTTTAAAGTAAATCGTGAAACTCAAAAGCTATTCGACAGACGACACTTTAGCTGTCAGACAAAAAAATGCGAGAATCTGTGTAGTTGTCTTTATTTAATTAACTACGACGTAGAAATGATGCGTCAACAGGGCTATTTTTGTTATATATTATTTTTTCCATTCTGAAAAGGCGAAGCACGAAGAAATGTGTGTACTGTTTATGTTGGGGAGGTGTCTAAAAAAAGAAAACCAGTGTCGAAATGGGTTCGCAAGATTTTGTTCCGGAAACTGTGATGTAAAGTGCTCGTATACACACCGCTCAGGAAGGCCAGTCGAAACTGAAGATAAGCAAGTAAAGACACGGATCGAAGCAAACTCTCACTACATGACCCGAGAAATAGCTGCGACTTTGAACAAATCAAATTGAACCATTTTAGAGCATGTGCACAAGCTGAGATATGTTAGTAAGCTGAATATTTGGATTCCGCACGAATTCAGGGAAATTCTTTCTACTCAGCGCATACATATCTGCCAGTTGCTCATAAAACAACAGGAAAAAAACCCATTCCTGAATCGAATTATCGCTGTCGACGAAAATTGGAACGTATAAGTTAACACTCAGCGAAAAAATGGACCGAATTGAATGGGTGTGATTTTGTAGGAGTTGCTCTCAAGGAACCAAACAATCAATACAGACGTCAACTGATGCCAACTGGATAGATTCAGTGCCGCGATAAAAGTGAAGTGTCCAGAATTTGGGAACCGTAAAGGAGTTATGTTCAAACATTACAACGCCAGATCACACACTTCTTTGGTCACTGGCAGAAAATTGTCGCAGCTTGAATGGGATGTGTTGCCAAATCCATTGTGCTCGCAAGACCTTAAGCCGTCAGATTACTTTTTGTTTCAATCGTTGCAAATACTTCTCTGACAAATGTCAGATGTTCCATCAATGCCCTTTGTAACTCTTCTGTTGTTTCCCAGTCTATTCAGGGCCTGAATGCAGTCAAATACACACTTTGATTCGTCTGTGTGCGACATCAGTGATTTTACCGCCGCTTGACAGTCTGTAAAGATGTTAATTTTCACACTTGTAGTATCTTTGGCAAATACTAGATTTGCCGCTTTATTCATTAGATAATAAAAGACACTTCATTATTGATCACAACAGCATCTCAAAGTTGTGAAGCAGGTAGGGTTCATAAGATCAGAGACAGGCTAAAAAATGATAGCAGGCGTTATAAGTTTCAGTTTTCAGCAATTTCAAGACGCGATGTGAAAGTGGCATCAATGCTTGGCTATAATTTCATACAGGGCGAAATATTACGATGTAGGATTTTCCAGGAATCGTAAGAAATATATTTCTTGTTGCCGTCAATCCCTCCAGTACTAATGTAGGGTTTTAAACGGCATTTTTTTCTGGAGCAGACCTAATGTTTTTACGGACTTTTGAAGTTATAGCTAACACATTGGCTCGCGCTAAGTGCCTAGTGAAAATTCAGGCTGCTTTGACATCTGTACGAAGTTATCGTGTGTTTGTCATTTTAGATCTATCTTATGAATTGAAAATGAGAATGATGAACGTGCTTAAAAATCACAACAGCTGTTGGGATCAGAATTTTCCAGATCTTGTAAGACATATGCTGAGCATCAAAGAATCATATGAAAGCAGTCCAAAAGTACGTTGGAAATATTAACAGTTAAAAGAACAAAACGTTGATTAAAATAGAAAAAGTCAAAACTGAAAATGAAGTCTACAGAACTCTATTTGCATGCGCAAACCAAAGCATTTGAAAAGACAGATAACTATCGAAATTTCATCGGGAGATAAAACTGTAGGTTCTCAAAATCGCACAAAATAATTAGGGGGTATCTATTTCCAGCCAAACTCATTTTGATTCCTTTTAAAGACAAATCCACTTATCCAAACGTACTTAATTTTCCCGAAATTTCGGCAAGACTGAGGATGATTTGTATTTCCCAGCCGATGAATCACCATTGAACGAAGTGGCCTACTAAAATAACAGACCAAGCAAAAGTATTCTTCGTTTTTAATTGAAACTTACGCTGCCGATATAAAGTAAGCCTAAAGAAGGCTAAGAAAAAGTTGCTTATCAGACTGAGTAAGGATCAGAATTTCAGACACAGACGGTAGCTATAAAACAAACACTAGACAGCCAGTAACTAGAAACAGACAGTAACTACAAAACAAACACGCTAGCACTTATCTTATAGCTAATTTCTAGAATATATTCCCAAAATTTGAAGTCAATCAGAGCAAAACTCTCGAAGTTATTGAATACTTAGTCCCATCTCCTCTATCATTGTTGCTCCGACAGCTCGGAGTTTAGTAGCCATTTCCACAAAATAATTTTTTTAAAGTCCGTGTTTACTGTCATTTATAAATCACGTTATCGATTCATTTAAAACTTGGCACACACTTTCTACATCGACAATACTTCCCCCCAACGAAAAGTTTTAGATTTTTTTTTACATTAAGGGGGTTTTCCACCCACAAAAATGTGATAAATAGCAATTTTTTCGTGTGAAATAGCAATTTTCACTTCAAATATCCATCAAAAATTTAAAAATGATACTTTGACTAAATTTTAATGTTCTTTGATTTCCGATAATTTTCAGCTGAGATACAATGAACACCGCAAATCGTCTTTTTACAAAGACGTTCTTGAAAAACTTTTGTCACCGGTTTGTTTGTCGACATTTTCACATAAAAAAAATTACAAAATGTTATTGAAATGATAATCATGTAATAAAAGGTTTAAATAAATTTACTCTATCCATATTTCTAAAAAAAAACCCTGAAACCCTGAAGTCCTTACCCCTCTCTTAAAGGACAAGTTTGTGCACAATCAGCTCTTGAGAGTTACGATACATAGAGCAACTTTTAAAAATAACCTTATCAAGTTACCCTTTCCATCATACTAATATGTCGTCGCTGTAAAATCAAACTGGCATATCTGCAAAATGCATATTTTTCACCAGAGCGCTTTAAAGTTTTCGCGTGTGGGCTGTTTCCTCGTAAATGAATACCGGCACAGCACCAGTAGACGGATTTTTATTCAACTTTACGATATACCGGTGCGACATAAAAATAGACGGGAATAAGAGGAATTTTTTGATACCAAAAACTCAAAAACTCAATTTTTGCAGATATGCCGGTTTGATTTAACGCGACGATGTGTGTGTGTGTGTGTGTTTGTGTGTGTGTGTGTGTGTGTGTGTGTGTGTGTGTGTGTGTGTGTGTGTGTGTGTGTGTGTGTGTGTGTGTGTGTGTGTGTGTGGGTTGGTGGAGAGGCGCATTGGCACCTCTAAGCACTCAGGCCAAAGAACCCATTGTACTCATTTCCCCCTGCCTACCATAGTTTCCCAGACTTCTTGATAAAGTCTAGGATCAGTGATAGGGGAAAAGAGGCTATCCTCTGCATGCGCAAACGCTGGGCATTCACAGAGCAAATGCTCCGCAGAGTCAGCCTCTTCTAGGCAGGATGAACAGAGGTCAATCTGTACAACACCTATTCGGTAAATATGTCTCACTAGGCAGTTGTGTCCAGTCAGAATGCCTATCAAGGCTCAGCAAACTTTTCTGCTCTTATTGAGCAAGAATCCTGCAGTCACGTGGTTGGGTTCTGAAAGGAAGACCTTCGTGTGCCTGGCCACACCATCAGTCATCCATCTATCTTTGTGAGCATCATCTACCCACTTTGGAAGAATGGCACGTGCATATGCGGTCGGCGCACCCAAGGCGGGTTCAGGGCCCCGTAGTGGAAGTCCCGAACCTTGCTTCGCAATGACGTCAGCAATTTCATTTCCCTCATCACCACAGTGCCCCGTATGATACTAATATGCAAGTATTGTATATTATCATTTTTAAGAAAAAAATCACCCTGGTATAAGTAATTTATATCACTTAATTTGTAAGCATTTTGTAAACTTGATATTTAACTGCTATTCATTTATTTATTTTTCATTTATTTATTATTTTACTTGATATTTATTTGTTATCTGTTTTTTACTAGTTTATTTATGCACTATTTATTAGTTTTGTATTCATCTGTAGTTCTTTTTTGTTTTAGTTTGTCTCGTATGTTTATGCTGCCTTCGTTAGCATAAACGCTCTGCCATTTTTTTTGCATTTTTGAGTTAAAACCGGAGTCGAAAACTACATACTCTATTACATTATTCTACAAAACATGAAAAACCTATCTTTTGTAGAAGTATGTTAAAATCAATAATGATATACCCCATCTACAAAAAAACGAGCCATTAGTTAGCATAAACGTTTTATCTATCGTAGATAGAACGTTTATGCTAAGTAATGCGTAGAAAGGGCGTTTATGTTAAGTAATGTTATCATTATTTCGTGGCATGTTCCTTCAAAAAAGTCATATTTGCCTAAAACCTATCTTCCACATATATATTCAACGTATTTGTGTCCATGTTTAAACTTTCATCCCGTTTGAAGATGTCTGCAGCATTTAGAAAAACATTAATCATTGAATATCTCGAAAGTAACTAAAATGTAGATTGAGTTTATACCTTGCTTGGTGAAACAAATAAATAAAGAAATCTATAAAATGGGCAGCGCAGGAATTTTTAGAAAAACCTTTCCATTTTAAAAAAAAAAACTTAGCAATGTTATCGCTATAGTGATTTTAAAACGAACGAAATGAGATAAAGCAACAGTTTTTTCGAATCCAAAGAAAAATAAAAAAGATATTAATCGTATTTTGCACTTGAGACGAGATATGAAGAAGAAGCCCCCCCCCCCCCCCCCCCCTTCCACAAGCTCAGTCAAATGAAAGTGAATGTTTTAGCTTATGAAAAATTGTGAGTCACTGAGCTACACATTAGAATAAAGCATAGTTCTACTACATCCCTTGTATGGTTTGGGGGTTGAAGTTGGTAGAGACTTCATTCACAATCATTGAATACGACTGTGGAGCGATAGGTTCCACGTCAATTTTTAGTACTGATTTAACTCAGGTACCCTCAGAGCTAAGGTAACTCAAACAATCTTGTGCGATCATCGCTGGATTTGAACCATGAACTACACATACTAGCAGTAGCTCTCAATAGAGCACTGTATAATTCTTGAATTTAAATTAAATATTAATAAGACATAACGCAATAGTATCATCTTACCTGATATTCTGATGCACCAGTTTGTACTGAATCGGGCGTTGAGTCCTTTGGCGGTGTTGGAGGGAACGGAAATGAATGTTGACCACTTTGATGGCTTTGCACTTGTCCTACTTTGTCCTGCGGGTCTTGAGGGCATGCAAACGGACTGCCCCACGGACTACCCGGCGGAAATGTTTTATGTTCGCTGGTAAGCCAAGGTGCTAGCGGTGCATGGAAATGAGGCCGACAAACTTGTGGTGATGTGTGTGACGATGGCATCCGGGAAGCTGTAAATAAAAAACATACACAAGCTCAGAAAAAAGACCATAACACCATGTGATACCTTAAAGCAAAACAACAACGATAAACATATTAAGCATTCAAAGAGATCAACCACCGCATTACTATGTTCAAACTTGTGTTATGTCCAGCTAAAAGCAATGTTGTATGCGTTGTTCACTATGTGGTAGTTATGCAGTGCCTGCAGCTAGTAGCCGGCACGTAATAATAGTTATAATCGCAAAAATAAGTCGATCGATGTACCGGCAATCGATGGATGCATTGTTGTGTATGCGAAGGGGTTCGCGGAGTTCCATGTATGCCCAGTTGCACAGTGAAATGCGTATGAGTCTTTCGGCAAAGAGTCTATGGCGTACTGTACGGCGATTGGTATGCGAAAAGGAAAGACAAAAGTAAAGCAACACTACAGGGTGTGTAATTTTTTGCAATAACATTCCCTTAATAGGTAGAATTATGAAAAGAATGAGTTTGAACGATCATACATCACAAAAAGACCGGGAGGCAATGTGCGGTTGCAAGATCTTCGGACACCATCCTGGTCAACT
Organism: Nemotelus pantherinus; assembly: GCA_963978885.1. NCBI lineage: Eukaryota > Metazoa > Arthropoda > Insecta > Diptera > Stratiomyidae > Nemotelus > Nemotelus pantherinus. Next base: position 63,469,240 of record OZ022264.1, on the reverse strand, counting down.
TCCTGACGCTGCAACCAACGGCTGCTACTCGAGTGCCTGTTTAGGGTTGAAGTTTTCGTCAGCTGGTTTAAGGTAGCCTATCATATGAGCATTTGAAATCAATTGTTTTCATGATGTACTATTTCCACAATTTTCTATTATTCTTATTTTCTCCTAATGTTCATAATGATATCGCAAGTCCGAGCTGACATTCGATAAAAGAATTGCCTGTGCACTTTACCGAAAAATGGACCCCTTCATCGGATAACTGCGCGTCCAATATCGCGGCTTATAACCACTGAAAGTGTCGAACCTTTGGACTATGTTGTGCTTCAAGGCTTTTAATGTAACATTCAAAGTTTGTTGTACGGCTGCAAGTCAAACGAGTCCACTTCTTCCGCAACTTCCAAGACTGAACAGCCGTTGCCGCCAACGTAAATTGTTTAATTTACCTCATAAACAATCGTGTTATACAGTCCTCGAGCCAATATTATATATTGCTGCTCAGCATTATCCGAATTTCCGCGCGATTTCGAACAGTATCTAAATCGGATGGAGTGGCGTAATTTGCGATACCCTGAACTTCAAAGAATGAAGAAAGCATTGAAGAAGATTTATACTAGCCATCGGATCAATCGTATGCAAAAAAACGTGCGGAAAAATGATGGCAGATCGATGGAAAGAATCAATTAGATCGCGTAGTCGGGGGGTCAGTAACTCCATTTATCTTTGAAGTTAGGTGGTATGCTGGGCTGCCATATGTAATTTATTGATGAATCTTGAGCAGGGAATACAAAAACTGGTCGCATGTTAGAACTATACTGGTTGGGTTCTCGTATTTAGCATCAATTTAATTTCTGCTTGGCTAAGAGCCAGGGCTCATTTCAAGTTTCGGCCGAAATAGTGACACCTTTCTTAATGTCAGAAAAGTACTTTCACTGCATTCAAAGCGGCAGCTCAGTTCACCTGATCCCGCAGCTCTACACTACCGGTAACCATATTTTGATTTGATTAACGTCGATGAACGTGCACCTGATTATAGGTGTAGGAAGTTGTCTTCGAAATTGCCCTGGATTGGCATGATGCACCGGGCCAAGCTTATTGAGGTCCATATGCATCCACTTGAGCGCTCGTTGCATGGCCCTTCTCTCTCGTTCGCCGAAGAGCTCTGGCAGGAACTTTTATTGTGAACTGGCACGTCTGCATAGTGGATTGTCATTTGCTTTTGCTTCTGTGAGATGATTACAGTGTGTCGACGTTAGAAGCGACTAAGTGATTTCACATGGATGACAAGAAGAGTTCACGGAACTATAATGACGACTGTAATCAACACTGTCGACTTTTGTCGACAGACAGGTGTGTGAAAAGTAAAGATGTGAGAAGCAATGCAAAGGAAAACGTTTTCGGTTACGGATGGCCGAGGATCATTTTCGGACAATTACGTACTTGTGTGTGTTTTGATGGTCGTAGCTTGAAATAATTGGAAGAACATGTCAAGAACAAAATAGCTATGATGTGTTTAGGTAGTTTTGAAAGTTTAAATGGCCGTGATATATTTTTTTCTCTGCGATATTGATTTGAGTTTGAGGGCAAATTTGACTAGTTATCAAATCGAAAATGTCTGCATGAAGCATTAGCTATATTTGCCCAGGTAGGAGAGATATCCGAAAAGTTTTTTCTGGATGTCTTAGGGAACAATGATAATGATTTACATTCAGATTTTATTTGTTCATCAAAAAACAACAGGTAAATTAACCACGTCTCACAATAGAGCTCGTGCCAAGTGTAAAATAACATCAAAATAATATATTATTGTCGTCAAAACTTTAAGTTGACCCAAGCACGTTTCATCATACCTACAAACTTTCAGCATCCCCACAGTCTACAGCCATTCCACATGAATATCCAGTGTGTAATTCAATGGTGTCACATAACCAACCCTATAACATGATATGTGCAATTTTCTTGGAATTCCACCGTTAATGAGCAGTCACATTTTTCAACGATTTGGAGTCTTGTTTCCATACTCGTACTACGGCTGCAAATATTCTTACGGAACAGCATCTCGCGGTACGTGCCCACATGCCTACGCTCAGATCCGTCTTCAATTTTTCCTAACGACTATGACGACTCAGTGTCGATTCTGTTTGTCTTCGCGACCACCATCTCAGTTATTACTTGTCCTCCCGCTTCAGCAGCTCGTTTTGATGCCGTAAACCATGCAATAACAGTACCATGCAAAAAGGCCACAATATTTGTAATATTTCGCGCAAAAATCATGTATTTGAATAAAGTGCATAAGCAGTACGGTGGTAGTTGAGACAACTACGCCAACTTGATTCTGTTTCACCAAGAGTATCTATGTATCTATCCGTAATGCGTTGTTCTTTGTACACGAGCATGTATTTATCATGCAGAATACGATGTTATGATTGTTATTATTTGCCATCGAGTCGTTACTGCTTTATTACTATCATTACAACGCGATGCATTTCACTGTTTTCTGCTTTTCTCGAGGCACAACTCTACAATCGCTTGCAGATAGGTACATGGTGGGAGCTCTGTTGGACGTGGTGCGATGCATCTGTTGCAGCTGAGCGAAGAATATTGATTGTATATTTGGTGTTATTTCAATTGGGAATGTTTCTGGTGTCATGATAATTTGTTTTAATGATTTTATTGGCTTTGAGAGAGAAAACGATAGGATTGCAGAGGAGGTGATGAACCTACATAACAGATTCACTCATTGAAACAAATATTGAGAGACACAGATTTTGTGTTTCAATGAATGGCGATTTCTCTACGCATTTGAGAGGATATGTAAACGCAACTTCTGGCTCTAAAAACTAAATAATAATTACCAATAAATAGGCGACCTTGAATTCTATCTTTCTGAGAAATTTGACTTCATCTTATTATATTTATTTGTATCACGGGTAAGTGGCAATACAACTGGTTTGCAACATATCTTACAATAGAATTTTGTTCTATAGTTATGTGCCATATGGTAAAAAAAAATTAAGAGTTTACTCCTGCGCGTGTGTTAAAATAATCTGATATTCCAATCAGGACCTTTGGCCATATTAACGTAGATGTTGTTCTATTACATCAGGATCACGTATAATTTCATGTTATATAATTTTCAAAATTTTGCACAAATGCTTATATTGGAACACAAATGATTATGGCTCTGTTTATCGACGTCAATAGAATGGTTAGTGAAGGAATGGTTAGTGTCTTAAATTTCTTTTTGATATTTTTGAGAGGAAGATACTTTGAAACACGTTGTTTTATTGTCTATTTACAAGTGAAGCGAATTCGAAAAAAAACATCTTTAAAAAACATCAGCAAGTATACGGGCTGATTATCACATATCTACTATTTGCGTCTAAAAGATTTTGTGTAGCTAACGTTTCATAGCATCCCTTGCAATTGGTTAATGATACCAAAGCAAGTATTCAAAGTTCCAAGAGTTGGGTTTAAGTTGTATATTTTCTGAGGAGAGTTCATTTAAATAACCTCAAGTATGCTTATATGTAACTGCAACATACAGTCTGTCAAGAATGAGTTTACACATAGGGAAAAAATTCAATTTGTGATCTTTCTAATTATAAAATACTACTTTTTATTTATGTAAATGAACTTTTTTCTTAATTATAGTTATTTCCATTATTTCCAACCGATATATACAAAAAAAAGTACAACTTCAATGCAAAAAAAGAACGAAAAGAACAACGAAAACAATTATTACAATTCTTGAAGTGTCTAGAAACTCTTTACATAACTGTTTTTATTTGCATTACTGCAACGATGCGGTAAATTTACCGTGATTTCTGGTCTGTCTTGTAAATTTCTGTGAATGTGATCATTAGTATGTGATTAATTTTTGGGTAGTACGCATAAACAGGTGAGATATTGTGTTTTAAAATGCCAGGCAAAAGATTGTCCTTTGAGTTGGTTCAGATGATATACTATAATCACCAATTAGGTAAAAGTGCGCAGGAACTGTCGGAAATGTTTTGTGTAGCACGAAAGACAGTCTATAACGTTATAAATTGTGCTGAGAATGAGGATAGATTGGAGCCAAAGTGTGGAAGTGGCCCAAAATCAAAAATATCTAAACGTATAGAGTGCCTTATGATAAGGAAACTTGTTAAAAACCCCAGGATTTCGACCAGAACACTTGCTAGGGAGCTCAAGGAAGAGTGTTTTGTTACTGTTTCCCATCAAACAGTACGACAGGCCATCCTACGAAATAAGTTCTCATCAAGAGCTGCACTAAACATCGAAAAGCGTTTTTCCTTCGCTATGATGCACCTTTCTCAGCCCGTTGACTTTTGGGACGACGTCATATTCTGCGATGCGACGAAAATGATGTTGTACTACAATGATGGACCAACTAGAGTGTGGCGCAAGCTTTTAACATCGTTGGAAAACCGAAATATCATTCTGACTGTAAAATTTGGTAAGTTATCCGTTATGATTTGGGGGGTGCTTCTCAAGCAGAGGAGTAGGAGACTTGGCATTCATCGAGTCAACCACGGACTCCTAACAATATTTGCATATCCTTAAAACATATTTGGCAGGCAGTGCGCAGAAATTCGGGTCTATGCATAACAACAAATCAAATTTTAAGTTCTATCAGGACAACGATCCCAAACATAAGGCGCACATGGTGTGAATGTGACTCTTACACAACTGCGGAAAAATGATGGATACGCCAGCCCAGAGTCCTGACTTAAATCCCATCGAGAATTTATGGGCCTACTTAAAAAAAAAGTCGCTAAAAGGCAACCCAAAAACCGAACTGCCTTAAAAACTGCGATTTTCGAAGAATGGCAAAAAATACCAACCACGTATGACCTGCAAAAGTTGATTCATTCAATGAAAAATCGGTTGCAATGCGTGGTGGATGCCAAAGGTGACCATACCTAATATTAAATATACCAAATAATATTAAATATCCTGTAAATATTAAATACAATAATAATTTGTGTAAAGAGTTTCTTGACACTTTAAGAATTGCAATAATTGGTTTCGTTGGTCTTTTCGTTCTTTTTTTGCATTGAAGTTGTACTTTGTTTTGTATATATCGGTTGGAAATAATGTAAATAACAATAATTAAAAAAAAATTCATTTACATAAATAAAAAGTAGTATTTTATAATTAGAAAGATCAAAAATTGAATTTTTTTCCTATGTATAAACTCATTCTTGACAGACTGTACCTCCACGTTAAAAAGTATCATAAGAATTTCGAGGAAAGGATACTACTTCGCAATGGAGTAGAATGGAGCTTTTGGTAGATCAACAGTTTAAACTTTCTAGCTGCATTGCTTTGGAAGCCAATAGTAAAGCGTGTATTTAAGGGTCAAACAAATCCAGAAGCAACTTCCTAACGGTAGGAAGAAAATTCACAGTTCTTAAAAAAGGTCAGAGCAGCACATACACACAAAAAAAAAATTCGCTCTGCTATATGTGTAGCAAAAATAATAATATCCGTAATAGCCATAATTAACTGTGGTGGGCACAAAATTGCCCCTACAAATATATTTTTGTTCTATTTATGTGTGATACATAACATATACAAGCAACAGGTATAACTATTGATTTAAAAGGTATTATGAGTATATGGAAATCCAGAGTTATACTCATTTTAAGTAAAATTTGGCTTTCAGGTAAAAAATATAACTCGGGTACACAAAATATGCACACAGCAATCATAATTATGCACGCTACAGGTATAAGTTCTATATGGGTTTCTCTGTTTTCTGGTAGCGAAAGATATGAAATCCATACAGTTGGTATATTATATACGCGACAGGTATAAAATGACCACTGAACAATGTAATATGCTTTTCGTAGATATATGGTTTATTTTCGTTTCTAATTATGGGGCATCTTTTGTTTATAGTTTGAGATTGAGCTTGCAAAAGGGTCGGTAGCTTAGCTCGCTAACGCGTTAGTCCGAAGCAGCGATCTACTGCCCGCGGGTTCGAATCCCGCCGTGCCCATGTCTGTATTTGTTCGTCTTATGTTGTCTTAACAGTCAGCGACTGGGCATAATACCAGCGCTCCATTGATTAAGTGCCACATTAAAGCTTTAGTAGCGACTAAGAATAACATTAGCGCTTTAGGAAATGAGAAATAAATGTGGCACTTAGAAGAATAATGGAATAGTTGTTATCGGCTTCTCCCATATGTGTCTCCTTACCGCCATGGCTAAGCACTCGCTTCAAAGGGCAATCCCCTGAGCTTTTTTCTGCTTACATACGATAAATATTTATATTATATCTGCCGTGAATATATTATGTCTTTCAAAATACACCCATATGCTCATGTGAGATATATTATATTTCCGTCGTTTTATATCTGTCAGCGATATATTTTTTTTTTTGAGTGTACATCTCTTATATTAGCCTATATTTCCTATTTTCTTCACCTTCATTAGTCATAAATTGAGAATCAACTGGCTCATGAGTGTGTTTTCAAGAATTCAATCCTAGTCTGTGCAAACTTTAGTCAGATAGAAATGCAGTTCAAGTGGTATTCAAACGAAATCGAAAAAGATAATGTAACAGAGGCTAAGCAACGATCATCAAAGATGGGAAATGGTTTTGGCCGACAGGTTCGCTCTTATTTTATGTACAGGTAGTTTTAAGTTCTTACCAAAAATAATGCAAATAACTCAGTCAGGTACAATGCAGAGTAATAAATAGATCCAATGAGACTAGATTTTCATAAAACTTCAATGAGAGAAACATAAATATGCATGTGGGAAAAGAATACTTTAAGTGCTCTTTCCAAAGATTATGATTGAGATTATGATCACGTTGTCATACCATAAAAACCTTACTTTCAATTTTTTTTAAGAGAATAAAAATTGAGCTTTTCTAAGAAAATGAACATTACACAGTAGACTAGGCAAGCAGACCCGAGGAAAAATTAAAAAAAAACAAAAATTGACAGCACCTATATGATGAAAAATTCGATGTTTAAATAAATTTGATGAATAATAAGCATTTTATTGAGCTACTGCTAACATAGAATCAATAACTTAAAACATTCAGCAGCCAAATAGCAAATTTTGAGATCATATTAGTTCTTTGAAATCATGTTGGCCTCTGGGTAATACCCGAGCAATAGACAAAACCTGAACTTTACTGCGAAATCCAGTAGGTTGAATGATAGGTGTGCACATGACTTTGAAACAGAGGTGACAAACACCAGAATTTGGCACACTTTCCTTAATTTTCATTTAAGTACTTCCTTCACAGTACTTATTATAAATGTATAAAAGCGATTTTTTCCACAGACAGCTATGCAACAGATGGGGAAATTGATCCCCTTTGCTTCAGTCTGTGGACGCCACTGGTTGAACGTCTACAGTGTGTACTTAGGATAGGATTTTTGACTCGTACTTATGACATTATAAAGAAGATCGATTTGCACATCAAGAGCTTGATTGAGGTCTCGGGGTCTGTGCTAACCAACACGAATAATTGGCGAGTAAATCCGTAGAAAAGGTACTACACAAAGTGGCTGGTACAATAGAAAAGCTTCACAGCATAAGAAATCTACGTTAGCAGTTTTCACAGACATTGAGGAGGATTTGAACAATGTCACTGTTGCGAGTATCATAGACATGAGATGAAATCCTGACGCCTTGACAAAAACGGAAAAATTAGGACGGATCATATCGCCCCTTTCTGGATCCCGACAGTGGTTGTGAGGTGATAACTTATGCTGACGACATTATAGTACTTGTGATGGGTGCATTTCAATAAAGCTTGTTGGACGTTATAAGATCGGCTCTGGACCTGATCCAAATCTGGGCCATAAAAACCTGTCTTAGGTCAAACCCAAGAAATACTAAACTTATATTCTTGGCAACGAAACTATAAGTGTAAGCTATTATTACACCTTCAAGTTGTTTACTTTAAAATTGTTGATAGTGTTAAGTACGTGGGCCTTATACCAAGTAAGAAATCGAGAAAGGGAGGGTGGTTTGCTAATATGAAGTAGGTACAGAATTGATAAGACTCGCGCAGCACTCTTCTGGTGTATGGAGCGATAGTGTGGTGGGACGTGGCAGAGTGCATGGCCAATATTAAGCAGCTAACAAAACTGCAAAGATTAGTTAGCATAAGCATCGCGCGTGTATTAAGACCCACCCCAACGAAATGATTCTGGAGCGTATGATCCTGAAGAGCGGAAATACGCGCTTAAAGTTTAGGCACGCGGTACAACTTCAATCATTGGAGCCACACTGATATTCTTATAGAAGTAGTGGAAAGTATAATCTTGTCGCTGAGAATATGGGTGAAATTAGCAAAATACTCTTAATATACTTTGACAATTACTTCCTGCTCAAGATGCCCTTAAGAATTGACTGGAGGACTTAAGGAGTCACTGGTGATGGTGAATTGCATGGATCAAAGACGTACACAACAGCGTTAATAGAACGGGTCTAAATTTTTCTGAATAGATCAGAAATATAGACTCTCAGACTATGCTATTGTGCATACTGCAGTTTAGTCCGCTGGGGGAATATCAACTATTTGCGTCGATCAGAGGGCGGCCATTCTTGCTCTTACGTCATACAGATGCTCTGCTGCAACTATTAATGCGTGCAGAGTGGTTGTCGACGAAAAACTTATTCATAGGAATCGAAAAGGCTCATGAGTGGGAGAGAAGAGATTTAGAAGGTAGTAATAGCCATGGTATAACTGGAACTGAATGACACTACAAATAAAGTAAATGGGGCCATATGGCAAACAAGGCAAATTATAGGTTTGCCAGTCCTTACTGCATCTTCTGCGAATAGATTAAGGCAGACATTCAGCAATTCATGCAGGAGATGCGAGATGGAACAGGACACCATTGAACATTCTCTTTGCGAGCGTCCGGTTTGTCTTAACTGTTGAAAATTGTAGGTCCCGATAACTCTCAAGAGGTGGCAGAAATGGTTAGTGCTGCTGAACCGAGTTAGTTTATTGAATTCAGGAGTTTGTCACTTGGCAGTACTAATTAGCCACCGGAGGATGCCAACTGGGTACTAACTAGTAGCATAATAACATAGTAGTAACCTTCTTCCATAGCCTAACCTAGCCGACTACTCAAAAGATTTCGCAAGAAATATCATACTTTTAATCAAACTCAATTTCCGGTAATCACCAATCAGTTTACATGTTTAAAGCACTCACCTTATGGAACAGTTTTTTGTAACAAATATTTTCTGAGTTCTCAGACGACTTAAAATGTTTTGTATTTTCTTAAAATAAACTCATCACGTTTAACATTTATTGTGAAAATGTTAAAGGTTATTGTAACGGTTTAGCTGTATTTTAATATGTACACAATATAACATCATCTAAGTTGCATATGTATGCTGCGATAAAATCAATCTAAAAAAAACCATGTTGTAAATTAATCAAAGACTTTAATTTATCTTCGTTTAAATTCATTAAAATGCCTACTTCAACAAAATTATGTCACCTCTCAAGACATATTACAATCTTCGGACTTTGTACTTGGAAACATAAAAAGCGCGCAATCGGCACAGTAAACTGAACGCTATTTAAATGGATATCCCTCAGAGAAAGGTACGGACCCTTTCGTGTCCGAGCACGAAATATTGGAGTGCCATTTTCCTTTCTTATCGTGGTTGCACATACTGTCCAGCTCTCGTTTTTTTCTTTCTTTCAGTTTTTTCACGTTCGTCAACGATTACGTCCACCATTTGTATTTACCGCGACAACTACTCAGCCATTATTATTCGTCAACAGCAAACGAAGGATATAACCTCATTTTTCGTTGCGCTGTTCTATTTTGAATTCAATTCAATTTCGAAAAAAAAATAGAGACACTAATACAATGGAAATGGAAAATGAATGACAGCTGTGTCCGCCATTTATGCTTATTCGATGGTGTGCTACTTTTTGCTTTTTTATTCTCGTTCTGTTGTTGGTTATTTCATTCTACGTCTTTCGGTGCATTGATAGTTGCTCTATCACGATTTGATGATGGAATTATAGAAATTAAGTACCTAGAAAAAGTTCGTTTGTATCTGAGCCAATCGTAGTTCAGAATTGATTTACAAGGACAAAGACAAAAGGACGCGGCATTACAGTTAATTAAGGGTGGGTTAAATATGATTGATTTTCGGGATGTGTTTATCTTCTAAATAATTGCGTTTAATTTGAGCTTGCTTTTGTGGTTGGAAGTAATTTAGCGGGCACAGAGCTAAACTACGAAGGTATAATATTAATTATAAGTTGATCATACTTCACACTCTACTCTCTATTAACAACCTGCTGTCATAATTATTTATAGAGCAAGTTTTCTTTTCTCTGCGTTCACGACATCCTGCAATAAATGCAACATATGCAACCGATACGATAACAATCGAAGGTTGAATAGAAATATAGCTGCATCAGCACCGACATTAGCCAGTAGCTCGTCCATTTAATGCATCTATAACCCGTTCAGTGTCACCAGGACGACACCTCTTTTAGATTTTCTACACAATTAAGATAGCATCGCTCAGATAAGGAATGTACAGAGCACATACTACTTTCGATCTGTTGTCGTCGCTTCATAAAGAAATGTGGCGTTTCGTTATTTGAAAGGATCCTTTTCAAATAGCACAGATGAAAGGAAAGTATGTAGCGGCAGAGCAACACAAACTTATGTGAAAATTGAAAAGGTTTCCCGAGAATAGAAGTCTTATTCGACTCAATCGAACTTAATTGAATAGTGAGAAGATGATACTCAGGATGCGTCTTCAGATGTATCTCTTTTAAGTGTCAGGATAATAATAAAAGGATTTAATCAATTTATTGAAAATTGAAATGAAAAAAAAAACGAGTTGTATACAGTAATCTTTTAATTAATGTATTCTCTTGAATATTAAGAGTGTTTCAAATACTGGTGGTTCATCCCCTTGGCAAGTGCTAAAAATAATCTAATTTATATCCCCTAACGGATCCACAATAACGAATAGCATATTTTTCCTGTCAATTTTCAAATCGCTTTTGAACAGATTCAAGTTTAGATACTTAGATTAACATTTTGAAAGACACACAAGTACGCCACCCTCTTTGAGCGATACGCAGAGTTTTCGTTTTATTGTTTCCTTTGTAATGGTATTTATTTAGCCGCCATGGATTTTGATTTCCGAAGTGTAATTCTATCGTTTTAGTGGTTAAGATTAAATTTTACCAGGAAAATTTAGCAAAATTTCGTTAGGAATCGAAGGGATGAATTTGAAATTACTTTTAAAATGTCGTTTCAGACTATTTAATATCTAAATTAAGTTTAAATTAGTGATACCTGGCCAAATCAAATTAGTAACAATGTCTTTTTTTGTAATTTGATGTGATGGTGATAGTTATAGCAGCCAGGCGTAAAGGTTTTTTTATTACCTTACTATGGCACGAAGATTGCTATAAAGTGTGAAAAACTGAGAATAAAGACGACATTTAAAATATGATGACTTCCTCTTCCCACCATTATACATACATACATACAAACATGTCTATCATTCTGCAGTTCTCGAACATTGATGGATTAAAATCCCTTTTCACTTTCTAAAAGGGTCGTTAGCGGGATAGACGAAGGTAATGTCCTTCCGAATATTTCTCGCCCCGTCATTTTTCCTACTCAGCCCGACCAAACTGCTGCTCTGCAACCTAACCAACCAAACAAAAAATAAACGCGCCAACCCTTCTTTAGTACTACGCTAGGACTCAATTCCATCCGATTCGATTATATAGCATTTGATTCATCACACACTCATATCCCGCAATCGGATTAGCTTAGGCGATAGGAAAAAATTAAACTTCATCCTCTAAATGGGAATTCAATTGTTCTGAATAGTTTTTTTGATGCTTTTGTTGTTGTTTCTTCTCGTTTGCCAGCCAGCACGCTCGGAGAAATTGCTTATGTAGAAAGAATAGGACGAGGCGCGCAATCATAGTAAAGATCAAGATAACAGGAGACAGGGAAATGGGTCTTTTGCATGGTTGGCAGGGGAATGTTTGGGATTGTCCATTAGCCGGTACCGGCACTGATAGCTGGTTGAGTGACTTCTTAACTAGGGGCTGTTTAACGGATCGAGGACGGTAGTGAATTTACTTAGGCATAGAAGCGGCCTGTTAGAAAGTGTTAAGGTACGTACGTGCATATAAATGGAGGTAGTGGAGTGTATATAGACGTGGATAGTAAAGATTAGTAATAGTGCCCTGTCATCTGGAGGTGTGGAAATGAGTTATGGTTCCTGGAATGACAGGGAAGCATATACATATGTCGTTGCATTAATTTTATTCAAATAAATGCCAATATTAAGCATAAATACTTAGACTTAAATTATATATATGTATTTAGTCATCATTTTTTTGCTACTACTTCCCATACAGAAAATTTTCTACTACTTCCCGTACAGTTCAACAGATTGATGCTATTATTTGAAAGTAAAGAACGACTTGATGCATCTGCGAAAAGGAAATTTAAATTGAAATTTAAACTTTTCGCTCAATTTATATAATAGTCCTTATACATATTGCTCCACGTGTCACATCGAGCTAACTTATCTCAATCAACATTACATATCCGTTAAGTTCTTAGATCAGATCGTATGCCTTCATTTATGCTATCCAAAATTTCACCGCCAAATCAACTGTCCTTTTCACCCCAAATCAACTGTCAATATCAAAACAACGATGCCTAATCAATTGTGTTTGTTGATATTCTTCGGTTCACTCTGTCCTCAGTTTCGACTAAGTTATTCAGCTCAGATTCAAAACATTTTTCAACAAACTGCAATTATCACATCACATTCAAATATTTCAATATGACAATCAAACCTACTAACGTGATTCACATGCATTAGATATGTGGGACACGTAGGCCCTCCCGTCTCTATCAAGCCATTTTGTATGATCTTTGCACAATCGCAACACAAACTTTTCTTTCAGTGCATGGAAACAGCAAACGTACCTACCAGTCGAAGGTTTTTCGCCAACTTAATGTTGTCGCGTACTTTACGTCTTGTCGGCTGATCTTTTGATCTCGATCAGATCTAAAGACCATTGCGACCAGAAACGTTCACATGCAAAAAAAAAAATCAAACGTGCCTTCAAACAATGCGCCTATTAATACGCTCGGTTGGCATGCTAATCACTAATCATCGAATGAATGCCCAATCCAAATTCATCAGCACAAATCAAAGCCCAGCTTGCTTAAAATTTTTGCATGGCATTTTAGCACCTATGATTTGTATGTCCGTACGATGTATGTACACATTATGGGTATGAGCATGCGGGCAAGTATCTTTTTATGGGTACGCATGTTAGATACTCTTTTGAGGTGTATGTGCCTAGTTTGGCGAAACACGTCACGACGCCATTGGTGGCAGTGTGAACGGCGGCGTGATCTTAATGAGCTTGCAAAGAAAGAAATGTATATATTGTTATTATTTTGATAGTGTCATGTCGTGATAACATTACACTTTATTGTAGATTGACAATCTGATTAAGTTACCGATAAATCTACATATAGACAGATCTACCGACATGGTATGCTAATGAGCGGTTTGATGTTAGCGGAGTTTCGTGGAAAAGTTGCGATGAATATGTGCTGAAAGTGAATGGATAACATGAGAAACATTTGCACGAGGTTAGTGATCCAACTAACCTCAACTAGAAGCTGATGAGTATCTATGAAAAATTATTGACAGAAGTATTTCTTGATTGTTTTAACAAGTTCTTTAAAGTATTTTACGCCGACTTACTGTTGCGAGCAGGGGGCCCGGTAGCTCTGCTCGCTAAGGCGTCAGGCCGAAAAGCGGCGTGCCACGGGGCTTGCGAGTTCGAATCCCGCCAGTGCCATGGCTGTAAGTGTGAATGCGTGTGATTGTCTATGAGGGTGGCAAATGGGCCCAATCTGGTGGCCTAATGCTGGCCGCGTTCCCGGCAGCTCTCTTCACTAACCTAACCTAACCTACTGTTGCGAGCACGATTTTACTTCGAATCTATAAATTGCAGGAGAGACACTCAACAGTCTGGATTCGAAAGAGAAGCACACACATCAAAGTTCTGCTATATAGTAGTAATGGAAAGCTCAGGAGTGAGTCAATCGAAAAGAGACACTCAGTTAACTGAGCCGTGTGAACCAGCACATTTCATTCAACCGAAAAAGCTCACCGCTCAGTGCTCAGTTATCATCAAGCAATACTGTCCGCAGCACATCATACATCTATCGTTAGTTTACCGATCGAATCAGTGATGTGATTCTATGCCCGCCCAATATTCTTACTCTAAGCTAGCGTTTGCGCCTTCGGATTATTATGCATTCAATATAGCAGGATAGGGTTGAATTCACTTTTAAAACAGCTCAAATTAGGGATTTAACAGATATGAACTGATAAATGATTGTATGATCATCCAACAGAGCTATGAGCGATGAGCTGGTAAATAATCGGACTGATCCATGAACAAGTGATGGTGAAGCTTGGGTGAGCTCTGCGCTGGCTAATCACAAAACTGCAGTCGCAAAGGGTATTGAAAACATTAAACAAACTATTTATGCGCAGTGAGGCTTATGCTGTGCGATGAGCGGTTTCGACTAATCTTTTGCACAAAGCACACAGGAAAGTTGAATGGACTTGGAATCAATGTTTGTGACTACGAAATTGTCATTGTCTCAAATTGACGAAATTGTCCGTTCGGATTGGGTGAGTTGGAAAATCAATACTTTATAGACTAAATCCCACGCAAAACTGCAAAAATATGTAAGCAGTCAGGATACATACAGGCAGCACACTAAACGTCAGCAGTGCTAGTTGCTAGCAGCTTTTTTGAATGACTACGAAAGAGCAGCTCAGCAGTAAGAGTGAATGCACCTGAGCTGGCTTAGTTAAAAAAAACTATTAAATAGGGAAAAGAAAAGCCATAACTCCAGAGATTAGAATTTATATACCTCTGGCGATCTGAGGATCACGATAAAATATAGCGTCTGACACTATAACAGCCCTGATTTGCATAAACGTTCTATCTACATTTTAGTACTTTCGAGATATTCAATGTCTTGTGTTTTGATTTGTACTGGAGATATATGGAGAGTGCGTTTTTCAAAATTGATTTTCACATACTTTCACAAAAGATAGGTTTTTCAAATTTTGCAGAATCATGTAACAGAGTATGCAGTTTTGGAATCCGTTAACTCAAAAATGACAAAAATGTAGACAGAACGTTTATGCGAATCAGGGCAGATCATGTATAGGGAATAATTCATAAGAGTAGGCGCTTTGTACTATAGCTTGCTAATAGTCTTAAGGCCCCCATTCACGAGTAGTCCATCAGTACAAATGGCCTGAGGCCAGGCCAAAATCTCAATGTGTGTGGGAGAACTCGGAAGGACTCATGGACTCAAGGAACCAAATTGGATTTCCAATTAATCCAAAGTCCACTGACTCAGGCCGTGTGTGGGGAAATAGTAGGCCGAGTTCATTTTTTGGATTGTCCTCCGAGAGGACAATCCAAAAAATGGACTAGTCGAGTTTGTTGCAGCCTCAGTCCAAACAACGTGGCAGTTTGTTTCACACGCTGACATGTGACAAGCTCATTGACTGTTTCTGTGATTATTTGATAGTGGTGGCCATGATTTTTGTTGGAAAATATATTATATACATAATATATTATATTATTTGACCCAAAGCCTGCAACCGCTTTCTAAGTACCGCAAAGTAGCGGTCAATCTTTCATGAGGAATGCTAGTTGACCTCATATTTGTATCCTTCCGTTTGACAAATGGAGTGACCAACTGTAGCAACGTGTTACATATATGTCGTATCATTCATTCTTATATTATTCTGCCAATCAAAAGGCACAAGTGTGAGTTCTTTTACCATATTTACGTGACTCATTTGTTTCCGTTTAGCAAGCCGTCCTTTTGCCACATGCTTTTTGGTTTTCATTTCTTTATGTAGATGCAAGTTGCAATTGCAAACAACTCCTCTATATAATTCAGATCCATTAATAGATTAAAAATATTTTTTTCTTCAAGTTTATCTTTGTTTTTTCTAAATTAATGACAGAAAATGGAATGGACTGTACGGGTCGAGGCTCTATCGTGAGTGGCGAGCTAAATTGGACTTAAACCAAACGGACTCAAGCCAAATGGACTCAGGCCATTTGGACTGTTCGTGAATGGGGGCCTTTAGGCGGTAGTCCGTTAGCGTTCAAGTCCACGCGTTATAGCCCTGATAAAAAGCGCAGTAAAAATGAAACTGAAAATTACAAGATTTTGACAATCGTAGGTCCTGGAAATTCCTACTTTTACTGCTGAAATTTTATTTCTTGGTGTTAATATTAATACAAAGAAGTTCTGCTTGAATTGGAATTCAATCTTGAGACCCTATACTTTAACAGCCAACGCTCTACTCGCTTAACTATACTATTATTGGCAAACTATTACTATTTAGCTTACTTTAATTATATATGCCGAGATTGTGTTCATAATAGTTGGGACTATGTTACATAGCAATTGAGACTTTGTTACCTTGCAGTAGAGACTATGTTCTATGCACATACAATGTATAGGAATTTGATCTTTTAGCTCTATTTTTTAGCTCAGAGTACTGTGTGCATTGCATATATGCTGCGCTACATTACATAAGTGTATGTGCTATGTAGATTGTAATATTATAGCGCTAGAAGCTATATTATATAGTGAAGGGTACTATATGCATAGCGTAAGTGACTATAAGTGCTGCACTTTGTTACGTAGAACTACGCGCTATGTGGATTTTTTCTTACACCCATCGTGGCGTTAAGATCCACCAGTCTGCCTAATTGATTGCGAGCCATCGAAGGCCCAGTGTCCACATTGCGTGTTTTCATACGTTATAAGATGCTATTTGTTCACTTTTTTTGCATTGTTATTTATTTTTGATACTAAAATAATGTACTCATGTAATATTTTTCCTTTCTTCATCGGTTTTCTGTTTTTTCGCGACTATTAAGATTTTTCTGCAACTTTCCTGGCTTTTCTCGCATATTTTTGTATTTCAATTCTAGGTAGGTAAACCGTTATCGTTGCTAGCAGAATTTTCGGAAAAAGCAGAAACAAATGTTCAACAGGTCACAAACTGCCTACGGTAGTGTATGACTAACATACGTTATGACGTCTCATCTGAGTGTGAGGCCGATAGGGAGCAAATTTAAAACGAGCATAGTACGAATACGGACCTAGACTTTGATTCTCCCGAAAGACAATCTATCGAAGAGGAGTATAATGGGGAACCGCAGCCAAGGCAAAGGAGGTCAGGTCGTGGACGACTAATCCTGAGAGTAAAAGATTACTTGAAGTGGTCTCTTAATGCGCGTGAAATCGGAGGCGACCACCGTTAAAAGTTTGTTTCACAGCATGTATGCTCGAAAATATCGTTCAGTACGTGAATGAGAGAAGCTATATATATATATATATATATATATATATATATATATATATATATATATATATATATATATATATATATATATATATATATATATATATATACTAGGGGACTGCAGATATAATTGAACTGAAAGCTCTTCTCAAACTAATGTATTTGATGTGAATCATGTAAATACACAAGATTTGGCATGCATTCGGTTTGACATGGAAACGGAAAGGAAGTATATAACACTGTTTGGCACTCATCAAAAAACTTTGGGATGCATTCATCGAACATTACAGAAAATATTATTCAGCTTATACTCATTGTAGAATTGAAGAACAGCATGTTGGGTTTCTTGGCTGTTTTGGTACCTGTTTTGGTACATAGCTAGCAAAGACGATATATGAAACTCAAAAATTGTCATATGTAATGACGCAAAAACATTTTGTATGCTCAGTGCTGATCCGTATGTCGCATTGGTAAAAAAAAGTCGAGAAAAAGGTGGATGAATCGTCATTCTTTCCTGAAAAAATGGATTTCAGCTCAATAAAGTCACAATCGTAAGTTCGCCTTCAGAAACCTTAGAAACATGATTGGTGCAGTCCTCAGCTTATATGAACACACTCCTAAAACCAGAGTAGACAAATGACATAAACGTAAACACTACTCGTTTTGTGATTGGAAGTCACAATAACAAACTATGCGCGTCTTGTGAAAAACAAGGGTGCAAAGACTGAGTTTTGGTTTTTTAGCCTAACATTTTTTTACTTTCAGTATTGCAATTTTTATAAAAAACCAGCCTCAATGCCACTATATTTTCTTGGAAGTTTATAGACTAAGGCGTAAAATATTTCGAGACCTTTTTTGATATCTTAGTTTACTGTCAAGTAAAATTTTTTTAAACGAAACTCCTATTTTCCCCATATTTTCGCGAAAATTTCAGTTTTTACTGAAAATCCATCTCGTCTATCTAGCTTTCGGCTAATATTTTAGATACTCGTAAAAAGTGACCGTGCTTTATTAAAAGCCAGAACAAGTTCGAGAAAATGAAACGTATTTTAAAGCTCCAATGTTGACACCGAAGTTCTGAAATACAAGCGTTTACACGGCTGGATATTTTGTAGGTTTGTTATAAACACTCAGATTTCGCTATTTTTAATAAGAATGAAGTATTGTGAAAAATAAATTTAAAATGCAAATGATTTTTGCATCAATTATTTGTCATTGCGGAATTCAACAGAGTTTATTTTCTTGTGAATATGCATTGTATGATTTTATTAAACGCATCTGAAAACAAAAATTTATTGAGAGCCGACGTGTGCCACAGATAGGATTCACCCTCTATCTTTAATCCAAACCTACGCCAACAATCGCATTCACATTATAATTTCATATCATTTCAATCCATGATCACCTTTTACTTTCATGGACACACCGGTTCCAATCCTTCTGTAATTACATCGAACAGTAATAAAGAATATTTTTCAGTTTACATGAAGAAAAAAAGCATAAAAACTGAATTTCAGAAAAAAGATACAAGCAGACTTGCAAGCTGGCCAGCTCGCAGCACAGAAACAAAACCTCTCGAGTGTGATGGAAGAAGACCGCCAGTGCCAGCCATCGCCAAACAAGACGATCAATCATCTTCTGCAGACGATTTGTGTCCGTTACGAAAAATTCCCTTTGGGAAGCAAGACAACGTAAAAGACTGTGATGATGACGCTCGCAAGATCCGGCCGATCGGGTCAACACAAAAACACAATAAAAACAATAATATGAATTCTAGTAGTTGTCGGGTGCAACATCAGCATTGCTCGTTGGCGGTGGAGAAAAACATTTTCGGAGGATCGCAGGATTTCACCTGCTCCGAGAGCACGTTGCATCTTCTTACCTCGACAAAGTACAACGGACGTCGAACGTGTTCCGATTATTTCGTATTTATCCACCTCGGACTTATAATAACGGCACGGTGATAATTCCACCTGCCCAATTGATTTGACTGACTGACTGACCGACCGACCTGTTCGTTAAGAAGGGCACCTAGCGCACGCGCATTATTCTGGAGCCTCCTGAGCTGCGAGGATATCTACCAAGCAGGTCAGGTAATATAATAGCCCCGAATGCACCATCGACAGAAAATATCACACGTTGCATTGAGTTATTAATTACTGCAAGTGCAGCTAGCCACATCGGTTGAACCACTTAGCGATGCTACTGGGAACGTTGACCAGTCATCCAGCAGAGCCAGCCGTCCGGATAAGAAAGTGGCTTTGCTCATAAATACATACCAGGCGATGTAAAACGTTCGCTCCTTTGAAATTCGACAATTTTAATTTTTCCTTGTGGCGATACAATGGAAATTATTCGAAGACGCGCACAAAAAGCAGATTTGCATAAACGAGGGAATTCCTAATTGGAATCCGTTACTTGTTATTTCCGACGACTACAAGGTAGACGAACAGTGCTCCACACGCTCCTTGTCGTATGTTTTTCTGAATCATTTCTATACCGGGCTGCCGGTAAGGCATAGAACTTTATTTGCTTCGAAAAAAGAGAAATTCTTGCAAGTTTCTTATCACAGACCCGAAGTTGAATGCAAAACTAGAGCGCCGGCAAATATTTGCATGATAGATTTTTACTGTCGAAGCGAAAATTACTCATGTTTTAAATATTTTTGCGATAAGTTGGAGACTTATTCAATCCAAACAGGTTGGTTGAAAATGAGGTAATGTATGTATCCATTTTGGACACATTGATTTTTTCAAACTATTCAAACTATATTCTGTGAAAAATGGGATATTTTGAAAGATACATTAATTTGAATTACAGCAACCAATTCAAAATCTACGTCAACTGCGGTAACACCAACCAGTTAAACCAGCATCACTCATTCCGGCGCAACGTAATAGACTTCGATATTTTGTAATTATTATCGATGTCAAGCGATTGCAAAGCATCCGAAGGGGGCTAAGTTTGTAAACGCAAATCAAATGACCAAAAATGACGCGGAAATTAGTCAAACCATTGTGATGCTCGGCAAGAGACGACACTTTTCATTGATCGCGTTCGCATTAAGCATCTTTCTGCAATGCACTTCCCGATCATCTATGCAGTGTACAATTATTTATGGTGACTGTCACATTTAATATTGTTCACCTAAAATCTTCGAAGACCGCATGTTGTTCGACTCAGGTGAACATTGTATTCCGAGTTGTAGTTCATCCACTTGGTCCCGGACTCGGCAGACTGACGCATCCACTGTTCTGTCGACTTCAGGCTCAGATCCCTTTCAATAGTCCACTCAGTCATCACACAGATCACCCACCTTCGTATCGACTGGACCTCTGCTGCAGTCTTACAGTCCAGGTAAATGAAAAGTTCTCGGGACCCTAGATGCTGGCTCTGGCCGTTTGCGACCAAAAAAGAGAGTGAATGCGCCAACTATGCGTGCGTGTGATCGTACCTGGTGCAATCACTTTGAAAAATGTAAACGATTTCTTACCCATGTCCAAACACTCATTTCATTATGCTACCACTTAAGTGGACCTCTTGAGTCGAAGCACAGTAATTGATACAAACTAGGCCATTTGCATGAAATTTCTTTTCAATGAAGCTCAGACGGCCGTAGGATTGGAGGTTGGTCCGGCCGGTTTTGGGATGTGCAGGGACACAGCTGGGTAGAAGCTTGCTTTCGAGTGATGACATAATTACTCGATCGATTTTGTTCGAGTTTGGCAAAGTTTCGAATGGACTATGGAAGAGCGTGCAAAATGCCATTTCGAGATTAAGTAACATCATTCTACGTGTCTTCCCAGGGTCGTAAAAGTGAGTGGAAATTGAAAACATGTACTTAAACATATATGTAAATTTTATATTTTTGTTGATTCGTGTGTATTATTTGGTGATGGAATTAAATTGTTTACAGTTTTTGCTAGGAATGTCGAAGGTGTCGTTTTTTCGAAATGTGTTCGAAAACAATTCAATAAGTTGCTACGCACTTAAGTGTCTGACAATCAAGAAACAAAGTACGTGCTATTTTTCCCCATTTATTGCACATATCGGGCAGAAGCGCACATTGACAATTTGAAGAGGCGGTCGATCTTGATTTTGGCCGTTAGATCCTAAGAAGTTCTTTGTTATGTATTTCATTTTCGGAAAAGTATTTTCAGAACCTTCCAATGCTGCTGTACAAACCTCCTATGTTTCTTCTCTTGTCTCGTTTCCTAACTGTGGTAAGACAATGAACCTGAGCACTGATAAGAGGAAGAAGCCCGATTCTACCAAGCGGAATCAATTTGAAATAAGAATGACTACAAGTACCTCAACTGCTGCTACTATAACTTCTGACTCCTATATCAGCTCTGCTCAGGCATATGAAATCTATAGGAGTGCTTCACGGATACTTAAGAGTCAATGCCTGATTAGGACAAAGAAGCTCTTAGGTGGGTGGATTTCAATAAAGAGTCTCCTTCCGCAGCTTAAGCTTTTGCAATATTGGTCGCTCAAAACCGGCAAAAAAACCCCAGGAGAGTTCCAACTGCAATAGCTCGACCGTTTGATGAAATGGCCCAAGATTATCTGGTAAGAGCAGACGTCGATAGTAGCACCATCTCACCGGATAACTAAAAGTTGGTATGGAAATTGCCTTTGATTAGCGTTGAGGGCTGCTGAAACCCTTTTGTGGGCCGTCGCTAAAATGGCTCATTAACGTTAGACTGTCATGATTAACGATTTGCGGACTTGTACGGGCTAGCGGTATGCGAGAATGATAGAAGTATGGCCGATCGCAAAATTGGAAGTGGTACTAAACAGATCCCAAGTAAGCCTAGATTACAACTAAGCCATAAATCCTTCTTCATCTGAGGATATCGTAGAGGTCCTAAGACTGCGCAATAGTGACCTATCGGTAAGTAACTGGAAGGTGGTCAAGATCATCTATATTGATGAGGAATCCCCTCTGGAGTTACAAGCCCGTGACTATAAGTTTGGTTATAGGTTCCACTTTATACATTTGAGTCTATATTATTTCTATGTGACCGAAGCATCTCCACATTGAAGGCGTAGTCCCCTATGGAATGTGGGGACAAGAAAGACAAACCGGAGGAGAAAACTGCGGAAATATACCGTTTTGATGCACCTGAATTTTGCTAAGAAGACGGACTACGGACAGGACGAGCTTTATGGCGTACTAAGATATAAAAAAGGGGTACGGCTTAAATAAACGGCTTTTAAGTGAATACTTTGAATACTCTTAAAATGTTTTGCCAAATATCTCGACGAATGTATGGAGCGCACGTTTGGCAAGAGTGTAGGCCTGGCTTTATATTCGCCACACATTTTTGTGCCAGTGAATGTCCCTGCTTTTATTATATCAAATAAGCTGCAGTTGTTATTTAGGCAGTTTCTCTGTCTCTTGATTGCACTAAACTTGCAGAATGGGGCAAAACCTGTAGCTTTGCTCTACACATTCTCATTCTACCTGCATTTTTACCTATTTCCAACTCATAATTTCTGCATTATCGTTAGCACCACGGGATTTAATAATATAAATATATTCCTATACACCGTTCAGGAAGTGGTTGCACCTGTTCTAAGCTTTAAGTAGCCACTAGATTTTTTATCTTGAAGAAGTTTTAAGTGAAGGTAAAGGAAAATTGATCATTAGCAGCTTATATTTCAATTTCATGACATGATATCGATGTTTCCAGAGAAATTTCACGAATTTGTGATGGTCTTTGGTCTCGAGAGCTAGCAAAAAAAATGCAAGCAAATTTAATTTGAAGATGTTCTCAAGTGAATATAGCAAGTGAACAACCCTAACAAAAGTGTAAAAATTAACAAGCGAACTAAGTATCAGAGTATTATTTCATGCACAAAAATAACATTTTCTTACCGCTGCTTAAACGCTTATTTTGTAGTTGTAATTGCATACCTGAAAAATAATAAGAAAAACTTTCAATAATTCAAATCAAATTGTACAATTTCTATGAGTTTTTAATATTTTTAATTTTTCTTAATAACAAATAACGACGAAAACCATACGCATAAAGTTTTGCTAATACAAAGTCAGGTGATCCAAAATTTTGAAAATATTGTTGACTTATATACTGCTGTGCTTAGCATAAACGCTCTAACTACATTTGAGTAACTTTCGAGATATTCAATTCCTAACAGTTGCAGATAGATATCTTCAAGCGGAACGAAAGTTTAAACATGGATACAAATATGTTTATTTGAGGTACATCTAAAGTAAAAGCTGTCATGTTGAAAATATTGGTGAAAGATAGGTTTTAAGCAGATATAACTTTTTTGTAGCAACATGATACGGAAAAATGATAGCATTACTTAGCATAAACGCTCTATTTACGATAGATAGGGCGTTTATGCTAAGTAATCTACAAAGTTTTTTGGAGATGGGGCATTTTTCATTATTAATCATAACATGCTTCCACAAAAGATAGATTTTCATACATTTCAAAATTATGTAAAAGAGTATGTAGTATTCGAATTCGGTGTTAACTCAAAAATGAAAAAAAAAAATTCAGAGCGATTATGCGTCTTTTCCATCCCTGACTCAAAACCTCATTTAAAAGATCTCCGCAAATCACTGGGAATTCACTATTCACTGGGAAAACGCTTCAATACCAACATCAGCATCCACCAGATCAGGTATTCGTTCCCATCCGTCACTCTAGCTGTAAATCAATTTGTGCGGTTTTGCCTAAGATATTCGAGAGTTTAGTCACCTATTTTAGCGTGAGACTCGCCCTGCATGCATCCATTCTACGAAGCTAAGCGAATTCGAAACGTAGTATCATATCTTTACGCATTTGGATGACGTGATGACAACTATGGATGATATCATGGAACAGATATGATTTCGAAAATGAAAAAATCTAATGTTGGGCATCAATCTCTCGCGCAGTTAACAAGTCTGCGTATCGGGTTTTCTTCGTCATTTTTATCACATCGCTGTGCAACTTGTCTTGGCGCAGGCCGCGCAGTTGACCGACGCAGCAGAGGACTTGAGTAACCCAAATTCTTGGAAGTTCGGGGGAAACGCCATCATCACAATCAATTGCCGCCGACGCTGCTGCTGCTGCGCCGCCACCATGCAATGCAACTTTACTTATAATACATGGTTTGAATTAATTACAAAGCTTAAGCGGCATTGCATTGCGCTTGCAGTGTGCTGCCGAGGCGCGCCGGCACATTCTCTCGTGTCTAGCGGTCACTCTGCCCCCGAAAGTTCTTTGACCAATTTCAGCAAAATTACTTAGTTGCATATGTAGCAGGAGCGGCAACAACGATGAAAGTGAACGCGGCAGACAGTACGCGCCGACCATCTGATCTGCGTTAATTGAAATTGTGCAATCTTTCAGATCGTCATAATTCGCATAAGTGATTTTAGCTGGTTCGAGGGCAGTGATGCATTCAAACAAGACTAGGGTAAAATAATTGAATGAAATAGAGTGATTAAATTGGAAGCTACAAATTCATTCATATCTAGAATGCTTTGTTTAATCTTAAAACTACATGCATAGATTTTCCATAAATATTAAAAACTGCCTACTTCCTCTACTACCACAAATATGCACGTATATCTACCATCATCCCGTCTTCATTCCAAACTCTAGCTGCTTCAGCATTGGAAACATACAGAATCCATAAAGTCAACACTGCTGTCGTTGGACGCTTGTTAGCGCAATCCATACGAGCATGATCATTACTTAAGAAGCCGCTCGTTTGCAATTTGATACTTTTTGCATTCAAGCTCGGAGCCAGCTTGATGGCTACTCGGCTGCAGCTTGTTGCAGCAGACAGCCAGTCGTTGCTGGCTTGTAGTCAAGTAAATGGCTTCTAATTAAATGACATAATTATTGCGTTTGAAACTTATCTCGAGCATTGGTTTGTGCGCCTGATGGCATGATCAACGATCTCGACTCCGATCGCGCGATCCCACATTCGCATTCTTACATAAATGCACCGACATGTGTTCATGTGCAAGCAGAGTGCAGTATGGAGTGTTCCTTATGGGCATCGGTCGAGACAGACGCGGTAATGAAAGATGCATCTCTTCAGGATCAGCCGATTAAGTCTTTGGCCAGACAGCCAGTTCGCTACTTAGGTACGAAAAGCAACCAATGTACAACAAGGGCCCGTCAAGCTGTAATGAGAAAGTGCGGAATGTTGTGTTCTTCAAGTGCGAAGCGAATACTCTGAAATCATAATGCAACGAAACAACCGAATGAATTATGTAGAAGAGACCCTGGCTTGATAACTCGCCGAAGACGATTAATGTGCAAACTAACTACTCATTTCTGGCACGATCTTACGACTACATAAGCGAAGAGCTACCAAGCGCGATCAGCAGCATAGAGCACGACCAAAAAGAATCTCGTACTTTATTTGTCTTCTGTGCCATCATGTTGGATGACTGTTGTTGCTTGTTGCAGTGAGAATTCACATCCTCACACTTCGATTGTTTATTTGCTTGGTCATGTTTTGGAGGCCTTCTCATTTTAAGTCTTTTGACACCTTTTTATAAAAATTCCATTGGCCTTCACGGCTACACCAGCAACGAATAACGTCGATCGCTTCATTGGCCTTACTGCTGAACTAGCTGAAGTGTCAGCTTAATAGCGCCTTCCGATACATTTCGTGAATTCTAATTTGCCAACAAGGCATACGGACGGTATGGGTTGCATCAGGAGATTTTGCAGACGCATATCGAATGATGCAGTAAATTAATGAAGATTCTTTCAGGGTTTGAAGGTGCGGAAGATTGTTAGTATTTATACTAAGAACCCGTATGAAGAAGAATTTTATATATTTTTTTTCCACAACACAAAGCAAGACACCCAATAACTTTAACTTCTTTCATTGCATGCTAACAAAAATATGGAAGAAAAATTATTGTTTTTGAAGAAATCTGCACTGGACTTTGAATAAATGTTGGAAGTTCGAAAGTAACTTCGTGTCACTAGGCGAAAAAATGAGATAGTCGCCGAAGCGTTTTACTGCATTCATTCTATTTTTATTGCACATTGCTTTCAGCAGAACATTTCATGTGAAAAAATTCCTTTGACAAACGATAAGGTGAGGTACAATTGACTAAGATAAAACTCAGGATTCAAGCAGTTATTAAGCATTGAAGCAAATTTTAAGCCTTTGTTAATTATTTGTAGTTATTTTTCGCCAAAAATGAATCAAATTTTTCAGTGTTTTCTCCATCACTATCATTACAAGTTTAAGTGTAATTTAAACCTTAATCGTCTATGAATTTGCTGGAAGACGGCGAAATTTACACCAACGGCAGAGGGCGACAAATCAGATCGATTTAGTACAATGGCCAGGGATCATTCGATTCAACGCCATTTAAAAGTCAAACAAATTATGTTCAGGAGTATTAAATTGGTTAATGTAGGTTAATAATTGTTTGAGTTAATTAGTTAATAATTGGTCAATGCCATTTTTAATCAATTTTTTCTTTTATTCAGCCAAAATTCCATCGAAATATAAATTCAGAACTTTATTCGATCAAGTGATTTTCACAATCCATTTTGGGAGCATCATATGTATGTAGTGTTATTTTGGACGACAGCACCCTATTGATGAATTTTGCTTCCACTATTGATGAATTTTGCCCGCTTATTTCTGGTTACTTGCTCCAACCTGGTTAATTGTTAATAATTGAGAGAAGAATCGATTGTTTTGACCAGGTTCTAGCACCTCAAACGATTTCCCTCCAATCCCATCACATGTCGTTTGTGGTGTTTTTTGGACATGCTTTTTTTCGAACGACATTCTCGTATTTCACCCTTTTTTCATTGTTTCATTTCGTTGTTTCAGTAGCGATTCGCTGATGGAAATTCATTCAATCAAATTTTTCTCCGACAATATACGACACCATCAAACATCAAGCTTCTTTGTGTACCCAGCTCTTTTTAAATAATTCCCAACTGTCTTATTACTGATAAATAACACAAATTTTATCTCTTTACACCTCATATGACGCTCTTTTTGAACCATTTGCATGATTTGATCGACTTTGTAAGTGACTGGTCCACCAGTGTGAGTTTTATCTGTCACATCGAAATTTTCAGAAAGGAAGCGAGCAAATCATATACAAGCTATTGCATTTCCAGGTCACCCAAAACTGTCCATAGCATGTAATCCAGCGAACTCAAATCGGTCTACCAGAGGACCAATCATCTGGATTCAAAAATGCAGGTATGCGCCGTACAAGCCAGGCCTGAGTTGTTCTGGCCTTGTGTGCCGGCGCCAAATCTTCCTGGAACATCCAATGCTGGTATTGTGGCAAATTTAACTGAAAGGCTTCACAATATGATTCAAAAACGTATGTTGATACACTTTTGCGGAGGTTTTCACGCCTTTTCCCCAAAAAACATTTCATTTGTGCCATCTGAGGCTATGCCCTACAAAACCATGACTAACACCGGCCTCTCGACCCGCGGAATGACTTAGGACGCTTTCAATGACGAACGAGCGTCGACTGACCATTCTGTCAATTGAATTTCTTCTGCATGGTGAAGATTTTCTCGTGCGTAAAAATGATTTTTTGTAGCCCCCCATCTGCGTACTCCGCCAAGTCAACAGCCACTTGCATTTTTTCACTCTATTTTTGTTCAGAGCGCCGTTGAGCAATTGCCCGGTGCGGTGTTCAGGCGGCCAGATCGTTGACGTTCTTTCACATCACCAGTATCCTCGAACAGTTTAACAAACCGATAAACAAATCTTCAGCTGATTCCGAGTGGTGGAAGCAGCCGGAAAATCTCTCCTCTTCCGATTTTGCACTTATAAACCGCAATTACAGCGATGCGGTTTTCTCTCTCTGTCGACTCTATGGTAACGCATTAACTGAGACTGCTATTTTTCAATGGTGTGACAACTGTATTTATATTTCTACTGGGTAAAGTTATAGCTATTTAGAAAAATAGTAGCTTAAAACCTAACGTTCATTGGTACTAACCTAACTAAAAGTAAAAAAAACATTATCTGTACTTATGCCTAGCTTAAATGTAGATAACAAATTATAAGTTTCGGGACCATTGTCAGCTCAACGCTAAAAACGCTAAAATAGCAGGCAGAAGATTCTTGGAGCAATTGAATCTGTTAAGAAATTTTCGGTAAAGATACTGTGCTCTTTCTGGATTTTTTTAAGTTTTGCCGCTTAGTGTAGCTCAAAGGTTGAAAAATAAAAGTGTTTATTAAGAATAATTTTCAAAAGTATTTATTTTGCAAGATTTGCCAGTTTTTTGTTCTGTGTTCCATACCGAGGAACCATATAGGGTAATAGGTTGCATGACGCTCTTATACCCATATGTGAGTGTGCCTTTTTTAATACACGCACAACATTGATCTCTCACAAAACTTCCGCTCAGTGTGCCCCTTTCTGCCGCACTCACAACCGAGAAGCCTTAATGCTGTGTTAATGCTGTGAGCACCAGATCGGTGTAAAAGAGTGCAACGGGCAACACGGAAAGAAACGTCAATATCAGTTTGATTTGTGTCGGAGACTGAAAACATTGACTTTCAGTCAAAATTTGTCAAAGAAAATTTGAAAATTTTTTGGCGTATTCGGTGGAAACGTACATCTACGTTTGTGCGCAATAATTTGTGTCGGTTTCGCGAATAAATTAGCGGTCAAAAATTATGAAATAGTGCGATAATGAAGTGCCGTGTTCCAGGCTGCAAAAGTAGCTACCGAAGTGGTTGGCAGGGGATATCGTATTTCGGGCAAGTAAAATTAACCTTTGGGATCAATTTCGTTTTGTTTTTGTGTGAAATCATAAATAATTTCATTCACAAAAAGCATTTTAATCTCCATTCGCCGGTTCAGGGAAAGAAATGTCAAACAACGTACAAAATGGCGATATCTCGTGGTTTTTACATGAGCGTTACCATATGAACTGTATAGGGCACACACCAGTACCTCATTCTCATACTAGTAAGCAAAAAGTGGAAAATTGGCTCATTTCTCTCGGTCGATTTCTAATCCATTCTCTCTTTATTTGTGATTGGCAGTTATTCTTTATTCATGCGCTGATATAAAGCAATGCCTTCTAGAAGTAAGGGCTGTAATGCAGAATAATGACGTCACACTAGACAGTCAAAGTGTCGCGAAATACACACGTAGTTTTATGGGACGTCCGCGGGAAATCGTAAATTGTACAGGTTGTGTTGAAGTAAGTGAAGTGAAAACAAAGTGAGATCCGCTGAACAGTGCTAGTAAACAGCTAAAACACAAATTAATGCGGTGTGTGCAGTATAATTGGAAAAATTCGCTACGAAATGTTTATCGGTTGGTGTTAGGTTATGTGACGTTTTGTGCCGATTCACTATCGATACAATTGATTGACACAAAATGCAAGTTATGACTAAACGTTATTATTATAACGCGTCCACGCACAAAAAACTAACGTTTTATTTATATCATAGCTAAAAATCCGCACGTAAAATCTCCGTGTACATATATCGGCACTGCCAGATGGAAATGTTAAAATGCACGGCTAAATTGACGTCATAGCTAAAACGATTACGTAGCCTGACGGCCTGTACTTCTAGGAGGCATTGTATAAAGACACGAATAGGTGACGTAGCAAACTTTCGGTCACAAGAGTCGCAGTGATAGCAACGTTAGAAGGTCTCGGCTAGCATAGTGCATTCACAATAAGAGTTTTACTTTATAATATACCTGGAGTACGTGACTTTTTAAGAGATTGAAACTAAACTGATAGGGTACTCGGTTTCTGTTCAGCTCCTTGTGTAAGTGAATTTGTCCGTCTTAACTTCCGACGATTTTCTCAGTAGTTACATTAAATTTTATGAATTTCAATGTACGCTCATTCTAAAAACGAAAATTGGCTCTGTTGTACAAAACACTTTTTCCTTGTGTAAGAGGATCAAGTTTGCGTAATATTTTGTTCCTTTTATAATGAAGACGATTCTCGACGTCTAGCCAACTCTGTATTAATGGTGCTTTATTATTTTTGTTACACCAAAATCGGCGATTTCTACCTTCTCCGAATATTGATGGGACAGGTACTTGATCAACGCAAAGTCATTTACATGATATTGCTAGTCTGCATGTTCCTCGTCTCGTTTCTACTGCTTTCCTTTTTCGATTCTGTTGTAATTATAATTTTGATATGGTTGAGGTTCTATGGTATTTGTGGCTAATTTTCAAGTTGTTCAGCTTCGGTTCAAATAAGACAGAATAATAAAATAATAACAGACAAAATAATCTTCACACATAGTATCAAATACTTTCAGCGTAGGAAATCTCCTCGAGTTCAACTGAAGAAACCAATTTTCAGCTGTATGTGAGAACTTCATTCAAACTTCGTACAATATGGGAGAACAGGATCAGAAAGGGGCTATAGCCTATGGTTTTACCTGTGGTTTTTTTGTACCAACTAATTCCAGACTCCAAATTGCCAACTAGTATCAATAGCGTTATCGCAAGTAGATGCAATCAGAATTTGACACACAATGATAAACAATTGCTGGAATTATTACTATAAATTCTCTAAAACAAAAAATTAATCGTGAATAATTTTATTTATTTGATCACTCGTCAATGACTTCAGTCAAATACGAACATTGGGGTACAACATAATGATACAACACACTGGACTTCTTACAACATTCAGCGATAAATTAACGTGGTACCTAAGCCTAACGAAAGAATATAGAGTTCGACGTAACTTCGGCATAAGACCAAGAATGTGACTTTTCCAACTAAACTTGTCATCCAGAATTACACCAAGGTAGTAAATTTCACTCAGCCGCATTATCTCCTCATTGATCAGCTTAAGACTGAAACTCACCTCATCCAATTTGTTCCTGGCGCCAAAAGCCAAGAAGCATGATTTTTTCGTATTAAGGACAAACTTGTGTGAGTTTAGCCACTTGGAAACTATTTCAAGGCCCCTGTTTGCCTCATCGAAAATTTTTTCCCAAGTATCCTCTTTGAAGATTAGTACTGTGTCGTCTGCGTATCAAATTACTTGACCGCTAAAATCAGGAACGCTGCACTGTAATCTACTTAAGTCTTTGA
This sequence comes from Nemotelus pantherinus, assembly GCA_963978885.1. Classification (NCBI taxonomy): domain Eukaryota; kingdom Metazoa; phylum Arthropoda; class Insecta; order Diptera; family Stratiomyidae; genus Nemotelus; species Nemotelus pantherinus. The sequence continues at coordinate 63,437,736 of OZ022264.1, read as the reverse complement.
TGTAAAAGTTAAACAGAATCGGGCCTAATACTGTTCCTTGGGGGATACCGCAATTGACTTCTACCAAATCACTGACGAGTGTTCCGATTTTAGCTTTTTGCATACGCTTACGTAGATAAAACTCAAAAAGCAGATTTATGTTGTTATGCCTTAATATACTCCATAGTAATGAAAAAAAGCCTAAAACTTTTTTCGGCTCCTTGCACACAAGTATCCCGCAAGCCAATTAATAAACGAAAGTGAACGTTCTGCCACTGTTCGAAAAGCTCAATATTCAGTATTTTGAAAGTACATACCCCGTTGTTATTTTGCGATATGCAAAAATATTAGCGAGCATTGATTTTAAAAACTAATAACTGCTAACTTTAAGACGAAAATAGGTGCGTTTTTTTGCACACCCGAGCAGATCAAATTTTGTTAAGCATATTGAATATACACGCTGAGAAATGACCGAAATCAATATATTAGCATCTTAATATTGTTATAGTAACAGCATTGTCCCTAATACATAATTTTAACAGCTCAATATTGTATGTTAGGAAGTTACAATATTATATTTGCAGTTTAACATTACATATTAAGCTGTTAACTTTTTATATTCAGAACATCTGTAAATATAAATGTTTTAACATCTTAACATAAATATATTACTATGCTAATATAAATGTATTAAGCAAGGGTGGTGAAATTGTTGGTCATACAACAAAGTACATTGCTTGTATTGTTAGTTAGGATGTTCATATTTTATGCGGCAATAGCACACTGGAATAACCTAATGTTCCGCGATCATCGAAGTTAAGCAGTGTTGGGCGCGGTTAGTAGTTAGATGGGGGACCTCTTGGGACTATGGAAAAATCGTATCGACGGCGTGTTAATATTAATAATTGGTATACCAATATACTATAGTAAGACGTTAATATAACTTATTGCCATGTTACTATAATATATTGGCATGTTAATATATATTATTGGTGTGTCAATATAGTATTGTAAGATGCTAATATAACTTATTGCCATGTTACTATTTAATATTGGCCTACTAATGTAATATTGTAACAGAAAAATACACCACACGCATGTCAATATATAACATTTTAAGAATGCTATGTGCGGGCAATATAATGTTATTGCTAGGTCAATATAATAATGTTAAGAAATGTTTTTAATATAAATATATTAGCTGCAAAATATATTAAGGGTAGAACAATGATTTTTCAGCGTGTAACAACAAAAATCCTGCACTTGTGGCGTCACTGAATCAAAAAATGTTAAGCAGTAGTAGTTTATGGGTTTACATGTAGAGTGTGCTGATAACAGTAAGAGTGTTCTAAACGGTTCGTACCACTGCTGAAATCGGCAGTTTGAATTGAATGAATATGCATAGCACTCTGCCATTTTCAATTATTTTACATCAAATCTTGTAGTGTGCTGACTGGTTTGGAGTGTTTTGATGCACATATCATTGTAGATTGTTTCATATGCAAGTTTCATGTCTGATTTCGATTAAAATCTATATAAGATTTCATTCAGGTTTTTTCTATGGATTATTCTAATTTAACAACCAATCTAAGCAAAAGCTCAGCGAATGCAACAACATTTTCGAACAATGCGATTTTCTGCTCTGGATCGTTTTTTTGCAACCCTACGTTAACCTGCTCTGCTAGGTTGCAAAAAAACGCACCTAATGTTAGAAATGCATATTCAACAGCTTCCGAGAAAACACAGATGAAATTCGCCAAGCAACAAAAAAACCGTCCCAAGATATCCAGGCGAGATAGGTGTAAACGACAATTAGATAAAATGCTTTTCTATGCAAACTACACGAAATATTTCATTTCAACAGAAAGCTTTTCAGTCAGAAAAATAATCTCCTTAATTTATTCATGGTGAAAAATATTCAAACAGTCCGAACCTATGAGTTCTTGTATTCTCTGCGTTCACGCGTCGAAAGGTTGCTCATCATTTATTTATCTAAATTCTAATGTTATTCGTTTATCTTGCTTTATTCTCGACTCTATATTATGCCTTGGCTTTCTTTAAAATTTTTTTTGTGTAGATTCAACATGAATGCTGTTATACGGCCACCTGAATTCAATGGGAATATTATCAATTAGTCGAAAATCTACTCGTTTTCGCAGCACTACCGAAAACCACATACGAGGCTAATAAATTGCTTATGCAGTCAAGCGATACGAAGAGTGGATATGGTTGGTAGTAGGCCCATTATATAGGCAACTGCACCGCGATCAGCTCTATATGTATATTTACAATAAATGAGACTGATTTGAAAACATATACAGGCACAGTTGCAATGGCGCAAATGAATAATTAAATTAATAAACATGAAATTACTTAATCAGGTTTGTATGTTAATTTGCTGGACGAGTAGGCGAGATATTATGGATGTTGCGACCGAATAGAAAGCGAATCGGAAAGCCCGCGGATTGTGCTCCGTAGGGTGCGACTACTTAAAATCGATTGTGAATTCTGAATGCTATCAGGGGGTAGTGGCCCTGGGAACCCAGAGTTGTTTTGACTTCTTTTACTTTCGTTGGTTCTTACGATTTCGTTTTCGATTTTCGAAACTATTCTGATCAGGCTGAAAATAAAAGTTTATCACTAGAATATCGGATGGTTTTTTTTCGGTTCGAGTGTGCACATTAAATGAACAATTTATTTGTCGCTTTATAGTAATAATTGCTCAAAGTATCTAATGGCCTCATTAGACGAGCCGGTTATTGGCCATGTTGCTATAATTTCAAAGCCAATAAGAGCGTCCCTCTTCGATACGAATGAATGCCATAGCTCCATAATCACAAATTTATATGCAAAACGATAATTTCATGTTAATACAGATCGAACTTGGTCACACGACACACTAGGCTAGCTAAACTCTTAGCAGCCATTCGTCGATTAGTTAAGCTGCTTCCGTTTTTTGTCCACCCGCAGTCAGGTTACCAATAGTCAATTTGGACGATGATTGCTACTTCTCTCACTTGCGGCGAAAAAACATGCCGCCATTGCGAGTCACCGCTAAAAACCAAGAATGGCCTCGTGGTCGTTCGTATGACTAGGAAGAAGCAGCCAATGTGATTAGCCGATTATTAATTATCCATGTTTTTTCTCATATTTCTACGTTGACTATCCATTCAATCGGCTATTATATCGAGAGGTTTGTTAGAAAAATGCTTTTATCTCATCTAAGGCCTGACAACATTATTGCTACTGAATTCGATGAACTTTGTTGAATTTAGATGGCGGTGGCATTAGCGTTCGGCGGTAACCTAATAAGGTAGTTGTTACCGTGATCGGAATAGGAGAGAATAGCATCAGCTTCCTGCGGCGACTCATGATGCCCACTTATAATTAGACTAAATTAATGTGACGGGCCTTCTGATTGGAATCACTATTCGAATCAAGTCCCACAAATTTTTAATTAGGTTTCGAAATCAGATAATTTTTTTTCGATATTCACCTCGTCGAAGCTATCTTTTGAAATCCATTAAAGTATCCACGGTTATCAAATTGAATTACTGCAAGTTCAATCAGTCCCAGTCTCACCTATCTGACGCTGGATTACGTACTGACACGGGTTCAGGAAAAAAAACTAGCCAGCCTCGGAAGAGTAACGACGGGAACGAGGTCTAAAAAGCACAGATTGTGGTCTAATGGCATCAGGACTTCATTTATGCTGCTCTCAAGTGGTAATCGAGCGCCGAAGTGAGCAATTAGATCAACCGAACTAGTGATTATCGCAATTTATGAATCAATTTACTAAGTCCAAATTGCTGTAATTGGTCAGCGATCATCGGGTCAAACAAGTGATGATTTGTGCGTTTACTTAAGCGCCATGCGAAAGGTGAAAAAAGAATGGACCGAAGATGAATGGAACCGACTCACGGATCTAAGTATTAGTACTAATTGGAATCGTCTTGAGTTGAATGCATTCTCTTATAACTTTGAATGAAGAGTTCTTTTTTTCCGATGTGGTAAACAAGGTAGACCATGTGGCATAGGTGCTACATAATATTTTGAATGCTTTCAAATTGATGCTTTCAAGTAAACGTTCAAGTCAATTATTTAGTTTTGGTACACGTGCTCACTGGTACAGAGGGATTGTAGATGAGACGAAGATAATCTGATTTTTCAAAGCAAATATTATGTGGAGAAAATGTTGAGTACAGGTCATATTATGCTTGACAAACAAAGTACCATCCAATGTATTTTAGGCTGCATGAATATCTGATCGATATACTTTCTAGTATTATTATTCAGCCTTGACTGGTTCGAGAACTAGACACTTCTGCTAATATCTGCAGACAGAAACTAAATTTTTGATAAAGACGCAAATTCAACCTGATGGTAGCAGTAGAGCTACATATATAATATTCATTGGATCGGAATAATCAATGCATAATACTGAATTTTATTTGTGCAAGCAATGAGACAATTAATTAGAAACAGTTGCAGCTTCATATATTTTAGAATTGTATCGAGCATAGAAAGACTTATTTACATAGACCAAATTAATTTTTGTAAGAACTCAAGTACATGAGACTATACTATCTATCGTTTTCAAAAATTGAAAATATTAATTTTCTCACCGAACATTTGTGCCATAATGCGGTGTATTTATTCAACTATTTTTCATTCTTATCTGTTTCATTCACGCAATGTTTTAATTTGCGTATTCATTCATTCATATACGTCGTTTGAATTTCTGAATGAAAAGCCTATGAAAATAAAAACATTCTTTAATAGCTTTTCAGGCGCACTTGACTTCGCATAAACATTTTATTGTGCGCTTGAAGCAAATCACACGGTGCACTTGTAATTGTTTTCAGTTTGTTATATTTTATAGAATCAACGATTGTCGGTAATTTTGTTGGCTTTAGTAAAAAAACTTAATAATTAACTAGAATGGTTCATTTCGGGAACAAATAGCTGATACTTTTTTTAAACTTTTTAAAACTACTAGGTATTTAAAGCTACTCTACTCACTTGCATAGCAGATACGACGTTCAAATTATCTACAGTTATTTTACAACGAAAACACTGAGCAATTTACTCAGAAACTACAAGCATACTCGATTAACTTTGAAAGGATACATAAACCCTAGGAAACATTCCCATTTGGAAAACGCAATGTACATTCAGCTACTCGTGATTCCCACCACTCAGACACCATTATGAGTCTGAACTATAATTAAACTTTTATTCCCTCCACTCAACGACAGTTTATTTGCACATCACACAATGCAACAAACTAACTCGACCAACCAGGAGAGGATGTGGAAAACAATTGAAAATCATATATCAAGTGCAGACACATGAGTAACAAGAGCCAAGAACGGAAAACAAATGCTTTGAATGGATGATGCGTTGTTTGGTGCAGGTATCACATGTACACTTACATAAATTGAATGCAAGGCAACTAATGCAACTAGCTCGATTCATATTGCAACTGTCACCAGTAACAAAGTTGCTCTACCATGCGATGAGAATTCGTTTTAAATGTGTATGCAGATAGCTTCACTTTTTCGCGGGTAATGTATTTTAGCAAAAACTTTTAGTAAAAATGTAAAATCAAATTTAACTACTGCAAATTAAATAAATTTTATTGCAAACTTAACTTATCTGACAATCTGCAAGCTAAAAAATTTTGAAATTAAAATTGTATCAGAAACACTTTGTTTGCTTGTATACGCGAATTGAAGTTAAGTGCATTTTGACGAAAACATTGAGAATGATCAAAATCAAAGAAGGTACGAGATTCATAAAATATTATTGTTGACAGTTTTGATCGTTGCACTGCTAAACACAGCGAATCTACAACAATATTTGGCAACGCTAATGTAATTTTACCTCCACCAAAGTCGCAGACGAGCTTGAAAATATCATTGGAAAAGAGTAATCACCAGAAGATTTCTCTTCAGCCATTACAGATGCAAAAACAAAATTTAAAATATTTCGAAACAAAACTAAGGCAAATCTGCGAAAATCAAAAATCAAAATGAAGTTATGTCTTCAGCATCATCTTTATTTTGGTATCAGAGACACTGGGCTAAAAGTCCATTGTCAAATCTTGTGCGTAAAGAAAGTTATTAAAGGGTTATTTAATAAAGTAATACCATGACAACCCTTGTTGGGTCTAGGGGTTGAAGCTGGCAGAGAGCTTTATCGCAAATTACAATAAATGTAAATAAGAGTGTGGAGTGATTAGTTACAAGACTCATGTTACCCCTGATTAATTTAGGTACCTATTCAGTGCTAGATGAACTCAAAACCTGGTTTGCGGACCCTCGTCTGAGCCTGAATTCGAACCGGGTACCCCACACACAAGAAGCCAGTTCTCTTCCCACTCTTCCCACCTTCCATTTGGGCCGAAAGGCTGGTATCTATAATTTTGGGTATCCGTATTCCAACGGGGCTACTTAATTAGAAGATCGTATAGTGTACTGGGTTGAGCACTCTAGTGTTTGGGGTCTCTGTTTAGAATCCAGGTTCGGACGGGGGACCGTGAGTTGCAGAACTAATCACTTCACACTCGTATTCACAGTGATTGAAAATTTGTGAACGAAGCTCTCTACCAGCTTCAACCCCCAGACCGAACATGGGTTGCGGTTTCATTATCCTCACTTAATTATCTCTTCATTTGCCATTCTATAGTTACTTGCTTGTTTGTAAGTGGCTTCAAGGAGAAATTTGCAGTTTTCTTATTTTTAGTTTAAGTCTAGTTTCAATATTAATTCGCCTATAATTTCATACTAGATCAGAAACTAACTGACATCTGACAAAAATTATGGACTGGACTCCAAACTTAATGTTCGAGAGGATGAATGCAAACGGGTAAAAATTAATCCAAGAACGAAGTCATTTTCCAGCAAAAACTAAATAAGCTATGAAAAGTATCTATAAAGCAAAAGATTATAAGTTTATTTGGAACTTTCCACTTTCCAAGAACACAGAGGTGCTAGGCACTGGTCGTGTGAAGATTAAAACTTGCTCAATTTCATAAGAAGCGCAATCTATTTTAGCTTTTAGGTCAAGTGTATAACATTTAAATTAACAGAAACGCGATGCTATATAATTGATAATGTACACGATTTTAATTGAACCATGCCTTCGACGAACAAGTAAAGGCACAACCAAGTTAGAGCGAAGGAACCATACAAAGCCTAGAACAACGAATTCGATTTGGTTCACTCTCGTCGCTTCTATAAATGTTTGCCCAATTTAAGTATTTGCTCACTGCTTCGATAAGACCACTTCCGTTTGATGTCTTGGCTCGGCACGGCCGTACGAGTTAAAGCTTAATGTGGTTCAATTTGTCTAGCTTTCTTTACAAATATGGATAATCTGCGAACTGAAGAAGATGGCAGAATGCCCTCGAAATATCACTTTCCATCAAGAAATTAAAATATATCTAGCTTCTAAAGGAAAAATTGGACTTTCAATTGAAACACTAAATTTTATGCGATTCATATATAAACACTTTGACAGATAAATTCAGGGATTGAGTCTCTTAACACCCCCGACAGTTTTTTTTGTGTTTTTATTTTTCTTAGTTTTGTAGCATTGTGATGAATGTATTATGACCGCAGAGGAGAGGGATATACATATAAGGATAGGAAAATAACCATGAGAATTGAAGCAATTCGCCTGAATCTGAGTGCTAGTAAGTAGTAGCCAGTAGTAGCGAAGGAAAACTATGGGACTTATGGGCAAATTTGACTGTCTTCACCGCCGCGAACAGAAAATGGCCGCTATATGCATGAAGATAGTAGAACATATGTACACTCAGAAATATTTCAACACCGAAAATTTAATAGAATCAAATTTAAATCAAAAGTTGAAACACTTTTAAATAAAAAACGAATCTTATTTGAATTAAATAATCCCCCACATTCAATACAAATGATTTCACTTTTTTATAAAAATGTAATTTTCAAATCAAATTTTCATCACTGAATGAAAGAAACTAACAAGATTCACTTTGATACAGCGTTATTGAAGTGAGGTCAGATTATTTGAATGAAAAAGAAAGGTATATGGCGCCAAATCATACTTGAACATTTTTGATCTGTTCACGAGAACTGACGACCGGATTATTCGATCATAATGAAATTTACAGGACATGTTGGTATTAACTAGGACCAGATCTGATAAAATTGATTTTGAAATGCAGGCAACCCTGTGGCAGTGGTACCATCTTGAAAAATCACTGAGAAAAAACCAGTTTTTTTGGCCTGTAACTTCCGATTCAGCTATCAAATTTCACCAAAATTCATACAATATTTGGACCTTACTCTAGACAAAAATTAGAATAGAGTTGCCAGCTATGGTGATTTTTGTCTCCTAAATATTGCAAATTTGCTCAGCAAAATAAAGATTTTTTCCCCATAAATTCCGGTCCAGTCACGAAATCAAAACGAAGTTCATGCAGTAAATGGACCTTAATGTGACATTATAATTGCGTACAAAAATCATGAAAGGGCTGCCAGCTATGACCATTTTTATAATTTTTTGGAATTTATTATGTAAGCGATTATGTCATTAGATTTGCATATGGGAATGATCCTGCAATGAAAATTAACAATAAATATTAACGCTATAAAAATTTGAAAATTTTTGAGGGTGGTAATCCTAAAATTCTATTCACCCGTATAAATTCCAGCGCAGTGATTCAATCGAAACGAACTTAATTTAATGTGAAGCAGATTTGGTATATATTTTGCTTTGCTGCTAGCACAGGGTAATCAGCATTAGCCATTTTCGTAAAAATTGCACCTACAGATGCTTCAAATTACATACTCATATGCAAAGCATTTGCAATAAAAATAAGAAACCAATTTTTAAATTTTCCGAGTTTTGAACAGTTTTCGGATGGCAGCCTCAAACAACGTTTAACCGCTGAAACTTTCGATGCAATCCTTCGATGAGAACGAAATTGAAAGGATAAGTTGATTTAGGTATGAGTTTGTTATGTTAAACTTATTGCTGCTTCGTTGGGAAAGTGTTGCCAGAACTGAACATTTTCATCATTTGTGTTCTAGTTGAGGTTTGTTGCTTTGGATAAGGAATGGTTCATTTGATTCGACAAAAAAGTGTATTAAGTCTTTCCACATTTTTTTGTCACTCAAAGACAATTTCTTCGAAAATTAGTTTTCTAGTGGTTCTGATGCGCTAGACTTTTTTTTATTTTCTACCCATAGCAGTACTGATGTACGTTTTTTAGCTTACTTTCCAGAATAGTAGTAATTTTTCGTGGCCAGTTTTTGGAAGCGTACAAACATGTATCATCTGCGTAAGTGGCTATTTCACAATGAGGGTCAACCGAAATGTTGGCAGTATAAATGCTATAAAGCGTACACTCAGAAAAATTTCATCATTTCACATTTTTTTAGAATCACTTGAATCACTTTTGATTCAAAAATTGTCAAATATGATTTGGCGCCATATACGTTTCTTTTTAATTCAAATAATCTCACTTCATTTCAATAACGGTGTATCAAAGTGAGTCAACGCTGTATCAAAGTGATTCTTGTTTGTTTTAATGTTTTATTTTTCATTCAATGATGAAATATTTTGATTTGAAAATAAAATTTTTATAATAAATTCCCTTTGATTTAAAAGTGTTTCAACTTTTGATTTAAATTTGATTCTATTAAATGACATTTTTCTGAGTGTAGGACTTAGAACAGCTCCTTGTGGGATACCAGCAGGAATGAATTACGCGGATGAATATTTGTCATGGTCTTTTATCATGAACTGCTGATTAGAGAGGAAGGATTCAATAATTTTGAAAATATAAAGCGTGAAAGAAAATTTATTGTTGAAAAGCCGTTTGTGCCGTACAAAGTCGAATGCTTTTTTCGATGTCGACAATGGCTTGTCCTACAGACTTTTATTATATGTTGTGTCATTCTATGCAAATGATGCTCGGTTGAATGTTTCTGCCTGAAGACGTGTGCAGGACTGGTTGAAGCCGTAAAAGTAAATTTTTAAAAAAAAACCTTCACTGTCTCAAAAGTCTTTCGCGGCTTTTTGATAGGTAGAGCTATGGCTTTCTTCCAAGTGACTACAAAGGTGGCAAATACAATTACTTTTTAAAGAGATTTTTAATCACTATGTTGGGGATCCGATCGGAGCTTCACGATTTTCAAATGATTTGATTATACTTACGGCCTCTTTTGGCTTACAAATCACCTTTTGCAAGTCTCCCGCTGAAGGAACTAAAAGCAATTACGAAATATGACTTCAAAATGTGTATGGATGATTGGGTTATTCGTTGGAAGGAGTGGAGCCTAATTGAAGGAGATCCAATAAATTTGGATGAATAATTGATATTTTTTTATTTTATTTGATCTTTCCCGAAACTTATTTGTAAGAATTTATTTGATTTAGACTATTTTTTCTGCGTACGATTTTTCAATTTCATGTAAATCTGAAAAAATTACAAAAGGCTTTATCTCATAAACATCGGATGCAGCAAACAACTAAGTGTTTCTTGCCTACATTTATAAATGTCCAACGTGACAATCGATCCTATGGTGCTCTCTGCATATTTTACTGAAGATATTTTCTTTTTTTTACAAAAGAAGGATTATAAGTCATTGTGAAAATACTGTGTGCGATGGGAAATTATAAAAATATTTTTATTCCTTCATTCTGGCGATTTCTCAGCCAATAACGCACTACCGTCTAACATAGTGTTTTTCAATCCTTCAGAGAAGCAGATAAATCACTACGATAGGCGCACTGAATTCCTAAATTCGAATCGACAACACATCACTATGGTCCTATCAAAATACTTTATCACTTATGCCCATATCGCCTTCACACATTACAACATGACATCCTCAGTGTGATGTATATTGATATTCTCCGATCATTTATTATAAATGCAAATTTGTCATGTAACTCCGACAGCTTTTTGTTTCATCCAACAACCATAAAGGACATTGTAGCCTAAGCAGTCAATATGCAACAGCAATGGATCAATATCATCACTGATATTGTGCGATTTTCGCAATTCGATTTCGTGTTCGGTTGGAATTTTTATACGAGACGCAGCCTGTGTGCGCAACCAATGTTAGTAGCCAGAGCTTGGACGGGTACAAGAAGCCTCGTCACATGTGATATGTCATTTGGAACTCACATCATATCCCTTTCAGTCTCGTCACTAACATAACGAAATGAGCAGACATTTCCATTCTTCTGCGTTTTTCACATTGTTCGGTTCCACCGTCGTCTGACACGGACGCTGTCGACAACGCTATAGCGAGTATGGAACATGCGGCGAAATTATCCCAAGCGCAATGTCGTAACGCGAAAGATGATAAATTAACTGGCGATGGTATCGCATCAAATGAACGGAATAAAACATTCCAAGTGACTACCCCAATTGATATTTCGCTCGTTCCTTTGCGGAGCGCGGAATGCTGTGCAGACGCGCTTTTCTGGTAGTTAGCTGTGTACCTCCTCTGCGATCCTTGGATATTGCATGTGGCATAGAGTTTAGGGGATGCACGGTGTGTCCAGGTTGTATATACTACATATGTCCAGATTATATTAACAGATGAATATCAAAATCATGAAAAATCGCGATGTTAGAAACTAGTTGGCTATTGCGGCAACTACTGGCATTTGAAAAGAAATAGCTTTAAATTCTTTATTTTAGTTTAATCCCTGCGAAGACTAAATTTTGCAATACAAATCATGATACGACAACTTACATATCCCCAAAAATAATACTTCTAGGGTTAAGAGCATCCAAGTGGTCTGAATATCGATTGTTTTATGATGTTTGACGGTATTATATTTTATGGGGATACAATCGACAGAATAGTTAAGGTATCATAAAAATTCATGTCATTCGATTGTCTTCTTATCGGACACAAGAAGTATTCGAATCGTAAGATCGAATGAGAAAACCTTGGTTAACTGCTCTCATGGCGTTTCGGATGCATTACAATAGTGTCGAAAAAGCCGCCTGCGATAGCAGATAGGTGAATTGGAGGACCTCCTGGAATTCCAATGAATTGCCATGCATCAAAATTGGCTTTTTTGTTTTATTTTGAATTAATTTGAAGCACAAAGGGTTGTCATGTTTAGGGAATTCGCCTACATTTTGTACTAAGTTTGCTTATAATATTAATTTGTCTCTTACTGTGAGTATTATTTCTACTTAGTATAGCCGAGATTCAATGGTAAACCACTCTGTACCATGGGTGTTATTTTTGGTTTCAAAATATAATTTTGCTCAGTAGTTGGTTTTGTGGATTCCTTATATGAGAGAAACTAAAATCTATAGTGACTTTTAAATGGAAATTCCTGAAATGGTAGCCCTAAACTCAGTAGCTTACAGCAATCCAACATGCGTTTCGCCCAAATATCAACTATGCTCATACAGCCAAAGTCTTGTCGGTCGTCCGTGATCGGCGCATGGTCCAAAAAACAGAGAGCTCATGTACTTATGGATTTCTTTATGCATAATTCCCGAAGTAAAGTTAGTTTATTGTATCCAAGCATATAAACGTCAGCGGAATATTTCAATGGTTTAGGATTGTAGAATTTCCGTGCATCACGCTCGACACACATTCACAGGTTTTTCGGTGGCCCGACATATATCGGCGATAATATTGCAGTCACAGTAGTCGAAGGGAATACTCAGCTTCCTATTCAATCTTGGTTTTGTTTGGCTACATGTAGGCTCAGTCGTTTCTTATAAATGCACGATCCAATCACACATATACTGCTCAGAATAACTCCTGAAGGCGCTACATATTGCTTTGCGAGAACGATCGACGTGCGTGGTTTTCTGATCGGGTCCCACCTTGATCGCAAAGTGATCATTGTGTCCATCGAAATGATACTGAATTTTTAGTTGGCGTTATCGTCACATTCCAGCCTAATACGATCGGTGTGATTCGTTGCGAGCTCCTAAATTTGGTAGGTATTTGAAGTAAACTAACTTGCAAACAATGTCTGAAATGCATTTCGCATATCTTCGCGCTAAACGTGTCTAAGATGTGCTTAGTGCAATTCTTCCGAACTCTTCGTGGCATTTTATCTCGTCTGAGCTACTTTTTCGAACATTCGCGCTCGTTTCATGTGCTTTGTTTTTACTAGTATACTAGCGATTGTGGTGGTACTAATGTTGTTCAAGATGATGATCATGATGATCGATTCGGCACTGATCATACCGCGTGCAACCCCTGGCGTCAAACGTTCTGTAGTGGAGTGCGAAGATTAGACGACGACAACGACGGCTAAGAGCGAGAAAATCATGACGAGATAACAAGCTGTGACGCGCAATATTTAACGCCAAGGGAAATTATGATCGCGACGATCGATTAAGTTTTTGAAATATGATCACGAACTCAAACCCAATGTTTTTGATAGGATCGGTTTGGTTCGTTGTTTTTGGTTTGCAGCTTCCTTGAGCTTCGATTTTAAGATTAATATCGACGTTGAAGACAATGTAAGCCATTGTGCGATCGCTTATGAGCATGGAAAAACTTCCATGAAATCTTTTAATTTGTTGATTAGTGTGCAAATTAATTGGACAATTAGTTAAGCAGAGTACAAAAATGGGGGTCTGCCGAGCAAATATTACATAATATTTTCCACAATTGTTAATTTTGGCTATAATATGACCCAAAACCCTTCAGGAGGCAACCCGTAATATCTACTTTCATACTAACGTATGATCGATTACTTTATCCGCCGTTTGAAAATCTGTTAGTTAGCTCTGACCCACGCTAGTTGTGCCATCACACGTATACATGAATACTACAACTTAACACTCAGTACGCGTTTCTAAGATAAACGAACGTCGAGTAAAATGATGAAGTCTCATACTGTGATTCGACACCTTCTTTACCATTTTGGTTATTGGCCATATCGATAGCTTCCTAGACCAACGTTTTCGGACATCGTTTGATCAATTCGCTCGTGCTTGCATAACAATCTGTCTGCAATTCGTATTAAAAAATTAAGATAAGCAGGTGTCCATCTTCCAAATCAACTTAATCAATGTGAAAAGCTTGTGGCTCACGGTGCAGATAAATGATTTGGGAATGGAAATTGTTCGTTTAACTTTTATCAAATCATGATGATTGCTGGCGGCCTCTCTGTAATTCTCGATTGGATATTGAAATGAAGAAATTTTTGACGAGATTGGCATCATTGATGATCAAATTTTTGGCTTATCGCAAGCAATAGATAGAGTTATCTAGGAAACCTATGAAGCAACGTTTGAGAATTTTTTTAAGAAATTTCCGTTTGTTGTATCCGTAAGCCTTTTTGAGTGTAGACCGTTAATTTCTTAGAGAGTTTAAAGGTCAATACGTGGATTACTAATATAGAAATAATAGTCAAAATTATTCAGCCACATACGAGGAGGAATTCAATGGTTTACAGTCGAAAGTTATTCGGCATGTAATTGATTCCTTACCTGCTTGCCGAGGCTTTACTAAATCACCGCTGGAAGATACCGAAGAAAAAGCGTTGGCAGCTTGATCAGTTCGGTTGCTAGAGGAGAAATGTACCAGCAAATCAGCATCAATAAGTTTAAGATCGATAGGAATTTCTCCCAAACTGCGAATATTCTTAATCCTGGGAAAAATACTAAAAATATTCATAGCAAACGAACTTTGCTATACTCGAAGTAAGGGTGATTTTAAAGCCGATTCAAATACGAAAATAAAGGTTGGCTGCAATAGTATTTTATATCTGATTAGCAGCTACGACAACGAGCAATGACGGTTACAGTTTTAAACCGAATCACAACTGGCGACACTTACGAAACAGATTTTTACTAAACTAAAGATGGAAGTATTGGAACTATCTGTACGAGAATCCTTCATCCAGATCGAGTGAGCGGCACAAACAATGGAGCTGCGCCAAATTAACCCAAGCATCAAAGCTTCTGCTGTACAAGACCATGGCCTTACGTATGGATCTGAGACTTGGGTGCTCAGTAAAAGCCACTCTGGGCTCTTAGTCACCTTCAAGAGGAAACTTTAGATTACAGAATTGCTACAACCATAAGTTGTACACTATATACATAGAAGCAAATATAATTACAAAGATAAAGCTCGGTAGACTCCGGTGGGCAGGAGACCTAGCTCATATGAGCGAAGAGGATCCTGCTTGGAAAACCGTTTGCGGTAGATTTTACGGCAGACGACAACGTGCACTCAAAAAAAAAATATATCGCTGACAGATATAAAACGACGGAAATATAATATATCTCACATGAGTATATGGGTGTATTTTGAAAGACATAATATATTCACGGCAGATATAATATAAATATTTATCGTATGTAAGCAGAAAAAAGCTCAGGGGATTGCCCTTTGAAGCGAGTGCTTAGCCATGGCGGTAAGGAGACACATATGGGAGAAGCCGATAACAACTATTCCATTATTCTTCTAAGTGCCACATTTATTTCTCCTTTCCTAAAGCGCTAATGTTATTCTTAGTCGCTACTAAAGCTTTAATGTGGCACTTAATCAATGGAGCGCTGGTATTATGCCCAGTCGTTGACTGTTAAGACAATATAAGACGAACAAATACAGCCATGGGCACGGCGGGATTCGAACCCGCGGGCAGTAGATCGCTGCTTCGGACTGACGCGTTAGCGAGCTAAGCTACCGACCCTTTTGCAAGCTCAATCTCAAACTATAAACAAAAGATGCCCCATAATTAGAAACGAAAATAAACCATATATCTACGACAAGCATATTACATTGTTCAGTGGTCATTTTATACCTGTCGCGTATATAATATACCAACTGTATGGATTTCATATCTTTCGCGACCAGAAAACAGAGAAACCCATATAGAACTTATACCTGTAGCGTGCATAATTATGATTGCTGTGTGCATATTTTGTGTACCCGAGTTATATTTTTTACCTGAAAGCCAAATTATACTTAAAATGAGTATAACTCTGGATTTCCATATACTCATAATACCTTTTAAATCAATAGTTATACCTGTTGCTTGTATATGTTATGTATCACAGATAAATAGAACAAAAATATATTTGTAGGGGCAATTTTGTGCCCACTACAGTTAATTATGGCTATTACGGATATTATTATTTTTGCTACACATATAGCAGAGCGAATTTTTTTTTGTGTGTGGGAGACCTTGTTTGTGCTGGAGATACGGCGTTGAACAGGACGTTTGGAGCTTAGGGGTGCCTACTTGGATGACATCGGCTCGATCGGGACTAATGGAAAAATTTGTTGAAGAAGGTCAGGACAGAACTCCGGTTGTAGATTATGATGATGATGAAAGATGGATGTAGAAACTTGCAAAAATGTGACAATTGTGCTGAAACAAAAAAATGTGAGAATTCTTAACTAAGCATTTTCTATTCTAATAAATAAACGATAGGTCTGACATTGTTTGTGATCCCAAATACCGACGTGATATTGAGGAGTGAAATTTTCATTTAGTCCAGCATGAGCCAATAATGGTCTATGCTGGCAATGTTAGTACCATTTGCCGGAACAAACGAGAATTCAAGAATTCTTCATTGAAAATGAGCAGGCGGCGGATAATATAAGGCTGGACATCAATAACGAACGTAAATATATCGTTACAGCTTAAGCACCAAAAATCACCAATCAACATTACAGTGGATTTAGCGAAAACAATACACTGAAAAGCATCCGTCTAATATATATAGGACGATGCAGTTTCGGAGAAGTTAAAATAATCATCTAACTTAGGTTAGGTAAAATGGTTGTCAATCGGAGGGTCTTATCGAAAGATACATGTAGGCACAGTAGAGGCTTTCTTTATACTTTTCCTTCGCCATTGTACGATGAAAACTATCTGCTTTTTTGATGAACTGTGCAATATAGTTTAATTGATTTAATTTTGGATCAACTGTGTTAATCGTTAAATCAGTCAGTTCAAAGAAGAAGGGTGTCCTTAATGAGACGATTATCTTCCTCGCCAGAGCCGAACAGTGGCAGATGAGACGGTGCCAGAGTTCTTAGTATCCTCAGAGCCACAGCTATAACAGCGCAAACGTTGAGTTCAAAGAACTGCGGATTAAACTTAACAACAGCCTAGTGAGACCTTTGTAATTGAAGGCCCAGGACTGTCTTTGCGATCGCACAGGATGATTCTTCAGCCCAGAACTTTTTAGCGTTCGCAAGATATGCACTAAAAAAAATTTTGGTTGAATTTTACCCTTATAATAGTAGGAAACTGGTTTCCTACTATTAAAGATGTAAATTTACAAAAGCGTGTAAAAAGAATATTTTTTTTACGACCAAATGGTGTAATTTTACCCTAAATAATGATGCAAATTTACGGCTTTGGCGCACAGATGAATAGCAAACTAGTAAATTTACTCTCTTTTTGCTTCAATTTACAAAAAACTGTGTATTATTCAGCTGATATGATGTAAAAGCAAAAAAATGCACATCGAATGAGTAAAAAAATTTGTGATTCGTTATTTTAAACGAAAAAATGAATATATTTCCTATAATCAAAGTATTAATTATAGACCCACTTTTTAGAGTGTGCCTAGTTTTACCGATGACATTAAAGTATCTTTGGAGAAAATGCATGAGTCTTCCGACAGCAAAGTGCAAATCCTTTCCACTTTATCAGACAAACAATTGCCCCCAATAGCCTTATTTCCTGGTACCCGAATCAAATGCACCTTCGAATCTCTCGACAGCTTTCTAAGAGATTTACGGCAATCAGTAAAAATTCTGACCATTGCACAGGTACCGACAAAGGGAACTTCCGCTCTTCCGGGTAAATACTGTTGCCAACTTTATTATTCAGTTTTGAGTCATCGGTATGCACTTGAATAAGCCACATTCATTATTTTACAGGAAATGCGAGTATCAGAAATGCGAAAACCAGTAAAATGTCTGGAGATACGTGGCCAAAGTCTGCTTCAGCGGGAACTCTCTCAGGTAATATTTTAGCATAGCCAAAATCAGTTCTAGTTTTTACTGAGATAAAATGCTGTCTCTCAGCAGCTAGATTAGCTCACTGTAGATGTAGTGAATTGATTGGTAACTAATGAAGTAATACAAAAAGTACCGTAGTAGGTCCCTAACACCGAAAGTGCGACGAATTTTAGAACATTTTCAAGCATCAGTTTTAGAGCAGCAGCGGACTAAGATAGAATTAGTTAAACTATAAAGCCATATCACAATGCGAGGCTGCAAAACCCAAGTCGCTGCTATGGTTTTTTTGCAGCAGTGAAATGTACCGAAAGTCGAGGATCACCCCCAAATATTACACTCTCTAGCTCTGCTCAATGGAAACCTCGTTAAATTTTGGTAAGTCAAATCGGAGAACATTTTATTTTCTTGTATAAAGTTACAGCTCTGTTTTACTGAGATTCACATTCAAGCTACATTCCCAGTTTCAGCGTGAAAATAATTCAAAAGAGAGATTGAACCTCTTCAAGAGCGCAGATAGATACTTTCATCGTAATACAATGGCTATGCCGTCCGCATAAGCAACCACTTCGAAGCCGATACAGTCCAGCCTCTTGAGAAGAGGATTTATCGTAATGTTCAACGACAGAGGACACCATCTTGAGGTTTTGCCGTGGCAAATTAGCGTTTAGAGATTATCACTCTGTTCTTGAGTTGTTCAATAAAATCTATCAGCCGCTTATCAAGACCCAGGTCAACGAAAGTCTCCACAATAGCATCAAAGCTGATGTAGTTAAAGGCCCCCTCAATGTTTATGCAGGCGACAAGCGTGTCCTGATTACTAGAGATAGATTTTTCGATTTGTTTAGTGCGGGCATGAAGAGCAGTTTCAGCAGGCTTTTTTTCGGTATAAGAGTACGGACAAGACGGAGCAAAGAGAACGTCGAGCAAAGAAATCGGTCTGAATCGATCTCGTCGCTACTATCATATTTCTGCTTTGGTCGCTGCTTTGACATGGAAATATATGAACCGTTTGAGCGCGTTGCTCGTCTCGATGCTCTCGTCGCTCCGTCTTGTCCGTACCCTTAGCAAGAAGAAGGCCATCAGGGCTCAGATATTTGAACGGCTGGAGGGAGTTTATGGCCTACCTGAAGAATTGGTAGTTTGAAATTCTTAGCGGCAGCGAAAAGCTGATGATGGTATAATGTACCGCATATAATATATTTCCCCGCAAAATGTGAGTTTATAGTGACAGTCAGGGTATAGATACACGAATCCGTTTTACCTTCGGTGTTGAGCTAAAATCACATAAAAAGGTTTGGCTCATTGATACCTTTTATGTTGCTCCAGAAGGCTATTCACAAGGCTATCTTGGTCCTGCGTACATTAACCACTTTATTTAGATGCTGACAACGCTCGATGTTCCCCGGAGAAGATTCCAGTGAAGATCGGACTCTTGATTGATACTTCGTCCAGTCGGTTCTTTTCCTTTAAATAAAGGCTACTTCCTCAGTTGAGTTTCGATCATCAACATTAAACAATACGTTAAAACGACAACCCTCGTACGGGTCTAGGGGTTGAAGCTGGCAGAAAGCTTCAACACATATTTACAATCAATGTGAATACGAGTGTGGAGGGATTAGTTCCACGACTCATTTCGCCCCTGATTAGCTCAGGTACCTTTTCAGAGTTAGGTGAGCTCAAAGCTCGGTGCGTGTTCGCTCGCCCAAACCTGGATTCGAACCAAGGACCCCACACACAAGAAGTCAGTGCTGTACCACTAGGCTACTCAAACTTCTTTAGTTTACTTTTACTCAAGCTTCTTTACTTCAACTTAAAGGATACGTATTTGAACCTAAAGGATATAAAACTATGATCATAATTAATTACATCAAAATTATTGCACACAAGTCTCTAAAAGAAATTCAAGCTCCTTCTTATGGAGACTGGAAGTGAAGTCTTCATATATTAGTCGGAAATTCTGGGTTATGAGCCAGAAAAATAATAATTACTCGAACTCGAGAGGAGAATCTTCCGACGCATATTTTGTCTTGGAAATCGGGATGGATGATTCTGTTGCCGGTACAACAGTAAAATATACACATGATATCGATAGAAAATTTGGCTTGTATGAACGAGGTAAATTCAATTCGAAAACTCTACGGGAACAAGATTACTGGACAGAGACGTGAAGGCAGTTGTCTTCGGTGGTAAAATGTATCATTCAATTAAAAAACGAAAACTAGACGACGGCGATGCAAAACCGGGACGGAAAATTCTGACCTGCAGCAGACCTGGACTCGAATATCGGATGTTGGCACTATTGACCATGATGAAATAGTTGAAATTGTGGATAACTTTGTAATATTATCTCTGTCCCATGTTAACTCAAAAGCCGCAGCTAGGTCGATTATCAATTGAAAGAAGCTATCAAACAAGGCTCAAAGAACGGAAACAAGTGAACCAGATATGAACCAGATATGGTTTTGCATAGCCATCAATTAAACAAAGGCCGAGAAGCTCATCAAAATTTGTGCATTGCGATAGATGAGCGGTGGGCAAAGGTTGGATGCACTTGCTAACTGAGGCATGAAGATAAAAATTGGAAAACGCGTTCAAAGGAATTACCACATCTTAACCAAATCTGACTGTAGTGTCATAGAAGCGCGGATGATATTTGAGTGGTATCACTGCATGCCAAGGACTCTTCATATTATTCGAAAACTAAATTTTGTTAATTTTGCAACTAATGTATGAGTATTTGATGATAAACATAAGCTTACTTGAAGTGTTTTATTTGCGAAATAGTAAATTATTATTGGTTTCTGGATGCTGTTGCGATAAAATAAGCAAAATATTGTTCAAAATTAGCTCAAGTGGTCTAAGTATAAGCTGGTGTAGCTGATTGTGTAGAACGCCGACAATTAAGGTGTGTGGTCTCTGGTTCGAATCCTACCGTGATCAATTGCCGAGTTTCGAGTTAAGCTAGCTTAGAATAATTAACTGAGTACAGCTAGGGGTAAAGTGAGTCCTGCAGCTTTTACTCCACACTCATATTAAATTAAAATTAAAAATTGTGAAGCCTCTACCAAATTCAAAAGGTTAAACAGTCTAAAGAGCACCAGCATGCTTTACATGGCAATTATGTTATGGTCGGTAGCAAATTAAAGTAAAGTTTGTCACAACTAGCGTAAATAAAAATTAATGATTTCCAACTGCAAGTGGTCACATCAGTCAAGTATGCACTGTGAGCTGGTGTCTGATGAGAATCAGTGCATACTTTCGAAACCACTTTGTCAAATAAAATTTTCAATGTAAATAAACATTTTTTTTTCAATTTTAATCATGCCGCAAAAACAATTCCGATTTAAAGTTTAAAGTTAAAAGTTGTGGGCATAAGATTAATGTCGTCTATGAAAAATAGGACTTTAGCCAAGAAATTATCTTAATACTTTCATAATACCAGACTTTTGAACAAAGCGTAGTCAGTAATAACATGTTCCTCTTCAAAATATTGAAATCAAATAACTCGTACAACATGCTTCTTACAATTAACCGTACTTGTGGAAGTTTTAATCTGAAAATTGGCATCGTGCCAGAAACTTCGATTCGATGCAAACGCTTGCTTCTAATGAGAGCACTATGTACGTACCTGATGTCGTGTAACTGGTACCAGATTAAAATATTAATCACAACTCATCCGGCACCGCTTACACTATCTCCGGACTCAATTTAAAAGCATGCATCATAGTAAAATTCCTATGATGAGTGCTTGCTAGTCGAGCATTATAGGATTAAAAACAAACTTTGAGGTGCGAAATTCAAATTTCGTTTAGTACGGATACTACTGTTTGTTAGTGCTTAGTATTACAAAGGCAAAAAAAAACTTCAGAAAGAAATCGAAGAATCAAAGCTAAGTGAAGTGGGCTAGGAGTCAAAGATTTGATAAAATCATAGGAAGCCAAAAAAGAGTTGCCAGGACTTTTTCCAGTACTTCGATATTAAACCTCTCGTGCATAATGTACCTAGTCATATTTTTATGCTAGGTATAAACTTTTTGCTCTGTTTAGCTTTTAAATTGTGTGCCGAACCTAAGCTACATTCCTTAAGTATGCACATGCATACATTAGGTAGCAAAGATGGTATACCAACATTAAATACATTTTCACTTTCAACGATCGTGTTGCTGCTTGGTTGCACTCAACCGATGGAACTGTTAGCTTGTATGAGTATAGTGCAGATATAATGGATAAAAGTGCGAAAACGTTTAAGAATTACATCATAGATGACGTAGTTCTTGATGCAATGGCGCGGTGCGACTACGAAGTGCAACAACATCCACACACTCATAATTGTCTGTCGCTGATTAATTCATTATCAATAAATGAACGTTTGAACACTTAGAAGAAGAAAAAACACTCGCAATAAAAATCGATTTCATTGAAAACACTTTTCAAATAAATATTGGTGTTTGTGTTCATTGAAAGAATGCATTATCAACGTTAGTATTCCTCCTAATGACGGCCAACTTGAATGAAAATCGTACAAAGATGATTTAATAACGAACACACATACAAAGCACCGCTCTGTCAGCTGCAAAACATCTTTGTTTAAGTAACCTGTAAATCGAAAAAGATACAAAACGATCCCCGTAATATGCAAGTTATAGTGCAGAATCGAATTAATATATGCGGTTCGCTCGATCGTTTCATTATTATGCAACCGGTGAAGTTAATCGACGTGCACTGAACGGAAGGCGAAAATATTTTTTATCGTGTTTCTCTAGCTGTTTTTTGCTGGATGTATTTTCTTTTTTTTAACGGCTAACGACGATAGGAACAACTGACAGCAATGATATGATAATATTTCAGAATGCAAAGATATCTACATACGTGTGTCTATATAATGCAATAATTAAAACAAACATTGGCTGCTAGATACATTTTACAGATTAGACAGAAAGTTGATTTACTCGCTGATATAGTGCATGATGCAGGCAACGATTATAAGTGAATAATTGAAATGCTCTTGAAATTTATAATGCTGAATATATTCTAAGCACAGAGAGTTTCCGACTGGAGTTAATTGAAAGGTTCGCCGATTCAGGCTGCTAATCGATTTTCGTTTTTGGCGAACGTGGATTGTGTGAAGAGTTTTTAATTAATCATGACATACAACCGCTGCTGTGAGCAATGCTTCCGTTCTGTGTTCGGTCTTATCAAAGTTAGGTAGCGATGACTTAACATGAACGTGTGATTATTTTCCTGTGCTAATCGCTTCTCAGTTGAGTTTGTTTTTAATAAGCCAGGCTACAGAAATAGCTATTTGGTGGATAATTATGTTTTAATGAAAAATAGACATACCGTCTTTTAAATACAAAATCGAAATTGTTTGGAAGATGCATCATTCGAAAAAATTATTAGAAATTTACATACCTGAAATCGGAAAAGACAATAGATTAGTATTATAATTTTCAAGGAAAATAGCATGGAAAAAAGTTTCAGCAATATAATTGTTTTTAAAATACACTTTCATACAATCTGCAGAAATTTATAAAAATAGGCATTTTATGAATTAAATTAATGTCTATGCTGTGGAAATATATTCCAGAAACATTTCGAAATTTTCTTATTACAGGATGATTGGTTTATAAATTCAATCACCCAAAACATTTAAGTCAGTGTTTTCAAATCAGATTTGAGTGATTGGAGGCATTTTCGATACCTGAATGTTCATGAAAACTATTTTTACGTTAAGATCATAGTATCTGTTTACATTGTCTTCTCACTTAAGTAATACCAAATACCTGATACAATCCTAAATTTCAATGCTAAGAATCAAATATTTTATTTTTGTTAATTGTCAATAGAAGAGCTTACCGACACAAAGAGAGACAACTTCAAGCTTTAAGAATCAGCAAGCATTCCAACAGTAGTGCGTGTTCTTGATATTGAGAAGACTAACAATTCTATCTGGCACGAAGTCGTTCTACTTAAGTTGATCAAGTTTGGATTTCCGGACGAGGTAATAAAACTTACTGCAAGCTTTCTTATCAAAGACAATACTATGTCAGCGTTTTTTCATAGAGCCTGTGAGAGCAGAAGTGCCGCAAGGTTCTGTCACTGCTTTAAATTTAAGACCTAGGTTACGATTTAGATCTGATTAAGCGAACTTAATTGTTATCAGGTATAAGTTAGATCTTAATTGAACTGTAAGGTAGATTTTAAGCGCATTATTGGCCAGTTTCTGTTCAGACTGGGAAATACTACTAGTGTGTAACAAAAGAAAATGCATACAAAATATATATATAGCATTTCCCAGCTGAAAAAACCCTTTTCCCAAATGAAAAAATTATCTTCCCAAATGAAAAAATCTTGCCCGCAAATTTTCAAAAATTAATACAATTAATGATGCTTATAACATTCAAAGTATACATACTTTACATACGGAAATTTTAAGCTGTACTTGACATAAAAATATCAGTTTCATATTGGAGATTGTCGAAGTGCACCCATCTTTGACTCTAATGCAGATAAAAGGTAAATTAATAGATAAAGGCTTCAGTTTGACCAAGTCCACTATTAGCAGAGGTCTACCTTCAGAAAGGCTTCTGTTGAAGTGAACCGTATGAATTCGGCGGAGTCCATTGAAAAACGTAAAAGTTTTGCATTGGAAACCTGAAAATCATGAACGTCTTATTTTCATAGATGAGTCTGAGTTCAATCTGAATCCATGTCGGAGTAGGGCTCGCTCGAAAAAGGGAACACGGGCAGTTTCAACTATTCCAGCAGTTCGCGGAAGAAACACCACCTTTGTACTAGCCTTGAATAGCCAAGGCGTTGTCTATTCCAGAATTATAACTGCTGGGACAAGCAACAGCTCAAAATTTTGCGAATTTATCCGTGAGTTGGCTAGTTGGTGGATGAGCAGTGCCTATATAGTGATGGATAACGCAAAAAACCACAAAACACAAGATGTTGTCTTTGAAGCAGCGCAAGCATCTCTCATCCCGAAGTTTTTGCCACCATACTCACCTACACTGAACCCTGTAAAGCAAGCCTTCTCCAAAATTAAATGTTCGGTGTGGTTCTTTTTGACAGAGAGCGGTGAAAGCCAGGCACTGGTGGAGGTAATAGGTAGAGAACTGTTGACCATAATAGCCCGTCCAGACTACGGATACTTAAGTATCCGGATACATAAGTATTGTCCTCACTGCAGCGACATCTGCAGATACATTTTACCCTTGCCATGAAAATCAATGAAAAGTGTGGACGATACTTATGTATGCGGATACTTAAGTATCCGTAGTCTGGACGGGCTATAACATCAACCGATACTACAAATTATGTTTCGCACATGTTTGTAAAACTTCCGGCAGCGACTTATGGGTTGCCCAGCAACATTAATCGTTTGGATATAATAATTAGTATTAGTGTTTAGTATTAATGTATTTGTTTATACTTTTTTATTATTGAGGTATTCAATTATATATTATATTACTATTAAAAATAAGATTTGTTTTTTTATATTAAAATAAAGATTTTTTCATATGGAAATAGGTTCCTTTCACTTGGAATATGAATTGTTTCATTTGGAAAAAGGATTTTTTCATGTGAGATTAAGTTTTTTTCATTTGGGAAAAGAGTTTTTTCAGCTGGAAAATGCTATAATAAAATAAATCAGATTTTAAGTTTTCATTAACTTTAAGTTAGTTTAAAAATATTTTCATAAAAATATTTTCGTTTCAATTCAAAAGATCAACAAGGCAATTATTAACTAACCTCGAAGGTAGTTTATTGCATGGATTTGGCTAACAATGAGGCTTCATTTTTTTTATTGCTAACTGCTTCAGCTATTTTATTGCTTGCGATGAATAGTTGCAAAAAAATAGAAAACATTCACTTGGAGTTTCCATTGCAAAGTATGGAGATAAGTTGTAAATAAATGATCAACAGAATCAAAAAAAGTGCATTGGAAAACAAAAACTATCGAGTAGGAATTGAGTGAAACCTTAAACAACTAGAGCATCGTAAAACAGAAAATAGTACTGTAAAAAAGAGATTTTATTTAGCTTCATTTTTATTTTTAACAACAGACTTAAAAAGACCTGAAAGTTGTTCACTATGTTTCTGGGAAAGTGTGGTGTTAGCCACACGCTGAGAAATGACCGAAATCAATATATTAGCATCTTAATATTGTTATAGTAACAGCATTGTCCCTAATACATAATTTTAACAGCTCAATATTGTATGTTTGGAAGTTACAATATTATATTTGCAGTTTAACATTACATATTAAGCTGTTAACTTTTTATATTCAGAACATCTGTAAATATAAATGTTTTAACATCTTAACATAAATATATTACTATGCTAATATAAATGTATTAAGCAAGGGTGGTGAAATTGTTTGTCATACAACAAAGTACATTGCTTGTATTGTTAGTTAGGATGTTCATATTTAATGCGGCAATAGCACACTGGAATTACCTAATGTTGCGCGATCATCGAAGTTAAGCAGTGTTGGGCGCGGTTAGTACTTAGATGGGGGACCTCTTGGGACTATGGAAAAATCGTATCGACGGCGTGTTAATATTAATTATTGGTATACCAATATACTATAGTAAGACGTTAATATAACTTATTGCCATGTTACTATAATATATTGGCATGTTAATATATATTATTGGTGTGTCAATATAGTATTGTAAGATGCTAATATAACTTATTGCCATGTTACTATTTAATATTGGCCTACTAATGTAATATTGTAACAGAACAATTCACCACACGCATGTTAATATATAACATTTTAAGAATGCTATGTGCGGGCAATATAATGTTATTGCTAGGTCAATATAATAATGTTAAGAAATGTTTTTAATATAAATATATTAGCTGCAAAATATATTAAGGGTAGAACAATGATTTTTCAGCGTGCAGTAAGGTTTTTATTCCCCTACATTTTCGTGGTCTGGAACGCCCAAAAATCTGGCCAAAACTCGAAGAATGTTCGGATTGAGTGAAAATTAATACTTTGGAGCCATTTTAGTCGCTGATTTCGCATTAACTGTCAAAGTTTCGATTTTCAAAATGGCCAAATGCAAAAAGAGAGAGAGAGAAAGAGGAAAAATTATTTATTGCAGTTTTTTTTTTAAATTTCTAAGCAAACCTTTCGTGAAATGTTTTGATGTCATTGTTTCGTGACACCTGAGCATCTTCGTATAGAACACCAATCGGCAATAGGGGCCCTCTTGAAATGAAATGCCCGTGGATGAGTATGAATGAGTGAACAGCTGTGGGCGTCATGTAACACGGATACAATTCAACAAATCGCTTATGTTGTACTTCCTGAATATTACAACGTCGAGTCTGGGCCCAATTGCTATAACCTTCAAAATAACGTGGCATTTCTGCAGCAGCTCTTCATCTATGCTAAGAATTTGCGGAAAAATCGGATTGTCTGTCTACTAAATCTCTCCTTCAAAACAAAAAACTATTATATTGAATCATGTTTGAGCTCTTTCCGAATCGCTGATTGGCGACATTTCGTTTTCTACTTGTCTTATTTGAATTTGAATTTTAAGGGTTGAAAATCTCGAAAAATCATATCCGGGCATGCAAAGAAGAATTTTCAAAACATCTACTTCGCGACCACACGAGCATAAGAATTACAACGAGAATAGAAGAAAATAGAAACTGTTTTTTTGATTATTCTGATTCTAACACTTTTAATTTTATGTCTAGCTTCAAAACGGCGTGGATACTTGCGGAAACGTAAATTTTGAGATGTTTTGTGAAAATTTGTTTCTGCATAATTTGTGTTTAAATAGGTACTTTCTTTGTTGAATGCCGTATTTGAAATTGGCCAGAACTAAAGTCAATTTTTTGAGTTTTGAGCAACTTTTTGGATGTTTCAAACCACTGTGAGACGTTTCTGAAGTTTTCGAAGTTACACTACCTTTTTGACTTTTTTGTTGATGCTGTCATTTATTAAAAACAATTATAATGATGCCACCCCCAGAATCAAAGAGAAAAACTTTATGAGAACTAATTTATTTCTCCAAAAAATTTACATGAACTTGAATATGAAAAATATATGAGCACTGTTCCTAATAATTTGGCAACCTAATGTAATTATACAATTTAGCCTAACATATGTACGTCACAGCAGTACTATTAGTACAGATGCAAATTCAAATGATTCAACTGCAGGTCTAAAATGTTCATAATAACATCACGTAAAGTCATGGGGTAGCATTCTCGAGAATAGCCATAAGCAATATAAAATATTTGCTGATATTACTGATCGCCGTACGAAATACCACCCACTTTAACATATGAGGTGAAATATTTTAATTCACCAAGGCTAAAGTGTCGACTAAACATAGGCTCTTGCAGATTAAAAAGACATATTGCTAGGAATACCGAAAATGTCACATGCAAATGAAAATGTTCTTTCTTGTTTAACTTGCAGCTTTTCAATCAATTCTACTACATGGAACAGGGTAAGTGAATATCGAATGATAGTCGTCTGTTTTGAGCCTCTACCGAGGGCTGATTAGGATAGTAACATCAAAAACAACAATTCTATCCCGGTTCCAATTCCAGTACGCAGCAAATATATGCAAAGCTTGTATAGATACCGTAAATTTGCTTTCCATAAGCAATATTGGTGTTTTAACCAGCAGAATTTCATGGACACACATAGACTACCATGTTAATTATTACTTTTCGTAAAACTACTTGTTTTATCATTAACTTTAGTAATAATCTCTTCAAATCCTGTAAAAACAAATCAACCCCTTCAAACGTACCAGCTCAAATCGTTCTTTAATTTTCCATTTATGTACGAACCGTTGTAAGCAATATCTGAACAATAATCCACATCGCTAAACATTTCTCCGGGACAAGAAACGCCAACTACCACATCGTTCTGAATGCTGTACAGTCGTAAATCACTGGCATTGTGAGTCGTGTTCATAATTTGTAAGGGAACATACAACTCGACTTCATAGATGCAGATTGAGCTTTTCAAAAAAGGCTCACTCCATTCCGATCCGATTGCTAGTCTAACTACGATGATGACTGCAAATTTCCGTCCAGCGACTTAGATCTAGCCAAAACTTTGAGTGCCCAACGTAATAGTTTCGCCCATATGAACATGATTTTCCGATATTTTTCGGGGCAACTATCGAACACGATGATCTGCCAGTACAACTATCTCTACACACAAACTGGGTAGGCAAGGTGACTGTAGATAGAGAAGATAGTTGCACAGTTGAATGGTTCGAATATAAAATATGGGCGACTAGATCTATGCAAACTGTAGTCTTGCGCCATTCTTACAAACAGGGATTTTGCAGTGACACCACATATTACGTATCTGGATGTCTGCAGCGCAGGGTCCCTAGTAACTTATATCGTCATGGAGTCAATTTTCGATACGACAACAAGCGAGCACCTTTCGAACACTATCGTTTAGATCCCATTCGATCCGAGTTGTGTTGGCGAAAGGTGAAGAAATGTACCAGGTGCTAAAGAAGTCCGGTGCAATGCTCAGGTTGCTATCAGACTGCATCGCGCAAAGATCGTTTCAGGCTCAGCGAGTCTCCAAAACAGTTTATTATGTGACAGTCAAGGAAGAGAAAACGAAACAAAACAACTGTGGGCAATAAAAATGGCCCCATACTGAGTAACGATTGAATGATATTTATGTGAATTTTCTCAGATCTGTGTACACTTTGTTACTTCGTCGTAGAAGGTTTAACTTTGCTTTCTTCTAGGCCAAGTATTTGCATTTGATGCTCGAGAAACTATTCGTTGAGTTTTAGGCAAATCTAGAAAATGTATATTTTTGGTTTTTGATTATTAGATTGCTTCGATACAAGAAAATCATCACTGCGCAGTAACACATTGAAGCTAGCTACCATTTTTTACACATTCACAGATCTGACTCAATCACCGAAATATGCAGCGCAAGATGAATTACTCAGCACATCTCGAGAAACAATTTATTTTGGTCACGGTCATCCAGAAGAACATCCTACAGTTGCCATCTTGTCTGCCAGTCTTGGCCAATACATCAATAACGTAATTCGTTGTCGTTTCGAATGGAAAAAACTTTTATGGGTCTTTTACAAGATACCAATGCCAGTTACATTTCACAAGCACTCACAAAAGCCCCCAAAAATGGGTGTCAATTTTTAAGTTACCTCTGCTAATTCTTCGTGGAAATCGATTCACCTGTCATTCGACTTCTTGATCGATTGGATTGTATTTGATTTGATTTGTCGATTCAATTGAAATGAGTCCCTTTGATTGTGAAATGTTGTGTGTTCATCATCATGAGTTCGGAAGCACATGAAATGATAGTTTTTGTGCGAATGATGGAAGAGTAATTTGATGGTGTGAGGAGATTGCAAGTTATCAAAATGCAGTCTAAAGACAGCTGAATAAGATGGAATTTAATTTTAAAGACCACCTGAATGGAACTAGGTTTAATTTTAAAGCGCTCTGTATTGATGGAGAATATTATTCAAAAAAATAATGTTATAATAATAAAGTTCCTAGTTTGATATACACTTATTTCTTAGATAATTGAGGTAAATCAATTGAGCTAAACTGTGTTGATTGGAAGTTAAAAATAAATTTCTTATAAAATACCGGCATACATTTCTTTTTAAAAAAAAAATGTCTTTGAGCATTATAACGAAGTATTTACAGTTCCTTCTTCAATTTTTTTTGTTACTCTGGCAAGTGCGGCATCCAAACCAAACCATCTTTCAGTGAGTTTTTTTCAAATGATCGAAATTTCTTTATTGCTGTCATTCACGGGAGCCTGTCTTATTGTTACTACAACTGCTGCTGGTGCTGCTGCCAACTGAACCTGAGCTTCAATTCAATTCAGAAAATTATAATAATCCCAATTCTAAAGGCTCATTGCGCATTCCGACCGAAGTGTCGAATTAAATTTGAATAATGGCAACCTGTCCGTCATATTGGTGTGGCGTATTTTATTTATGAACATGTCTCTGTGAGCATACAAAAGAGCGATCGATCGTGGATTCAAAGTGAAGATGACGATGGAAACTGGCGGTGATGTTTTATTTGTTTTTGTTGAATCGTTGAGGGTAGGTATTGAATGGCGGGAATTATTGCCAGTAGATTTGCAATTTCAAATTGAATTTTATTATAATGTCGATGGCTGCGTATCGATGATGTTGGGATTTGCTGTTTGCAATATGGAGGAACTAATTTATCAATGAAACGATTATTTGAAAATACTTGGTTTTCAACTTGTTTTCATTAGTGAGCAGCAATGGCAACAGTTCTTGGTTCTGATAGTGCAAAAATATCTTACTCGCTTATTTTGATCGATGCTGGTTCAAAGCTATCCAATCAACAATGCTTCAATGTTCCGAAGAGCCGTTTTTGCAACGGGATCGTTCATGAGGGTTCTTGAAACATGTAACAGTAAATACTCTCACAAAATCTCAGCGTGTGGGCTTTGGTATCCAGTTTGGCTCAGCTAAAAACTGATCTTCTGCTGAAAATAGCAGAATAGCAGGAAGCTCCGAAATTTGAACAACGCCGAAAAAATTCTAAATTGGCCTAGGTAATGATCATATTCATGCTGATGAAGCTATCGTATGGCTGAGCGTTTCGGATTCGTGCCATTTTATTTCAATCTTACGAAAGCGAAACGCTAGATCTTACACTTGAACTATCGTAATTTACTTAGCTTTATCATTTACCTTGCAAAATAAATTGCTCTTTAATATATGATCACCCACCCTCACTATTTTCTACTTGCACCGTATCTACTATCGTAGATCACACTCGTTGCGGTAGTGGTTACTAAATATGGCTTACGCTGTTCGAATGATTTCTCCGCTCATGTTTCACCGCAGCTTTTAAAAGATGCCAGCGAAACTTCTAGTTGATTTACTTCGCATTTTACGGTGCGTTATCGAGTTTTCAAGATCATTTATTGCTTTTGTTTATTGCATTTTGACTATTGCATGAGTGATTGCTTCGGTTTGCCTTGAATTTAGGAAAACAGATTTGTTTAAAATTGCAAGACGAGTACCAACATATATGTATGTTTTTTTATTTGTTCGTTTTGCACTTCTAAGGCTTTTGAGAGAAAAAATCCACATAGAACATAGTTCTGTATGAAACAAAACATAGCATCTATGATCACATATGCCATGTACCTACTTAATACAATAAGCTATAAAATATAGCTTCTAACGCTATAATATGGCAATCTACAATGCGGGTAATTCTTTTAGCATAGCGCAGCATTTATGGTCGCATGTGCTATGTACACAGTACGCTGAACTATAATATATAGCTAAAAGAACCAAATTTTCATACATTTTGGCCTTTATTTTTCTTTATATTTATAGCCCAAACATTAATTTCGGCACATATGGTTCAAGTAAGCTAAATAGTAATAGTTTTCAAATAAGCTCGTGTAGCCTACTGGGTAGAGCGTCGGCTTTTAAAGAAAAGGGCTATGGGTTTGAATCCGAGTTTGAGCAGAATTTATTTGTATCAATTTAAATACTACGAAAAAAACTACATTAATAAAAATAGGTATTTATATCGTTTCCAATTATCAAGATACCCAATTTTTTTAAAACGGGAAACGTTTCGCTTCTATGTTGGTTTTTATCATGGCTAACATTTTGGCATTGTAATACATGGCTTTGCAAGCTTAAATGCATAGCACTCATTTCTATGAATTTTCCACCATGCACTATGGTGTCAGGCTCTATATTTTAGCACAATCCTTTAATCAGCTATTTATATAGCGCCAGAAGCAAATAAATTATGGGTCCTGCCGCTAAGCCTTTTCTCAGCATGTGTATGTTTTTCAATCCCCTTTTAAGCAAACCCGCTCAAGCCTGAGAGCTTTATTGTTCTTTTTTGACAAGGATGCTTTCGCTGTGTTCTGTATATATTGTGGTTTTTGAGTGATTTCAAGACGTGTGAAAACACTTATGGCCCTTTTTCTTCTCCCTGCTAACCCAATTATATAAATAAATTCATTCTATTTTTTGTGATTCAGCCCAGCGGTTTAGAACTATAGAAACAGCAGACTAGTACGCGTTGTATGTGGATTAGAGGTTGCTTTGCTTATGTGGATTAGCGGCTTTCATAGCCATTTTTAGAGCAATCTAAACCAGGGGTAGCTAATCTGTTTTAGTTGAGCCACTTTATCGGCTTCCCACCACACTACTGGCAGGTTCTCTTCGGGACTTCAATTCAGCTGAGATGCCCTGTCCTTAAAAATTATTTTCATAGAAATTGTTTTATGTTCTCTTGCTAGCAAAAGCGAAAATTTGAGTTGATAGGCTGAAGAGTTTAGTTAAAAAGCGGAGTTATTAAACGAAAATTTCGTCGTATATATAGAAAGCTATCACTTTGATGTCAATTTTCACAAATGATAGATTCAACACTTAATATTAAACTTCGGTAATGATTTACTTGGTGAAATTCTACTCACATCAGAATTTTATTCGTAAAGATACAGATAATCTATTGAAACACGTATAATGCCGTCAGCCAGTAATAGTTATGGGTAGGTTAGGAGTGAGTCAATCAAAAAGAGTCAGCCAAAAGAGCCACTCAGCTGAGCCATATGAGCTAACACATTTTAATCAATCGACGGCTCACCACTCAGTACTTAGGTTAGCCATAATCAAGACGCACTACGCACATTGTAATGCACACATCACACGTGAAATTCTTCTTCCAAGCTAACCTTTGCCCCCCGGAATGTGTTTATTGTATTTCATGTCTCGTAATCATCAAACGATCATTGGACAGCCGCACAGAGCTATGAGCTCTTCACTCTGGGCTATGTGCTGGTAAATGATGGTGGGATCACCGCAAAGAGCTATGAGATCTATTTTTCCAGCTCACCGCTCATAACTCGGCGCGACTAGCTAGTAAAAGATAATATTTGGCGATTGATGTCACAGCTTGCATGAGCTTTGGGCTGGTTCATTACACTACCAAATTATTTTACTGACGACAAGCTTACTGCTCTGCAAAACCGCTCTTTATACCTAATTGTGCTGTCGACTTGTGAACAGCAGCACGGCTTATTGTTTTGCCTGTACAGTTCCGTCAGAGTATTTTTTTATTTAAATAGCTTGGTATTATAGCGCAGATTTTCAACAATATTGAGTCAAATGTCCACATAAGCGAAAGTGTGCTGGTGGTAATCGGTGTACATTTTCAACTGTTTTTTCCCACAGAAAGTACAGAGAAAAATAGTTCTACGGTTGTGTTTGGGTGAATTATAAGTTCAGATTTAGTAGGCTTGAAGAGGAGCTAATTTAAATATAAAAAGACTGCAAAAATTTGTGAGCTCTATTTGAAAGAAGCAAAATAACAATATGCAGTTAGCACACTAAGCGGCAGCAGTGCTCCCTACTAATAGGTCCTTTGGTCCTTTGAAAGATTCTGAAAGAGTGGTTCAGTAAAAACAGTGAGTGAAACTGAGCTGGTTCACTCAAAGTGATATTTTACCCGTCAGTATATTTCTAAATGACGCAATTCATATTTACAACTGTTTTTTAAGACTTTAACCTAAAATGATCAAAAGACATCAAATAAATTGTCGTCACATACGATTCAACAGTTCATTTAAGCTTTCTAGAGTTTTTTTTTGAAATTTTGACAACTTGATACCATTATTTTTTCTTCCTTTCTCTATACATTCTCTAATCAGTTTATTCAGAAAATCATGTCGAAGATTCAAATGCCATTTTCTTTACTATATGTAAACTCAATCGAAATAAAAGCAAACATGTCTATAAAATTTCACCAAGACACATTCTAGATCTCTCTCAAGTAAAACTAACTTATAACGAACGCATCAAAAAACTAAAGCTTCCCAGAATTTGAAGTGAACATTTCACTTTAGCTTCTATTTATCGCCCCCAATCAATTCGTGTCCAATCAAATCACTCACAAATAAATCATAATTTTAAGCAATCAATAAAAATCTTTGACGATCCTCTCGCATTTCCAATCAACTCAAGTGAAATCTATTCAAACAAATTTCCCAAAGTAATTAAGCAAATTGAAAGTGCTGAGAACTAGTCGTCTCCGACCAAACGAAACAAATATCCATTTAGGTAATAGATACACAACCGAAAAAACCACAAAAGCTTATCAGAAACGAGCCCAATCTCATTTCTGTAATTGATCATTATTTCCTTTATTCGTCACTAAAATTGAAAATCTTTCGCTTGAAATAAAAAAAAAACAAAGCGAATTCTACGAAACGCGTTCAAACGTAGGTAAATTCAATAAATTCGAAATCTTTATTGACAGCGTACACTGAAATTGATTCGTCTCCTAAAATACCATCGAAATGATATTGTCTTCCCATTTGTACAACGATCGCTACAAGTTCGACAAGTTTGCGATGTTTTCTTCTTCTTCTTTGTTTTACTGTTTACCTCTCAACCGCTATCTCTATCAATTACAAATCGATTAATTTCCATCCATTTAGATGATTCCTAAGGTTAAGAGCGAACATCAAAGCGAAACAGTACGCAACACAACAACAAGAGAAACACCATAAAAATTCGAATTCTTGAAAAAAAAGCCAGAAAAAAAAATCGTCAAGACACCTACCGATCTTGTTGAGAATCACCTCAATCGGCTACATCCATATCGCAGCAGATACAGCTAATTTAAATGTACGTATTTTACATAATTTCGCCGAGCTGGTGGGCCGTGGGAGAATTTTCGCATACGGAATTCGAAGGCCGTAAATCTTCAGTGACTGGAGTCAGGTCTGAAGCAGATCGGTTACTGCTACTTTATGACTTTTCGTCATATTAACAATGCAATAAATAAGAAGCGGTAGTAAACTTGTATACAAAAAACGAGGCTGTACCGGTAAATTATCTAATCGCTCGAGATGCTCCACCCATTTTTTTCGTTCCTGGGCTCTGCGGGTACGTTTATGCCGGTCATGCCATTTGAGAGATCTTCCAGATCTTTATAGAGTTTTCATGATAGATTTTATGATGGAAACTGCTGAGTCTGATCAGTGATTTAATGGAAAGCTAATCAGAAAAGAAATTGGGCAGTCCGAATCCATCCCAGTCTATATGGTTTCGTGAAAAGTTTGAATTTGAGCAGTGATTCTTACTTCATCTGAGAGCCATCATCTGCAATTCCCACGCCCCCAAAATTTTCTGCAATCAACAGCCTCCAAGACACGATCCCTTAGATTTCTCAGCATTAATCGTATCGTCACCAGGCTAGTAACAGATATGCTCATATATCATTTTACATTTTTTTCCATAGAAATTTCAATTTAGAACTCGTCTCTATTTCAAGCTCGACTTCACATAAAACTTGGAAATTCTCGAGAATACGCGAGAATCTTCTCATATCACAGACACTATATCCGTACAAAACAAAAAAAAACAAAATGACTGGGCTACGATCAACCGTCATTGCCACCTAAATTGATTGTCCTCGACTAAATTAACTACCAAATAAACATGAATAATAGGTAAAACGTAAAACTAGACGTTCGTTCGTCTTGTGCTTTTGTTTTCTGTGTGTTTCGTCTTCACGCCAACCAAACATTGAATTATACATTATTGTTGAATTTCGTGGACGAGTTACGGTGCATGTGGCGATGATCGGAGTTATACTACAATCTAGTCTACTGAACTAGCCAGATGCTATGACTAATCCAGCAATACTTTCTCGAAATGATCATAGCGTATTGGCCAAGGAAACGACAAAGATACCAGCGATTGAGCGACAAACGATGACGACGTGAGTCTGAATCTAACAAAAGTCATAGTATGATGACTACGATGATGAGGATGCTGGTGAAGATGATGATGCTGGACTAACGTTAGCTGGGCGCGATCAGACCCATATACATAGATGATTCTGGCACGGGTATTTTCGAACCGTCTACAGCTCAACGGCCCCACAATTTAATTACCCTAAACCTGAGAACCTACTACGTTTCTACGATATATGTAACTAAAACCCGATGTGTGATTTTCCTGGAAATCGTCTCGATAAAAATACGTGAACGTCCCAAGGAATCGAATCCGTGAGTATACTAGTACGTATGTAGATAGTTGCTGATTCGATCGTGTGCCCGTTCGAAAATGATCATGCCTTCAATGTACACACGTACCAACGGATCCGAGAAGGTTCCAAGTTTGCTTCGCGATTGCGAACGACTTGATTGTTATTTGCCTTCCGAGAGGCCCAAACGTGATAAGATGCTATCAAATGGGCGATGGATAATTTGCATTTTTTCAGTTTGCTAAAGTTTGAAGGGAATATATTTTCATAAAAGGCGAGCTGAGTTTGCAAAGGAAAATAATAAGCTCAATCCCAACAAAAACATTGCTCTCTACGAGTCTTTCGAACTGAAAATTTGATGGGACCACAACGATTTTGTAAAAAAAATAGCTGATATATGACGTTCGGTGTGGGAAGTGCAAGTAACTCTTCAATATACCGGTGGCTTCAAAGAAATTATTGCATCTCTTTTCGGATTTTCCCGAGAAGAGTAAATCAATTTTCATAAACTACCCGGCCATTAGCATTAATCAATTTCAATCACTTGATGTGACAATTAGACTTATTATGACATTCCATATCATTCTTTAATTTATCATTCAATCATCGGTTACTCGCCATAAAACATAATTTAATTACATATCCAGAGAATAATGCTCGCAGATGACAGTCACAGTATTGATAAGATAGTATAGTGACT
Source organism: Nemotelus pantherinus (assembly GCA_963978885.1). Classification (NCBI taxonomy): domain Eukaryota; kingdom Metazoa; phylum Arthropoda; class Insecta; order Diptera; family Stratiomyidae; genus Nemotelus; species Nemotelus pantherinus. Next base: position 63,400,009 of record OZ022264.1, on the reverse strand, counting down.
TTATCTTAATCGTTCGAATCTGTTAAATCTAATCAATACTCGCAGTTTCCAACCACAACGCTAAACGAATCTGCATAATTTAATAGTTCAATTAAACTAACTTATCAACACTGCATATCAATGAGAGTTATATTAAATCATCTATCAATTACGTTTGAATGCTTTGAATACTCAATAAGTACGTGCAGATTTCCAGTTTTGCGGGATCTGACAACTTTTTCACACATGCACGGTGATCTTTCAGGTATGTTTTCAGTACTTATCTATGGTTTGTTACGACAATGTTATAACAGCATTTGAAATTACTGCGTTTTACCCCACTCACGACACTCGTATCGCAGGAAAGTTTACTGTAATGTCGAGCTATTTTTGTATTAATGATAGGAATCTTACCAAACAGGCTCGACTTTTGATTTGAAACTAAAAGGAATTATTTTCCATTTCTCTCAGATAGAAATGAAGCAGTCTATTTTTTTTTTAAAAATCCTCGGCAATGTGACAAAGAATTATAGATGTAAGATTCTTTCCTTCAGTAGAAGGAAATTATTATTTGCTTTGCATATCATTGTACCTATGTAATTTCGAATCTAAAATATGGGTTTTCTTTAGCTGGAGTGACGAACAGTAGGAACCTGTCTATGCGCTTAACGAGCGAGAGCTTTATGGCCAAGCGAATCTTTTGTAATAGCCGTGCATAGGAATCGACTACTGTAGCTGTAGCCCGAGCTAACCCTCCCATTGACATCATCAAGTTACAAATCTTAGCTCATGCCACTGCAGCTGTAGTACAAATTGAACCGTTATTTACTTTGTAATACGTTATAAGCTTGACAAGTGGTATTTGATGTTTCCTAAATTTGAATTACTGTTGGGAATGGAGGTTAACACAAAGGTGCTTTTTTTATTAAATCTTCAAAATCATTAGGTAAAGTCGTCAATTTCCCTATAAAACGTCGGTAGAAACTAGAGTTCACAACAAGCGAGAATTGGAACCAAGGCATAACCTTGATCAGCTCTAATGTGTAGAACTTTCACAAGACTTATAAACAGAAGAACTCACAAATGCATCTATTCAAAATGAGAGTAATCAAATAAATCACGAATTGTGTAAAGTTTAGGTAAATTAGATAAATTTTATTATCAAACAAGGAAAAATTCAATGTATTTTAAAGCAGGAAAACACACTACAAATTGGCTTTTAATTTTTTTTAAATCAGAGTACAAAATCTGCGTTCGCACACACCAAAAAAGCTATATGATTGTGGAAAAAAACGTTCCAAAAATAATTCACATTTCCAGTTTTTTGGCACGAAAAATTCGTATTCGTACACGTACACACGTACTAAGGTCTGAGACAACTCAATAAAAAAGGAGTTTTACTTTTGTTTGCATTGTTTTTGTTTTTCTATAAATGCCGAAAGTGCTGTAAAATAATACTTATCATTTTGGTCAGTCGTATTAACAAATTTGATTGCAAAACAAGTAATATTTTAGTTTAGCATGTTATATCCTTAAGCCAACAACGATTTTCCATGCGTAAAATAGGAGGCAGTGTTAAAAGGACACATTCGATATTCTACATTGTTAAAAGGACACATTGGTCGAAATGAGTACACTAAAAAATAACTTCGGATAGAAATGAATAATCTCTTGCCCGGCGAAATATGAATAATGCCTTGCCCGGCGAAATATGAATAACCTCTTGCCCGGTGAAATATTAATAATCTCTTGCCCGGCGAAAAATGAATAATCTCTTGCCCGGCGAAAAATGAATAATCTTTTACTCGGCGAAAACCCAGCGAAAAATGAATTATGCCTTGCCCGGCGAAATATGAATAATCTTTTGCCCGGGGAAAAATAAATAATGCCTTGCCCGGCGAAAAATGAAAAATCTCTTGCCCGGCGAAATATGAATAATGCCTTGCCCGGCAAAAAATGAATAATCTCTTGCCCGGCGAAAAATGAATGATCTCTTGCCCGGCGAAAACCCGGCGAAAAATGAATTATGCCTTGCCCGGCGAAATATGAATAATCTCTTGCCCGGCGAAAAATGAATAATCTCTTGCCCGGCGAAAAATGAATAATCTCTTGCCCGGCGAAAACCCAGCGAAAAATGAATTATGCCTTGCCCGGCGAAATATGAATAATCTTTTGCCCGGGGAAAAATAAATAATGCCTTGCCCGGCGAAAAATGAAAAATCTCTTGCCCGGCGAAAAATGAATAATGTCTTGCCCGGCGAAAAATGAATAATCTCTTGCCCGGCGAAAAATGAATAATCTCTTGCCCGGCAAAAAATGAATAATCTCTTGCCCGGCGAAAAATGAATAATGCCTTGCCCGTCGAAAAATGAATAATCTCTTGTCCGGCGAAAAATGAATAATCTCTTGCCCGGCGAAAACCCGGCGAAAAATGAATAATGCCTTGCCCGGCGAAAAATGAAAAATCTCTTGCCCGGCGGAAAATGAATAATGCCTTGCCCGGCAAAAAATGAATAATGCCTTGCCCGGCGAAAAATGAATAATGCTTTGCCCGGCGAAAAATGAATAATCTCTTGCCCGGCGAAAAATGAATAATGCCTTGACCGGCGAAAAATGAATAATCTCTTGCCCGGCGAAAACCCGGCGAAAAATGAATAATGCCTTGCCCGGCAAAAAATGAATAATGCCTTGCCCGGCGAAAAATGAATATTGCCTTGCACGGCGAAAAATGAATAATCTCTTGCCCGACGAAAAATGAATAATCTCTTGCCCGGCGAAATATGAATAATGCCTTGCCCGGCGAAAAATGAATAATCTCTTGCCCGATGAAAAATGAATAATGCCTTGCCCCGCGAAATATGAATAATCTCTTGCCCGGCGAAAAATGAATAATGCCTTGTCCGACGAAAAATGAATAATGCCTTGCCCGGCGAAAAATGAATAATCTCTTGCCCGGCGAAAAATAAATAATGCCTTGCCCGGCGAAAAATGAATAATTTCTTGCCCGGCGAAATATGAATAATGCCTTAAACGGCGAAAAATGAATAATCTCTTGCCCGATGAAAAATGAATAATGCCTTGCCCCGCAAAAAATGAATAATCTCTTGCCCGGCAAAAAATGAATAATCTCTTGCCCGGCGAAAAATGAATAATGCCTTGTCCGGCGAAAAATGAATAATGCCTTGCCCGGCGAAAAATGAATAATGCCTTGCCCGGCGAAAAATGAATAATCTCTTGCCCGGCGAAAAATGAATAATCCAAATTATTGCATGGCGTGGCGGACTAAATTACATGGCGTGGAGGGCTATAAGCATAGCGCCTGCTCCTATGTACTTTTCGCTATGTTCTATGGCGTGTGGCGCTATATTTTATCACAATCCCTAAATCGACTATGTACATGGCGCCAGAAGTCTATAAACTATGGCGTCTGGCGCTATGTGTTTTTTTCAGTGCAGTGAGCTGTATGAAGACGGTCCTGTTGACAAAATATCATTATCAATTTTTTGTATAGTCCGTTAAACGGCCAAAAGCTACGTTATAAACGATTCTTTTTATTAAGTGAAGTTTTATATAGAAATTATCTTAGTTTCTCAAATCATGGTTCTTTGCATTTGCATTTTCGTAACAGGAATTTTTTGAGATCATTCGACTATCTAAGATCATTTCAGGAAGTTATTGTTACGATTAAACAGGAAAGCGCTCAAGCTTTAAGTCCATCTTCATTAAGGCTAAGCGAAAAATTGAATAGTTGACATGCAACTACAACGACAACTTTGAGCGACACAAAAAAAAACTACATTTTCAAAACTATGACACTTCTATATATTTTTTGGCGTGAATATCTTGGTTTTTAGATTTCCCATCGATTATAAATCTTATCGTTTGCGAAATACCTCAAATTTTATCTTTTGACATTATGACAGGTTATTTAAGCAATTCAACACTCAATACATCACAAAATGATTTGCCAATCAAGTATACATGGACATTAGATTGAAATAATGATTCGATAAGATTATCCAGGTATGTTCGCATAGCACGTATCGGAGTTAGCTATAGTGCGGAACCAATCTCTTAAGAAAAACTAGAAAAAATTTTCACGATCTCTTTTTGATTTATTTTAGGCTATTTTAGATATTGTTATCTAAATTTGATAAAAAGTTAAGCAACAGACTTAATATTACAGAACGGGCTTGGTAAAAAAGGGAACAAAGAAAACTTAAAAAATAAAAATTACAATTCTGATTTGAAATATGTCCTTCACGCCATTACATGGCATGGAGGTCAATAGTACATGGCCTGGAGGACTATAGTATATGGCGTGGAGGACCATAGTACATGGCATGGAGGACTATAGTACATGGCGTGGACGACTATGGTACATGGCTTAGAGGACTATAGTACATGGCGTCTGGCGCTATGTGTTTTTTCAGTGCAGAGTTAAGTTTCTTCAAGAAATTGTATGCACGGTATTTTTATAGTTCGATTATTCAGGTAGTTCGATTATTCAGGTGGTTCGATGTGCCCCGATTAAAGGTTTTACTGTATAACCCACATAAAGTTTTCAACAACAATATATACCCCAACTTCAGTTATTCAAATACATTATATACCCCAACTTCAGTTATTCAAATACATTATATACCCCAACTTCAGTTATTCAAATACATTATATAACCCTCAATCCACCAACCCACGCAATCAAAAATCTTCCCCCGCCAATTTGACTTTTAGATAGCACAATTGACAGGAATTAGCCAAATCTAGCCACAGTGCTTCTATTGTTGATACTCACATTTATACGTCCCCTCACACAGTATGGCTGCGAGTTATACTTGGAGTTATCTTCTTCAACTGAAGCCATATTACATGGCTCATGGCACTATGTAATTTAGCCTGTGGGGCTATAATTTCTGCGCCATGTAATTATGGCGCTGGGAGCAATACTGCATAGCTCAGGGTACTATGTATATAGCGTGTGAGACCATAAATGCTGCGCCATGTTACATAGGACCACGCGCTATGTAGATTCTGACATTATGGCGCTGGGAGCCATATTGCATAGCTCAGAGTACTATATACATAGCGTATGGGACCATAAATAATGCGCTATGTTACATGGCTTTTGGCGCTATGTGGATTTTTTTCAGTGTATGTTAAGTATATGATATTTTTCAGGTCATTTTTTAGTACTTTATGAGACAGGATTTTGAAAACAAATAGAGTCTGTTCACCTCCACTAGTCAATGCCCATGCATAAACCAGGAACAGTTCATTTTATTAGGACATTACTCGCTCAAAAATGATCGTCGTTTCCAAATTACGCAATGTTGGGTTGACAAGCTATGTGCTTTTTTCCAACTTTCATCAATTATTGCTCAACGCATTATTATCACCGTTTGATTAAGGCATTCATTTCGGTTTACCTTCCTACTGTTCAAACTAATTTCCAGAAAAATAATCCACAGGAAGCTGGAGATATTGAAAGCGCATTTGAAAGCTTTTTCCCCCAGTAATAACAGTGCTTCATAGTTCACAAGTGTTCGTTAAATTACAAAAGTAACTGTTGATGATTAATACGTAGAGGAAAGTAACCAAATATGGAATAGCATCTTAATATGGAATTCCTTGATTTCTCAGAACAAATAAGTTGCAAAGGCAACACGCGACCTCCATCTATTTCATTTGCTCCCTTTAGTATCATACTCACGAGAGCGTGTCAGTTGAATGAATATAGTGCTTGTGATAGAAGTGTTTTGTATTGTCTCCACTGCGAAACTTTGAAAGGTATGTCATAAATGAATATTTTTGGTCAATATGTATGTACTGGTACATAAGTGTTATACTTTTAAGCGTCGATATAATGTTTGAACCAATATTTTGCGGCCTTTTGGATTTGAAATAACGTAACTTGAAAAAATATTGATACAAGTTTGGACGCATATGAAAATCCAAATATGGACAGTCGGTGGTGGCTAATTATGGAATAGTCCATAATGAGGTCCTACTATGTCAGATGATTGGTACTTGCTATTATTTCTCTTGGTAATATATGTTATTTGTATTTGTAGAATGGCGGCTTTACAGTCGACCAAAAAACGTAAGATCTGGAATGAAGAAAAAATGGCGCAAGCAATAAACTTCGTGCGGAAGAAGAAAATGGGATATTTAAAAGCGGCCCAGCATTTTCAAGTGCCTAGGACAACTTTGTTTCGTCTATGCCAAAAAGATGAACAGTCCCCAGAAGAGGCAGCAACTACTACTTTAGGAAGAAAGCCAGTATTGGGTGCAAAACTTGAATGTCAGCTGGTAGAGTACCTTTTAATTATGGAAAGAAAGTTTTATGGTTTGACGCGAAATGATCTTCGCAGAATGGCATATATGCTGGCAAAGCGTAACAACTTGCAGCATCCGTTCACTGAATCAGGTATGGCAGGAAAAAAGTGGTTAAAGTTATTTTTAAATCGTCATAAGACGAAGCTTTCAATACGAAAACCAACAGGTACGTCTTTTTCCAGAGCATTTGGATTTCAGAAGGAAAAAGTGGATGCCTTTTTCACTCTTCTCGAAGAAGTTTACACTAAAAATAACTATCCACCTAACCGTATATACAACGTGGATGAAACTGGTTTAACAATTGTACAAAGCAAGATACCCCAAATCGTCGGGCACAGAGGAAAACGTCAGATAGCTTCGCTTACTTCAGCAGAAAGAGGATCTCTTATGACAACAGTTATTTGCATGAATGCTACTGGTCATTTTGTGCCACCTTTCATTATATTTCCAAGGAAAAATATGAGCGCTCAGCTAATGAAAGACTGTCCGCTAGGATCTGTTGGGGTTGCTCATCCATAAGGTGGATTCTAATGAACATCTTTACCGATTGGTTCAAGCATTTCATTCAACACACCAACCCGACTCCTGAGTCAAAGGTTCTATTGATATTAGATGGCCATTATAGTCACACTCGTAAAATCGATATAATAGACATCGCGAGAGAAAATAATGTGGAAATTGTATCCTTACCTTCATATACAACTCATAAGCTCCAGCCGTTGGACAAAACTTTTATGGGGCCGTTGAAAACTTACTACAGTGAAGAAATTCGTATGTGGATAAGAAACAACAATAGACCTCTAAGTCCATATGATATTGTGGAGCTATTTGGCAGATCCTACTTGAAAGCACAAACAGGTGAGATTGCAGCAAATGGTTTTCGCGTGACAGGACTATGGCCTTTCAATAAAAATGTATTCAGTGATATTGACTACATTGCTGCGGAACAAAATGCTGCCAGAGATTGTTGTGCAACCAATATGACTATAATGGAATTTAGATCTAATACTGACCAAGCCTTAACAGAAATACCTGTAACAGACACAAGTCCTAATGCAGAGCCTGAACCCTCGACTTCCAGACTTAACCCCAGTAGTCTAGATCTGGTGACTCCGTATGCCATATGTCCAGTGCCAGACAAAAGAAGAAAAGTGTCTAACAGGGGAAGAAAAGCTGCAGTAGCAGCAGTTATAATATCATCATTCTACAAAAATGATTTGATAATTAAAAATATTAAGAGAGAAGTAAAAGAAATTAAATTGGCCAAGACAAAGAATAACAAGAGAAATAAACGAACAAAGAATAATAAGACTTATTCTGAAGAAGAAGACTTTGAGGAACAGACTGTTATCCAGTTTAACGCAGAGAGTGAACCTGGTGAGCTTATAAGCCAAAAATCTCCTGATTCTGCCGATGCGGAATGCATGTTTTGCCAAGGACTTTTTTCCGAGGATAATAAAGGAGAAACTTGGATCAAGTGCATAATGTGTGGGCTTTGGGCACATAGTGATTGCGCTGGTCCTGAATTTGACACATGGATCTGCGACTTTTGCAAGTGAATTGAGATTTTTTACTCTATTGGCCGTAACTATTTTGTTTTGAGGTGTTTATGCCATTTTTTTTTATCAAAACAATGAATTACGCCTATGTTCCATATTTGGGTACCTATTCCATATTTAGGTACTCATTTGCTATTTTGTATTTGTATTCACTTTTACTTTGACAATTAATATATTTGAAACAACGCTGTTTATTTCTTACTTAAAAATATATGACTGATTAGTAATAACATTAAAATGTTTTCATTTCTATCTATTTTTGTTGCTATGTCCCTTAAACAAAATGGTATTCCATATTTGGCTACTTTCCTCTACTATTTTATGGAAGCTGCAGCTTTAGGTATCACAAACAGATATGCGGAGGATTTTCGCAAGACATTCAGTGTAATTTTGGGTTTATTTTTTCCCTTAAACTACTCGAGTGCACATGACAACTATTTATCTAATAAAGGTTTTTTTTCATATAAATGTGACGAAGGATTTTTTTTAGTAATTAAAAAAAAACAGCAGCTGATTGCGACGTACCGGTGAGTTTAGAACAATTTTATCGAGTTAAGTTAGTTTCCGAAGTATCATAAGGCTGAAATTCGTTTAATGACAGCTTAAAGCAAGAGAAACAAACCCAAAAACGTTGGATACGTTTTCAGGTTCAAGTCAAGTTTTTGCTTTAATGGCAATAATTTTCATTGATTTACAATAACTAACTTTAATGAATAATGCAAAATATCTGTTGGTATATATATATATATATATATATATATATATATATATATATATATATATATATATATATATATATACCGCAAGCAGCACTTAAAGCTAACTTATTGTGCTGGTTTCCGCATTCTTTAGCTAATTCATAAATGAAAAATATTCACTCCGACATGCACTCAATAGCTCTTTGCAAGCATAAAAACCAATTTTTTTTACCAAAAAACTTGTCTTCAGCTCTCCACTTCTTCCAGTTTCTTTGAAAACTCTACAGAAAGCTTTTCAACAATTAAATCCATCGCCAAGCCGAAAATTCTTTCAAAACTATAAAATTATCTCAATTATTCATCCATATCTTATCGTTTCATCTATTCCCGTCATTTCGACGTAGCCATTTGGACGTTTTAAATCAAAAAATTAATCAAATAAAAAATTGAAATTTATTTGCTTCATATAATTAGTAAGATTTCGCTGTGGAAAATAAACGAGCCAATCATCGAACGACGAAAACCCAAAAATCACTTTAGATCGGATACGGCCTGTCCAATCAAAAGCGACGTACATAAGCCCGTGGACATAATTAAAATTGATTTTACAGCCGTCCGACCATATATGAAACATACCTGTTTGTATGCACATAGGTACCGGTCGAACGAAAACCCTATGAGCCGTTCGTTCCTATCGAGCCATCAGCATCATCATCATCATCATCATCGGGCACAACTGTGATGCAAATAAATTTCTGGTAGCGACAGCTGCTCGCAATTAAACAAAATAAAATATACGAATGCTCAAATTTAATTAATCGAATATTTTTCATCGCAACCGAAAGAAAAATGAAAAGAAAATTTCTGAGTCGTTACAATTAAAGCTACTGCTTATAAATCGACAGTAAACGACCGCGAAATAAATTGTACCACATATATTATAAACACAATTCTAATTGTTTTGAAATTTCTCGGCACTTTCGTGCTACTATGTAGTCGTCCTACAGTGCGATTTCGGTCCGATTACAATTTTATTAGGCGCATTTACATTTGGCTCCCATAAATGCAGCATAAAACAATCATTGTAATTTCAATAATTAAGTGGCGCATAAATGAGATAAATATCGATTAGATATAATTCGAGCACATTTAAAACTCGTCGTTTCGGAATTTCTGTACAAGTTTCAAACAAAAAACAAACGACGTAAGATTGCATGAATTTGTCACTGAAAATGATTTATGGAATTTATCTATTTGTCGCATCGATTTCGATCTGTATGTAAAATGTGCGATAAAATTTACGATATCGTGCAGGTCGGAGTAGGTATATAGTTTTTTTTTTCAAAAGCTGATTGCCAAGCGGATTGTTTGCTACTATTTAGAAATATTGTAAAATTTTATTTGAGCTTGAATGTTTATCGGGACATAAATCGAATGTGATAATTTCTGGGCTATATTCGAGCTGCAGGTGATTTGCAGGGTCGGTATTTATGTGAACTATGCGGATTATTGTTATCTGCTGTTTATTCCAATTAGATTGTTTTCGGATGCGGATTTAAATCGCTCGAGTAGGATTAGAGCTGATCGGAGCAGTACAAATCAGGGCAGTTCAAACAAATTATTGCATACTGGAATTCAGATATAAATATGAATTTTTTGACTATGTCCAATACCTAAGCTGGTGTGAAAATTCAAAAGCTGCCATTTTGTATTTAGTAACAGCACGACCGACATATGTAACTACATAAGTTTGATACGTTCATATATATTTACCCAGGTTGCTCAAGTTTCGAATGGTATTGTTACTCTTTTAATTTCCTATTTGTCCGAATATGTTTTACTAGATATTGTGATAGCGAAAACAATGAAACTGAATCAGGTTCGATTCATTTATTCACAATTCAAAATTAGCTATCTCAAGTATTTTTTCTACGGGAGTAGTTATTCGTTTTGTTGGATTTATTCAATCAGACACTACATTGTGGCTAATGCCATTGGCATTATACAAAAGGTTCCCATTATTTTTTGGAATGCGCTAATCAAACCGACAGTCAATTGAAATCAAAACAAAAAACCAATTGTATTCGGTGTATTATTTGGAAATTAGAGAATCGTTTGTTAATTATTTCCCACATAAGTAGGTACACCTGTTTTTTCCTCTTCTTACACAAGGAGTGCAATGGCCACTTGATTAACATGAAGAAAGCAACTGCAGCCGTAAATTAGTCATTTGAATTCATCACAGCATATACAGAGATGACCAAAAGTGAAGAGTTGGTACGAGAAATAAGAAAAAAAGTACTTTTACGAGCATAAACTTTGAAATGAAATTAAAAATTTTTCATACATAAAAAGTATTACATATTGCCAATAAATTGCATACAAAATAAAACAGAAATAAAAAAAAATTTCACGCGCAAATGGAGAAATAATTCCAATTTACAATGCATCAATGCATTATCCTAATAATTTTCTTTCTAATAATTCCATTAGGATTTACACTTTTAATTTGTGTACTTTTTTTGTTTTATCACTTCTGCTAATCTGTCGAGTATACTAACCTACGGATATCGCCCGGAGTAATATTGTTCCATTCTTCTAATAACACCCTTTTCAGTTGGTTTTTACTAATGATGTAATGGTGCATTAATTTTTGATGTTGTTCTATGGGATTTTGATCTAGGGATTTCAGTGGTGTTTTTAATTGACCAGGAGTGTTGAAAAGAAGCTACATATGAACATCATGCGCAGTATGCTTTGGGTCATTATCTGGCTGAAACAAATAAAATAATCACCATCGAGGCCCAATTTGCGTGCACTTTTTTCAAATTGTCTTTCAAAACTGACACAAAACTTAGTTTGCCCATTGATTTGTCAATGAAAATTTATCCAACACCGTTGGCACCCATGCAACTTCAGACCATTACATTGCCTCCTCCGTGTTTTATTGTATGTTGAACGCTTTTGGGATGAAGTTCAGTATTTTGTGTCGGAGCGGTAAATATTAAACTTACTCTCATCAGAAAATACTATATTAACTTCTTTTGCAAAGCATAATCTTTTCTTCTTATTATCTTAGTGATAACCAGCATAGCTGAGAGCTCTACAAATAGTACGGACACTAATACTGGTACCACTAACCTACATCTGCTAATTGATCCCGAATAACTTCTTGAGGTAGTCGTAGGATTCTTTTTAACAATCTTTGTAATTTTTCGTTTGCCTTTCTCTGTCAGCTTACAGGGTCGGCCACTCTTAACTTTGTTTTACACTAGATTATTTTATCTCAGCCGTTTCACAATGTCAAAATTTCGATAGACTTCTTCCAATAATTTGTGGTATTTCAGAAAAGGATTTAATCTCTTTATGTAACTTTATTCTAATTTTTCTTTCATTTGCACATGTATCATTGCGATTTTTAGCCAATCTTAGCACTTTTCATTTGAAATTGACAAATAATCACTGACATTAGAAAAACATATATTAAGATATAATTAGAGGAATTTCCTTTTTAACTTGGAAACGGAAACAAAAGAATTGTTCAAAGCTTATTGCGACTATTTTTATACAGTTTGCAAATGTCCGATTACTTTGGTCCACTTGATGTATTGTGAATTAGAATTATTTCACCATTTTTTCGTGACTTTTTACTTTTTATGCAATTTGTTGAGAATCTATGACTTCTTTGATCTTGAATTTCTTGAATTTCATCTCTAATTTTTTTTTTCGTAAGAGTACTTTTTTATTTTTTTCGCCCCATTTCAATCGGTTTTGGCCATCTCTGTACTATCCTCCTAAGTATAAACGTTCTATCTACATTTTAGTAACTCTCGAGATAAACAACGATTTGTGTTTTGACTTGTGCTGGTGATATATAGTTGAGTGCATTTTTCACTGTTGATTTTGACATACTTTCACATAAGATAGAATTGTCGTATTTTGTGGAATGATGTAGTTTTCGAATTCGGTGGTAACTCAAAAATGAAAAAAAAATCTCGCGCATCACAACCGCTTGAAAAATGATTTTCGAAGAAATTGTCTTTGAGTGGCCAAAAATTTGGAAAGACGTAATACACTTTTTGGTCATATCGTGTCAACCATTTCTTACCCAAAGTAACAAAAACCATTTCTCAGCTATAACATAAATGATGAAAATATTCAGTGTTGGCAGGACCTTTCAAACCAAACAGCAATAAGCCTACTATAACAAGCTTATGCTAAAATCAACCTATCCTTTGAGCTTCGTTTTCATCCGAGGACTTCATTGAAAGTTTCAGCGATTTTTTGGAGGCTGCCATCCATTTAGTTAACAATAAGGTCCATTTACTACATGAACTTCGTTTGGATTCATGACTGGATCGGAAGTTATAGGGAAAAAAAGATTTATTTTGTTGATCAAATTTACAAGATTTAGGTGACAAAAATTACCATAACTGACAACTCTATTATAATTTTTCAACTAAATTTCTATCAAATGTGACTTAGAGTAAGCTTCAAGTACTGTGTTAATTTCGTTAAAATTTGTTGGCTGAACCGGAATTTATGGATCAAAAAACAGTTTTTGTTTCGCAGTGAATTTCGAAGATGGCACCACTGACACAGGGTTACCTGCATTTCAAAATCACTTCTATCAGACCTGGTTCTAAATAATACCAACATGCCTTTTAAATTTCATAATGATCGGATTATTAGGTCGTCACTTCTCGTGAATAGAAGTTTCGAGTGCTGAAAATAGAGGTAATTTGGTGATGGGTTGCCGTTCTTGTGCAACTCGGAATTTTGAAAATTTTAAATCGATATGGTGGAACAAAGGTTAAAATTTATCAATTATTTGAGGTTTTCGTCCGAAAACAACAAAATTTCAAAGATTCAATGCCCGCAGAGCCTTGAAAGCCCATGTGTGTATTTTTAGTCAACATCAATACGCTCTGCAAATCCAATGTTTCTGTCAGAAGTTATGACAAATGAAAATTGGAAAAAATGTCCTTGCCTACTTTTAGGCACTCAGCGCCCAAACAAGGCTCAAAATTTCCAATTCTTTACCATGAACAAGCATAAAACATAATAGGCTTTCATTTTCAATACTTACTTTTAACAAAAATGTACTCTGCATAGAAATATTTAAATGCCTGCCGCCGCTAAAGAGTTAAATATTTCTTAATTTTAACAAATCGTAGGCCTACTCCTTATATACACCTACATACTTCGAAAATTTTAGCTCAATCGGATTGACCACTCCAGAGATTATCTCCCTTCATCTTTTTGCTGAGATATATATATATATATATATATATATATATATATATATATATATGAGAGATATATATATATATATATATATATATATATATATATATATATATATATTATATATATATATATATATATATATATATATATATATATATATATATATATATATATATATATATATAGAAGAAATATGATTTTTCGGCAAAACCAGCTCTAATACTAAAAATATCGATAGAGTTGAAGGCAGGCATATGGATCGTTCATCGGTACGTAAGTCACGGTTTAGAATTACGATTATTGGCTGTGAAATATGACCACTAAACCCATCAATACTCTGATTACTGGCCATTTGCTTGTTCCCATAATCGTTTGGGCGAATCATTATGTCCTGGTACTACGAAACACATAAACTTATTTTACCCGAAGAAATTATTGAACGATTGAGCTGACATATTACAATTTAATTGAGGCATAAGCCTTCGATAGCCGGGAGAGCGAACTCGGTCATAAATATTCGAATGACAAATAATGAAGGAGTTCGGGCACGTAAGTGCTCATAAATTGCAGTCATAGACATAGAAATGGGTGACGGTGACGACGACGACGACGCCGCTAAACAACCAAAATCCAAACAACCATTATTTTCATAAAAACAGCGACAGAATGAGGGGCTATAAGTTAACGAAAAAATTGGAAGCGTAATGCCATGATGGCTTCGTAAGTAACCTATCAAGGGGAGACTATTGTCGAATCGCAGCCTATCTCTAGTCGGAACTTGCCAGTTGCAAGGTGTGAATGGCGGTGGCGGGAAAGAAGAAAGATTCGCGTCAAGGTATCATTAAAACCACATTAGACTCGAAAATCGAATCAATCGTTCACGAGCAAATTACTGCTACCAGCACCTCGTAGCCTCTTTGAAGCGGAAAATGTACATGCAGTAAAATCCTATGTACGTACAATAATATGTATGTAAAAATCCAGCTTCGATTTTTTCGTCTACCAACGAGGGTGTCACATTATTCGGTCGCATGGATGAGGTGGTAAATGATGGAACACTTTCCCCAAAAATAGAATGAGAAAGTCTGACAACCGCAATCTTCGCCCACCCTTCGCATCGACAGTGTGCAAATCATTACTATAGATTCATACCTATGTACAAGTATATCCTTCCTTTCATTTATATTTTCCAGGCACTGGCACAAGGATGAGTGTAGCCATAAATCTTACCGAAGAGTATGACGAGGACTAGAAATCTCCCCGACTTTCGTTTATTTTTCATTTTGTGCATAGAACTCTAATGTAGATTCACCATATAGACGCTAAAGCTGGAGCTACAAAATATCTCACAAATATTTCCCATTAAAGTCCTGATCGTTTTCATCGATTTCGTCCATAAAATATTTTTTTTATGTGCGCGACCAAAAATATTTTTATGGTCAATTAAAAACGTAGCAAATGGAGTTTTAATGAAACATCGAATCGATTTTTACTGTACTCGGTGGAAGGCGCAGAAGACAAGGAGTGGTGGTATGTTTTGATGTGATTTGTTGTAACATGATTTTGTTTTTGGAAGTCGAGATTAGTTCGATACTGTTAATTCTATCAAAATTAGATTAAAAGTATATATAAGTACATATGGGATAAACTTTCGATTTAAGTTATAATTTGAGGAAAAAAACCAGTGGTGTGGAGTCAGAGTCATAGCGTCGAACACTTTCTATGGGGTTTGGGGTCGAACTATAAATTACGCCTCACACATAAAATATTTGAAAATTTTTCAATGAAGTACTCGTATAGAAAGATTATTGCCTGCTAAGATCACAGTTTGAACTTACTAATAGCAAGGGTTACATGTTCAATGGATTTGATTCGATGAAACTATTGATGGACAAAATTTAAAAATTCCAGCGCAGAGGAAGATTAATGTTCAACGTTAGGAAGATTAATGTTCAACCTGTACAGAAAATACATCCTGACAATTTCAGGATGTGCTTACACAATAAAACATAAAATAAAAAGTACACTGAAAAAATTTGAACTGATTGCAATATATTATTTAGATTTAGTAGAAAAGCCTAAAAGTGTACACATATCTCAATATACATTTATTAAAAAGAAAATTTTGATTAGTTGATATTACAAATCTGCTTTAGTTGAGAAAGGATGAAATATTTCTAGAATTGCTAACAACTGGAATATAATATTTAACAAATATTATTTTGTATGAACCTTTGGTTTCGAAAAGTTTATTCAAGTGACTCATATTCAAGTGAAAGTTTATCTAATTTTCTTGTACGAAATTTCTAAAACCAATGGAAGAATCGAATAATGTTATCCAAGGATAATTTACTATATATAGTTTACGGAATCAACAAATTAAATTAGTATGCTGAAAATCAACTAATTTCCTTAGAGTATTATGACTATTTCTTTATATCAAATACCTAATTATTTTTTTCAGTGTAGAAAATGCATCCTAAAAATTTTTTAGGATGTCCTTACACAAAAAATTATAAAATAATCGGTAGCTTGTTTGCGTATGAGGAAATGACGAAGAAACTATTTAAAGCCGAAGAGTATGAAAATCGGAACAAGACGACACAAATCATAGACATGATGTTTTTTTTGTCAAACACTGCAGTAAAAAGTCTAAGCAATATAGAAATCAATAAGTATTGTGTTCTTACTGCGATGGTTTGAACTAAAGATGCCTTGGCAATTACTAAAACAATGCTTCTTGTTAACAAATACCACAAATACCATATATTGTATCCTTTGCGAGAACAAAAACAAAAAGGCGGTTGATGAAAACGTTATTTTTGAGCCAGAAAAAAACCAAACCCTTTTAATAAATATATGCGATAAATTACAGGATAGCAATTGAATATATGTGCAATTTATGTAGGCAGACCATGCATCCAAGAATCAATTAATCAAGAGGAAATCAAATTCGATAGGCTAATATATCTTATCATGACAACAAATAGCTTTCCCTGGAGTTCGGATGAATGAAATTTAATCTTTTAATTTTAAGGATATGTCTTTATATTATATTAAAGCTATCGCATAATCTGATGCCGTTGAAATAAATTTTTATCCTTTTTTTATAAGTAGTGGTCACTCAACAGAGCATCAGATTGTCAATATTACCAAGGATATCAAACATTCTCTTCTAGACAAGAACTCCAATGGCATGGTAAGTCTTGACATTGAAAATGTGTTTGATACTATATGACAGGCATGAAAGAATTGAGAATCCCTAAGAATAATGTTGAAATTGTACAGTCTTTTCGTTTTGATCGCTCCTGAAATGAGCTTCTCAGGACTGCTGTTTAAGACCAAGACTGTTTACTCATAAAAATCTTGAATTTATGTTTGCCCAAATCAAACAATGATTGAAAATTTGTAATGAAGCTCTGTACCAGCTTCAATCCCTAGACCCGTACGAGGGTTGTCGTAGGATTACTTTAAATTTGAATTCGATCCAAAGATACAACACACATAAACTGGACGCAGTAATTTATTTCTTGATATCTTATAGCCTAATTTTATGATATGCGCAATAGCAATAAATCCCATAATATGTATATGAGAGCTTTTATCATGAAGCAAGATCAAATTGTGATATGACCCTTGTAACTATATTTTATATATACATATTATTTTTAAGGAAGATACCTTTACAGCAGCAAGATGTTTTTCTTGCCGCATATATATTTAAAAAGATTTTAAGAAAAGTTACTGATGAGTGTGTTGTAACTACGAGTAGCTTTGTAGCTTTCTGTTTAATAATCAAATATGATTCGAAACCCTGTTCGTAGGTATAGGTGCAGCCATAGCCTATTTATCAATTATATATCACCCAAAAACTGTTGATTAATGCTATTTTCGAAATTGCGAAGCCTGATAAAATTTTATTTTTACATTCTTTTGGGAAAAATTTGTATGGTTCCATTTCCATCGCTCGTAAAAGCGAATAAGCTCAAATCCCAGTATTTTTGTCAAAGAGCAAAGAATAAGCTCGTGGCGAGATGTCATTGGACAATGAAAATGTTTAGAAGAAGTGTGTTAAAATTTTTGAGGTAGAAAGAAAATAACGAATGTCCAGCACTTATACAAGGCTTTAACTGTAGAAAATAATGACATATGCTTTTAAATGAAAATAATGACATATGCTCTTAAGTGAAAAAGAACTGATTCTAAAAGTATCTGCCTACTATAGCTTCGCTGTTATTCGCGAGCTTGCTTTATAATTTGTATATCTGTTTATAATTTTAACTTTAGTTTGTGAGTTAATAAATAAATGCTTTATCATCATTATAGCTATAAATTTGAAAAATTGTCATCGATGCAATAAGAGAATAAAAACTTTGAATAAAGATCTGAATGACTTTGTTGAAAATTATTCTTCTAATTGGAGATAATACGTAGCTCTGCGATTCTTATTCTAAATGTGAAAGCAGGCAAAGCAGCAATTGGTAACCAAAAAGTTGTTAGGAAAATATTTAAAAAAAAACAATCTGAAAATATATTCAGGTTCCAGCGTCGGGGCTACTGTTTTTTTGCGCCTACTGCCAGATGTCAGATATTGCACCCCTGCAATACATTCAATAGGATTCTTAAATGTACACTTAAATCTTCATGTGTGAGTACACCTAAGTATTAAGGTCATAACCAAACCATTCCATGCGCATTTCTACATCACCTTATGTAGAACATTAGACGTGTTTTTTATTGAGTAGTAGTTTTCGCCTCATAGCCAATAAATTTATATATAAAACGAAAATAAATATCTCAGCAATAGATACGATAAAGAATGTAAGGGGTACTATGTATTTACACTTGCTAACAAAAGGGGAAGCACAAAATTCATTATAACGTTGAAGTAACGGCAAGCGAAACGCTTTATTTTTATATTTTGCTTGCTAAAATTTACAATCTTTGCTCTCATCTATGCGAATTGATCTATAAACTCATTAGTGTTTAAATCTTACAATCAATCTCTTCCGTTGTTCTGATATAGCTTTTAATAAGATTTAATTTGGAAAGTCTACGCCAGCCAAATACGAATATAACAAAAATGTTGTACAAAAACTAAAAATTTGATCCAGCTCGATTTATCGGTCGAATATTTAAGAAAATGATAGTCTTATTATAAATTTGTACGGAATATGATAGTATAATATACATCCATTTTAAAATTTTCCTGAAGATTTAAGATCTCTTTATGTCTATTTTCGTAAGAAAAGAGTGCACATTTGCACTTTGATCTTGATACAGATGGGATTCGAAATGTCACGCGTAATTTTTTTTGCTTTGCCTGAACTCTGTGATCTTGTCGTCTATCTCTTTTTTGATTCTTCTAAGTAGGTATAAATAACTTTGTAGAACTCAATATCCAAACCGTTGTCTCAAAATTTTAAGAATCTATCAATATTTGCTTGCAATAGTTATTTTATTAAAAGTATATCAGATCCAAATACAACTGCCGAATTGAAATTCTGTTACCAAATCATCATCTTGTGAAAGTTTGATATAAGTATCATAAATCTCACATAAACCTCGCCTAAATTATGAGCCTAAAGCGCCGGACACAATGATCCATTCCATTCCATTCCAGAATAAACGTCAAAGTTGGCGGCATAGAAAATGTACGAGACTGAACACATAAGGCTGGAATGGAATGGAATGGAAAGGACGAGTTGACCAACTTTCAACTTTTCTGGACCAGAGTAGTATTATTATTAGTACTAAAAAAATTTTGCTGTGGTTTTTGTTTATACAAGGGTATAAAACTTATTAGCATTCCAAATAACTATAGAAAATTGCTATCTATTTTAAAATAATCACGCAAAACTGAAATTTTAAAACTACAAGTAAACTGTCGCACACTAAACGGAATGGAGACTATGTGTTCAGTTTGCTGGAATGGACATGAGCTGGAGAGTGCTGGATCGGAATGGAATGGAATGTGCTGGAGCATTGTGGCCTGCGCTTAAGAATGCGCTACCTAACTTTTTCACGTCGTATAACACAACCCATTTATTCAAAACCTGTCATTCGGTTGCTGAGTTTAATTGTAAATTCAATTGTATCAAAAAATACATCGCAATCGACAAACAGTGTACAGCATTTAAAACCACGAAATCCACGAAAAGTGGTGAACAAATGACAAAAAATGCTCTGGGGTCTAGTGATTTAATTTGGGCTTGCATTTTTACAAGGCATATGCAATTAATTAATAGAACAGCGAATTTTTCGAACGCATTTAAAACTATATTTGCCAACAAAATCCCACTTGACTTTTCAACAGCAAGCAAATGCAAAAGGTATTCTTTACAAGTTACCTGATTATTATTGTCTTCAACAATGCTAATTTTTAAACTCAGCTGCTTGGTTTTGATGACATCTCAAGTACAATAGAATATTATTGAATATTAGTTGGATTCGTTAAGTTTTTTTGAAAATTTTCTTCGTGGCAGCGGATGAAAGAAGATCGAGTAGTCACTTTGATTATCTTTGTTGGGATATTTGCTTCTAAGTTCATTATTTTTAATTCGTTTTAAATGTTCTGTAAGAACCCCACCCAATTACCAAACGATTCTACAGTTGTCAAAGGTTACAATTAGTATTGCTTTAAATGCTGACAAATTCCCTCTTAGATGCAAAAATGTTTGAAACTTAACGTTGAACGAAATAATAGGTCGCTTAAGCACATTTCGTCAATATCCTACTTCTTTTTGCATATCCTTTTGTAACTCTATTTGAACAGTTATACCTACTTTCAGTGCTGTTTCAAAATATTTTCACTTTTTGAAATATTGCAAGCATAACAGGCTAATTTCAAGATTTTTTACTAATCTACTCAAAGGTCACCAAACTCGAAACAGTTTGTCAGGACATTAAACATTTTTCAGTGAAAGCAACATACAAGAAAAGCAAAAGGTTGCATCGACTGATTTTTTTTACATACAAGCCACATGCGATAGACAAGTTTTTTGGTCTTAGAAGCTCTGTGATAAACTTTTTCATTGAACTTTCTTTTATTAGCCATGGAAAATTATGGTCGCTCAATTAAGCTGGACCTTCCTCAAAGATCAATTGCACAGTCATACTGTCAAATTCAGGCAAGTTACAAGAAATCTAAGTCAAGGAATAATGCAATTGGCTCTCTGTGTTTTTATTAAACTTGGAATACCCTATAGTCATTGAAGAATTTAATATAATGTAATAATAACAATTTATTGCAGCTATTCATTTTACAAACATGGGACAAAAATTCATAGCATAGCTTGCTCCTCGCAAAAGTAAGAATACTTGTGCTCGAGTGCGGGGACCTAATACGAACTACTGTATTCAAAATATATGGGAAGCTGTGATAAACTTTATTAAACGTTTACATAAAATTCAAATTAAAAATAAAAAACAATACAAGCCTAAATTAAACAACTAAGATTAAAGTTCAAGTAAAATATTAACACAATATGGCGCTAATAATTGAGAAAAAATGAATTTAAAAACATATGTATATGTATCGTAGTGGAAAGTGGTAACAGAAGCGCAAAAAATTGCTAAATTAAAGGCGATTAAAAATTTACACAAAATAAAAAAAAAATGAAATTGAACAAATCGGAAAATAAATTATATCGAAAAGCTGACAATAGGTGAAGATAGCATAAAAGTGTAAGGCGAAACGAAAATATTGAGACTAGAATGAATACTTTAAATTTAATGGTTTAAGAGTTTAGCACAGAATCTAAGCATTGGTTTCCACTTTGAACAAACCGTTTCAAAATTGACTTGAAAGTAAGATCATTTAGCGTAAGTTTTATCTCTTGAGGAAGTTTGTTGTACAGTTTAGGTCCTAAGACACTTAGGTGCCTGGCGGTTTTTGATTTTCTACATCGAGTTGTTAAGATGGGATTTGTCAATTGCCTTCTTGTTTGGTAACCAGTAGTATGGATATTGAACTGGCTCCCGTTCAGGTACATAAATTTTAAAGCCGCATATAAGTAAAGCTGACGAATATTCAGTACACAAAACTCTTCGTATGCTTTGGTTGTTGATGAGAATATTGATTTTTTCAAACATATCTTAACTATTTACTCTGCAAGTTTTGTAGAGGGGCAGTATGACATGAAAGCGCTGTGCCCCAAACAATGATAGCGTACTGGATGATACTCTGAGCGATTGCAAAATAAACTAGCTTTATTGTGTTAAGATTAGTGTTGTATCTAAGCCTCATAAACGCATAAAGTATTCGACGTACCTTGCGTATGATATTAAGAATATGGCTTTTCCAGCTGAGATCTTCGTCAATTATAACGCCTAAATAATTAATTTCTTTGAGCTGCTTTATCTTAGTATTATTTAATGAAATGTTTAAATTCAGATCACTAAAATTATTTTTGGACCCGAATGCCAAAAAACAAGTGTTTTCGATGTTTAACACAAGTTTGTGTGCGCTCAGCCAGTGGTATATTGTTTGACAGCCTTTATTTGCTTCATGAGAGACCCTATTCCAAGTACTACCCCTAAAAAGTAAAACGGTGTCATCCGCGTATGCAATTATCTGGCCATTGAAGTCTGGATTATTGAAATGTAGGTTACAAAGATCATTTATGTATAAGTTGAAAAAAATTGGGCCAAGTACAGATCCTTGAGGAATACCGCATTTGACCTCCAAAGTATTGCTGATATTTGGACCTATTTCAACTTTTTGTTTACGACCATAGATGTAAGAATGAAATAATCTGTATATATTATCCGAGAGCCCCAGATTCCGAATTTTACGTAGCAATATACAATATCAAAAGCCTTTTTTAGCTCTAGAAAAACTGCGATTGTTTTACCATTACTGTTGATAGATTGGTTTATAAAGCTGGTTACACAGTAAAGAGCGTCGACTGTGCCAGTACCCTCACGAAAGCCAAATTGGTTTGGTGAAATTTTATGGCGCACAGCTAGAAGTTCACCCAATCTAGCTTTTAGGCACTTCTCAAAGATTTTAGCCAAAATAGAAATCAATGATATCGGTCTGTAGTTATTCAGATACTTTTTGTCCTGTGCTTTGAAAATTGAAACACAATAGTTGTTTTGAAACGGTCCGGAAACTGACCAGTCTGTAAGCAGGCATTATAGGCATGTCGAAGAGGTGTTGAAATTGTTCCTGCTAATTTTTTAATCATTTTAGCGGTTACTAAATCTTCACCGTGTGATTTATTCTCATTGCGCTCAAAATATCGATATATTTAAAAAAAAGTGAAATACATTTAGTTCTAATCGGTCTTTCATTTTACATCTTAAGTTAAGAGAGCCAGGAAATCAAATTTTGTAAGTTCAATACATATGTAACAATTTTCATACAAATTTTTTTGCAAAAAAACTTCGTACGTTTCTTCATCACCTGAGATTTGAAATAATTTGAATGGCATAGCAAAGTGAATGGAGCAATATTCTGATCGTTTATACCCATGTATACAATTTTTATGATAATTTCTTGCCGTGCACAAAACTCTATGCAAAAAAACTTGGGAGGCGTACACTTCGTCTAGTGCACCATCCAGTACGTTTGAATGCATGTGGAATAACATAAATTTTGGCGTTATATTGGAATAGTATGCCGTTACGTGCTATTGACTATGTCCTGCAAATGCTCTTCGAAAATAATATTGAATTATTCGCAAGATGCCAGAACAGAAATTCAAAAATATTTTTTTGATCAGAAAAGGATTTTAATTAAAAATATTTTATGGTGACTAAAGAGTATTTTTTTTAAGAAAAAGATTTAAATCCTCTCGCATGTTTATTTGAGCCTTTGTTTGTAAGCGCCCGGTGCAACTGCTCCATGTGCGCCTATGGAAGCCCCGGCCCTATTTGGATCTATGCTAATAACAATTTTTTTCCTAACCGAACTTCAAGTGCGTTTGATAAGTTATAGACTCACAACTAAAACAACACTTTAAAAGAATTAGTTAGCCGCACTCGAAAAGCTGATACAAAAATTTCGGCAACGTAACTTAGATATCTGCCAGAGCGAATAAATGGGCAATCTATAACAGCATATTCTAGTGAATAAATTTGTATAAGCAGTTTGTCTAAGCCTATTAGATTAAACGGGAAAAATATGGCATGCGACTATGAAGTTACAGAACAAAAATTTTTTTCCGCATCTCGTCATGACAAACAAACACTTGGACTTTCACGTTAACCGAAAAGGACAACAGTTTGTTTTGCATCAAAGTTTATTTTTTGAGTTTTCAAAAAACTTGATAGGATTTTTAAGGGCAAGAGAAACTAACCACAAACTATATGCAAATCATAATAACTAAGCCAAGTTTCATGTGGCTTTTGCCTGCTTTGACTTGCCAACCATTAAGCTCAGCACTATCCTAATTTATTTTTTCAAACTCTCAAAAATAGAATTTTTGAAGGAAACATGTTCATATATCGGAATTAAATGTATTTCAATTCTGCACAGATATCAATGATAAGAGGGTAATATTTCATCATTGGCTATTCTACAGCGTTTGACGAATTTATTGCTTGCATTGATAATTATTTATTAATTCATCTACCTCTAACACATTTTCCAGAGGTCTATAAAATAGACTGCAAAAGGAAATGACGTTTAAATAAGTTACACGAATGGAAAGTTTTTTCTATTGTTTTAATTTTTTGGGTATGCAGCCAAACCAATATACAACACCATATCAATAATATTTTAACTGTATTTTCAAGGCAACAAACAAATATTGAAACTCACCGTGTGAAGGATGATATCCAGAATAATATCGCCTATGATGACTCGATGTTTCCAGTGCGTAAAACGCACCCATTTCGCTGGCATCTAATCCACTCGCCGAACTACCTGAGACTCCTTGATGGCTAGAGCTACTTCCAAGACCACTGGTATTCGGTGAACCACCCAATCGTGGGCTTTCATACCAGCTACGTGCAACTTCGGCTGTCGATGTCATATCCATTTTAAATTTCAGTTTGTGTCTTTGAATGATGATTCTATCAACTCAGAACTAGTCTCACCCAATTTTCACAAAAAAACCAAATTTCGGACCAGCGATCAAGTCGCGGTCTACTTGTCGAGCTTTGTTCACTTTTCACTTAAACTGCACTACACTTTTACGAATTTTTCATTTATTCCGAAGTTTCAATGATCAGTTTTTTTAAAATAACAGTTGTTTTAAAAATTTATAGGAACGAACCCTAGCACAAGTTTTTAAATTCGAAATTTCCCGTAGCTCCGATAAGTTTCAAACTTGCACAGTTGAGCACAAGAGTTTGGAATTGTCAAACATTTTGTTGGAAGTCACAGTGCTGTTCAAACTCTGAAATAATAATTTTTTAATTACAATTAAGTTGCTTGGAAGCGCATTAGCTCGCGGGTATTCTTCTTTATCCAACTTAGAGCAGAGAATGATTTGCCGAAAATCTTATCGCAAACCAGTAAACATGTTCACCTATAAATCATGGGTAGCATTAGGTGATTGGATTAAATGGGTATTTTACGATTTAAAGCATTAAAACGTGGAAAATTTTCGAACGATACTCAAGTTCGGCATATATCACAACCTCCCCCTACTGATCGACTGCTAGCAGTATCGACCACTGACCCGCTTCTAATCTCGCTAATACCTGCCGATAAATGTTTTTGATAAATGAAAACCGAATCGTAGCAAAAAGCGGCGGAAACGTTTAGGATGTCTGGCGAGCTTTACGTTTTCGACAATTGTCGAATTTCCATTAGTTTCGATGTTTGATAGCTAAGACCGACTTGATGAAAACTTCAATTCGACCAGCTTAACTACAATGATTAAGTGGCCAGCATTACTCAGAGCGATGTGGGCTTTTACACGCTGATCATTTTCCGTCGCTTGATAGCCAAATAATGTGCGCCCAGTGAGGGGTCTGAGCGCCCAGCAAAAATACTAGACCGTACATAGGCAAAAAAAAACAACTTGGGTCAAAGATATTTTTCTATGCGAGCTGTGATGCACAAACTGTCGTCTCGGACCGTTCAAGAATCGATCAAGACAAATAGCTTCTATTGCGAGATCGGCTCGCGCATTAGAACACCCGGACTCGAGATGGGACTCAGTATGATGATCATACTCATCATCATAATGACCTGATGATCACCTCCGCCTTCTCGTTAGGCTCTCGGGTCCACGCTCTGAAACTGAGAATCACTTAATAAACGGCGCGGGCGCTAATGAGCTGTGATGATTGAATTTTTCAGAAAATTGCCTTTAAGAGATCCGATAATTGATTGACTTTCGACCCATCTCAGCTTTTTCAAATGATTTATGGAAAATGTTAGCGGGACCGGTCAACGTGATTACTTGGCATTCGTACGTTTGCCTGAAGCTCTGGGTCACTTCACTGCTAGTATTCACGCGGTTTATTGTACTAACTTGCCAAAAGACTTTTAAAATAGAAAGCACTGGCAAAAGTTTTGCATAAGAATGGCATAAACAAAGGCAAAAAATAAACATGTGGTCACTGATAAGGTTAATCTGGTGGCAAGTTGAAGGTATATTTTTTGGGGAAAAACTCAACGTTCAGATCGAATGGTCATGTTTACGTTAGATACAGATAATCAGTTTATCTTTCAGTGCAAAGACCACACCGTCTGCAAGGGTACTCTCACATTCATGTTAACAACATTGTCGCTCACATCTTATTATTAAAGTTGTTTTGCCAACAAAGATAGTTTTACTACAGAAAACTATTATATGCTAAAACAACACACAGGTACGAACAGTTTGACCCAGTCTCAAATATCTACCTATAAGCACACATCACACGATCGTGAGACACCTTGCGCGGCTTATCAGCAAAAGATCAGAGATCACGTCGTCGACAACAATCATTCCTGTCAAGGTGCCTTATCGATTAGAGAATTCGTTGATCGGCTCCGATTGCCACGCTGCTTCAGTATTAGCCTTGGTCGTTCGAGCGATAAGCGCTACGCAAACACCCTGAATGCCAGAGAACGTCAGGAAGTTCTGATAAGGCAGCGAAGAAATGATTTTTGGGCATTTAAGTACACAAAGAGTGAGAGTGTTTCTATTGACTTCGAGTGTATTGAAAATAGTCGAACTACAGAAGTAGGCGAAAGGGACTAGAAGGGGGTACGAGACAGGCTTATGCAAAGATGATGTGCCTGATAAAAAAATCTGTGGGACCAGGTGGAGGAATGTTTTTTTTTGTGTTTAATATTTTTCTATTCTGATACAAGTTCTCCTATCGATAGAAATGAGTCAAACTTCGAAAAACTGAGTGTAGACTAAGATGCATTAACTGCTCCAAAACCAACCACCATTTGGTAGTATCCAAAGGAGGTAGGGAAAGAAGTTAATGTGCATGATCGATTCTGATTCTGGAATATAGTTTGTCAATCAATTGGCGAACACTATCAGACCAAGCGAATACAAAGAATATTTTTTCAAAAACTGAAGAATTTAAGTGTGTTACTCTGTGCGATTAAATTCACCTCGAAAGATAATTTCAATCCTGCAACTTAAATACTACTCTCCAAATGACGTAGATTTTCCAATAATCGAGTATTTACTGCATTGCGTCGTTGGATAAAGATGAATCACACTCAGATTTCTATTCCAAGCACAAATCTCACCTTCGATCTGAAGTCATATATTTTCTGATATTTTCACTTAAACACTGCAAAATTGAACACTTTATCCTCTTGATTCTTTAATAAGTAACGTTGTCACACTTATTGCACGTTTTCTCACACAAATAATCGTCACCAGTATTGTAGAACAATTCGTAAACCACACAAATTCCAATTGGAACGGAACATTAATATTTCTAACGAAATACAACCATTTTCAATAGAATCCCATCATTCGGAATAAAAATCGTCATCGCAGAAATTGCGCGCCAAATTACAAGATTCAAAATCAAATCACTCACGTTGCAATATTGCAATTGTCGAAAACCGTCCGATCCGTTCGGCGTGTACGTATCGTTTTGTCGGGGCACAGCGTATCGCCCCGTAAAATCACCGACTGATTTAATCGCACCGATAACCGACAGAAGAAGAAAAAAGCGCACGTAAGAACTACACTTCTACGTACTACACTCTAAACACGGTCGACGGTCTCTGACCAACTGAAGAACGTATTCTAAGCATGGAAAACGGCTCACTTTGCCCCATCCCAGCTCGGTATCTGCCCTGGCTGGGTTGTTTGCTGCTTGCCTTTGCTTGCTTGCCCCCTGGCCCGTTCACACCGCCTTCCAATCAAACGAAACCCATTCGGCTGGCTGTCGGATGCAGTTGACTACCTGAACGCCTCCGAATCGAGCTCGATTATCGGGTTTTCGCCCATCTTGTCAACTCATCTCGTTCTGAGGAGAGGGTAAGGCGTTGCGCAGTCAGTTCCAGTTCCGTGCGAGTTGCTGTGGCAGCTGGTCCGGGAGGGGCTCTTGACCTTTGCGAGCCAAGGAAACTTAACAACTGGCGCTGGGCAGGGCTTGCAGTCGTGGAGATGAGCTCGATAGGCGAGATTGCAGCAGGCGGAGCTTAGTTCTGCAAGGCAATTCCAATGCACTCTGGGCCGAACTGAGACGGTCAAAGGAGAGTATATCGACGTGCTGTGGTGTCGCAAAGATTGCATTGCAGCCCCTCTTTAGCACTGAAGGCGGTGTTTACAACCGCTGCACTGTTCGCCTTCCCCATGCCTTACTGGAAACAAGTCGATTTCTGCGCCGGCCCAAAAGCGGTTCCTGTGCAGAATTTGTCGGCCGTTGCTACCGGCTTCCGCAATCCGCGCTCGGGTTCATTGTATATTCGCCACTTGTGTTGTTGTCGCGCCTTGTGTAACCACATCTTTGCCGGCGTTTTGTTTGATTCCGTGGCCATTTCTGCATTTCTCTGTTTTGTTACTCGTTCTTTTGGATGTGTTGCTCACGTTGTTGATTTTGTCCCGATCACTGATGTGGTTTTTGTGTTGTTTGTTTATTTTTCGTTGTTGGAATTAGACTTAGGCCCGGTGAATTGTGCCGATAGATTAGTTTACAGAACTGAGATTCGTAAGATCGGATTAATACTTAGACAAGTCTGTGGTTATTTTAACTTAGCCAACTGAGTCCGGTTGAAATTTTTGTTGCACAACTAGCTCAGTTATACGCAGTTAGATTGTGCGTAGGTGAATTTAGGGTGATATCTTGCGGTTAGTATGCCGCTACATGTGGGGGTATGTTGATGTACTTATGTTTTTGAGACACATTAAATCAAACTGGGCATTTAGTCGCTGCCGTTTTCATGGCTTGTTGCAAGATGATTTTTGGTTCGCAGGTGATATAATCGTTAGTTGATCTTTTCACGCAACAATATGCATTGAGGATACAGCATCATTCAATGCAACTTTATCACAAATTGCTTAATATTATTTATTAACACAAGCAGTCGAAAATCTTCCGAATTAGGTAGATACCTACTACAAGTAAATCAAGCAATCGATCACCCCAGCTTACATGAGGCCCTGTTTGGAAAACTTTTGAGTTTGTAACATGGATGTTGAATTTTACTTATTGTTCGAAATCTTGTCTGGCTTGAACGTTTTTGCAGCTTGGTACAGTATGCTGAAAAGGGAGTAGATGACATTACAGGGTTAATAAAAGTAAAAGTTAAAAGCTTTGGATCTAACTATTTTCAATATTCATTGAGAATTTCGCAAAGTGTTTAAACTTGTTTGAATAATCACTAAATTTCGATTGAAATACATACGTTATTTGCTGAATGGGTTTTTTTTACATCATTTTTTGATCAATTCGTTTTTTTAAATAAATAGCTTTGAATGAAATGCTACCTTTTTTGTTCGAAAAGCTGCTGCTATAGCTATCACGTATCGCCATTGATATATCATTTTCGTTACATTATTTTGGCCTATACGGGTTTTGCTAGACAAGTGTGTAGGTAGGGCTGGTGTAAGATGACGCACTTTTGAAACAATCGGTCATAATAATAAATAAAAATCAATGTTTAAAAATCAAATTTTTATATTTTAAATCTTTGATTAATTCATAACATAAGAAAACTTAATCTAAATTTATATCTTTTATCTTTGGGCTAATTTGTAACAAAACTTCAAAAAGTAGAAATGCGAACTTTTACACAACCCGTCGGATAAGTTGGCACAACAAAGTCGACAAGATGGCGCACGTAGTGCAAAGTCATTTTTACATCAGTTATCGACGACAGATGTCACATTTAAATTCACTAAATGAAAAATAATGTGCACTTCTCATGTCACCATTCTTGACAAACTAAGCATT
The DNA here is from genome assembly GCA_963978885.1 of Nemotelus pantherinus. Classification (NCBI taxonomy): domain Eukaryota; kingdom Metazoa; phylum Arthropoda; class Insecta; order Diptera; family Stratiomyidae; genus Nemotelus; species Nemotelus pantherinus. The sequence goes on along the minus strand of OZ022264.1, from coordinate 63,369,867 downwards.
TGATCCAGTCTTCTTTGATAGGTTTTTTATATATTTGACACGCAGGACACGTCCATACCTTCTTTGTTTGTTTTACATTTATTCAGTGCTTTCAAAGATTTTTTTTTTAGGGTTTGGTGCAGCTTTGAGATTTATAAGATGAATTGCTTATTATTTCAGATTTCCTACGTTTTCTTTGGGTGCATATTTTTGTCTGAGATTTAGGGAAAGGTTTGATATTTAGAATTTTATCAGAGATTGACATGTCGTGGAGAACATTCTGAGTAATACTCTCTAGTTGAGCTAGAAGATTTCATTATATCCGTATTTGTAGTTGGAACATAGTCAGAAATCGTGCATAGACTCGATTGGGAAGGTTGGGCATCAACAGTGGTTGTCTGATCAGTGATTTTTTTGTTCGGATGGCGATATTGTGATGTACCGGCCTGGCTAATTGACTGTATCGTGTTTCCTTCGAAATCATCCGAATTTTTTTGTTCTGTGGCAGTACTGGCCATAAAATCGGCATCGCTAAAAGCATCTGGATACCAGGGGCGGCTCGTTGTTGTACGCAAAGGAAGCAGTGCTTCCCTTGCTTAATATTCCCTACACAAGAAAAATAGCATAACAATACATATTGAAATTCAAAGCAAATCAATTGATTCTATATGAATTAGCATCCAACATCAATAAAAAAATTTACGAAACTCAAAACACTATTCATCTCACACACGAGATAGCTCTAACAGCCAAAGTGCCTTACAAGTAGTTTTACAGTAGTTTTACGCGATCGGATATCTTGCGTTTGAGTGAAAACCTCAAGCATCTCGTATCATTGTAAACCAGAACGCTCAGTTCATTACAGCGTATTGAAATATGCTACACAGAACACTAAAGTGATCTTGCCTCAATGCACGTACCGTGATGTGTGCATACACCCCATTGCAAGCATCACGCAATCGATGGTCGTAAACACTTTGCAATGAATGTTTCCGAATAGCAGCGCAGACGCTGTTCAGCTCACCGCGTCTTCCTGAGTCGAGAAAATCAAAAACCTCTCGCTTATTCAGCCGCTGAATGGCCCAGAAATATTTGTGCATGGACGCAGCAGGATTTGCAGCGTTCTCTGTTCGGTTTCTATTTCGCTACAGAACTTGGAGCTGGTATGCTTTGGGTGACTGAGTTTGGGATGTTATTTGTATGTATGAATACTGTAATGAATTCGTTGTTTAACATAAGGTGTTATTTGTATGTTTCGTTTCTGTAATGGATTTATTACTGAGTTCAAGAGTTTAATGTTTGTTGTAGATTGAAATTCTTCTGATTTGTCTGTTGTTTGTTTGTGGTTTGTGGAGAGGAAAAAAATTCAGCAAATAGATTACAAATTCCTTGCGGAGTAGAAGCAGTGGCGGCTCGTCAGGGTGGGCCCGGCCCGCGTGGCCCACCCTGACGAGCCGCCACTGGGCCCGCTCGATACAAAAACACTATTATAAGGTATACGCGGATACCAACAAGAAATATCTACTTTATTTTAAGTGGCGGCTCGTCAGGGTGGGCCACGCGGGCCGGGCCCACCCTGACGAGCCGCCACTGAGTAGAAGCACTAGAATTATTAAAAGAAACAGAATCAGGTATAGATGAAGAAGATTTTAAACTGCGCACATATGACCAAAACCTCTTAGGACCATCTGATCTAAGTGACAATTCAATATCAGAAAAGTAGTTACGCATTGCAATTTTAGTTTCTTTTTTAGCAGCAAATCGCAAACGAGAGTAAATGGCATAGTCCCTTTCAGACCCCGACTGCAAATACTTCAGGCGAGCAGCGTTTTTAGTATTTTAAGCACGCAAGACATTACCAGTAAGCCATGGAGCATCATGAAGTTTATTAGCCAGACATATAGGCGTGTTAGCAAGTATAAGCTGATGAAGCTTGTGGTAGAGGTTGATAGCAGCGCGGTCGGGATCAAGTCCACGAAAAAAACTAAACCAATTTATAGAATTAATTTCAGCACTTAGTCTTTCATAGTTCGTTTTATGGAAATTGTAACGATTGTAACGATGGAGGCGTATATTTGCTGATAGTGGAGGATGATGACTATCAGATTTCACATAATGATAAGAGGCAGAAGACAGAATAAAAGAAGATGGATCAAGGTTGGAAAGGATAAGATCAAGAATTCTACCATTACTATTGGGGAAAATATTAAATTGATTGAGAGAACACGAAGAAAGAAAAGATGACAAGGAAATAGATATGTTGTTATAAGACTCCACACAATGAGAAGTGAGGTTCCACTGAACAGAAGGTAAGTTAAAATCTCCACAGATGACAATTGGAGTGGAAGGGTAGGTTACATTAAGGTAAGATGACAGTTCACAGAAAAAGTTTTCAATGGTGGGAAAAGGGCAGTTACACGGAATATACAATGAAGCGATAAATAAACAGGATTTGTCAGAGAAGGAGACACAGACTGCAACAAATTCAATGGGTGGAGAAGGAGAAAAATCAGAGCAGAGCTTACTTCGAAGAGAGCTTAATACGACTACAAGGACACCACCACCGTCGACTTTACCAGAAGCAATTCTATTACGGTCATTTCGGTATACATTATAGCACGGAAAGATTTCCGAACTTAGGATGTTTTCCGTAAGCCAGGTTTCAGAAAGGCATACAAGATGATCCTTTTCAATAAATGAAGCATTTCTAATTTCTTCCAGCTTGGTATATTTTGATAGTATAAACTAACACTAGAAAAACTAGAAATTAAGTGTGATTTCTCCTGACGAGGCTGGAACGAAAATTTCCACGGTTGACAAAAAGTTTTACCAAAGTCCCAGGTGGCCAAAATTCCGGGTCAGCAACTATATTTAAGTTATTAGGTAAAGCTAACTTAAAAGAAGCAACGTATCTCCTCGGAAGATTTTACTTGGTCAGTTTTACACACCCAAAAATGTGAGGTGTGAAAGCGCTCAACGACAAAGCGCTCAACGGCATCGGAAGTAGTATCGTAGGCAAATCTGGATACGAAGATCTGCAGTGGAGGTGAAATAATTCGCAGGGACGAAATTTCATCACAATGAACAGCATCAGTCCTAGAAGCCGCAGGAGAAACGTTATGATTGTGCCTATTTAAGGCTGGCTCAGATAGGACGGAACGAAGTTGTTGCGAATGAGCCTGAGATGGTGGCACACAGTTTATGATAATTGATGGAGATGGACCCAAAGGCTGAATTTGTTAATTTGGTTGATGAGGCTGCTCTTGCTGCTGAAGGTCCAACTGGAGTTGAAGCTGATGGTCGATTTGATTGTCTGGTAATGGGCGTTGCTGAAAACGATTACGAGCACGATTACGATTAGGTAGATGTAAATATAGGTGTCGTCTAGAATACTGTTGTTACTTTTCCTACATGACTAATCAACCATTTTTCACACTCCCCAGCGTGTTATTTCTTCAGTATGCCGTGAAAACCTCTATCAAGAGGCTGCATTTTGTGGCTACTGTGTGGTGGTAGAGTAAATGAACAATATTATTTTCCCGGAAAAAATCCACAGCTTTAATCGAACAGTGCAATGAGTGATTGTCTAACACGAAAAGAAAAAAACGTATTCAGTAGGCTTAGTTTGGTCTGTAAAATGATATATCCAATTAATAAAGCTGCACTGAGAAAAATTTTCTTGGTTAAAATTCCTATAGTTTTATAACACTGAGTTTGGGGAAAAATGCATTATTTCGCCGTAAAAGTTCGCATATTTATGTTCAACCGCACTATATTCAAATGTATTTTTCATAGCAACATAGTAAAAGCAACATTAAGAAAATCTTACTATTTATAATGGCTTCCAACCACATATTAAAATGTTCTGTTTGCAGAAAAGTGTAAGGTCGCTTGCCCCATAAATAGCAGCAAACTTTACCTTTCTTTATACGCATTTTTCAAATTATAAAAATAATTTCAACCATACAATATGGTATCCATTGCAAAAGGTATCGTAATGATTCTGATCTAATGTTGTGTATACGTTCTAAGTGTTGCCTCCTATTCTGTAATAGAAGTTTGATATGCCACATAGCAAATTTTACGGATTTGAATAGCTTTTTTTACATCGTATATTGTAGTGCAGAGTAGTGATCAACATAAATTGGGGTTTTTGGTGTTCGGTTCGCTGTTCGATATAGCTCATATTCATGTTATGCTGTGAAGTCTTTATATTACGTTTCACGTTGTATGTTAATAAATAAAACTTCTAGTTTGGAACGCACTGCGATGCAGTGCAGTGCCAAAGCAGTGTGCACATAGGGACACGATATCAAAAGAAAGTATCGATACTTTAGCTTTAAAGTAGTATCAGAACCAAGTATTGATATGAGCCCCGTACTCAATGCGACAGTACTGATATGAGTACACTGAAAGAAGTGGTTGATTTAATTATTATTGATAGTACTACAACGATTCATTCAAATTGTCGAACTAGCTTCGGAAAATGGTTCTTTCTACTATGCTTAAATAGTTAATTTGACCATATAAAAGTAGTTGACTTTGCTGATACAAAAAATATTGAAATCTTCGAGGATTCAACTATGTTAATTGGTTCATAAGTACGATAAATAGTTGATCTATAGAAAAATGAACATCAATTCATTTAACACTCTAAAATATTGAATTATCAACAATTTTCATTGCAATCCACTCTACAATTGTTAAATTCAACAAACATAATTCAGCAATCACTTATTACTGGTGGGACACCACAGACTATGTACATGTTTGGAATACCATAGTTTGTGGTTGCCTACTTTTTTGCACCACGGACGTTGTTTATCAACTACGCGTCCATGGTGCATAAAAGTAATCAACAATTTTTTTATAGTTGTTTTAACTATAGACCGTAGTTGACGCAAAAACAACTTAGGAAAATTGTTGATTTTACCAAGATTTTTCTATCAGTGTAGATATCAAATGATACTTACCAGAAAATTTTCGTTCACGGAGCCCAATTTGGCTTTTAAAGTAGCCCAAAAGAGCCCAACACTACCACACAATAGAAGAAGAAAAGAAGAATTGAAACGCAAGTGATAAAAAACAATAAATTTTTGCAAGAAATTTGAAAAAGTTTTAATGCAGATTTATTCATTAAACATTTTTATTTAAATTAGAAACGAAAACTAATCCATTTAAATGATTCATTACAAAGTTATTAACTAAAAATAAAACAAAGTCAACATTTTTGAAACAGTTTATGAAAAATCTTAAAAACTATACACTGAAAGAAAAATCTTGGTAAAATCAACAATTTTCCTTAGTTGTTTTTGCGTCAACTATAGGCTATGGGATGTAACTAGATCGCCTCCTCGCGGTGCATCCTGGGTTACGCTAAATGATCTAGACTCTCTTCACGACCGCTTTCGTCCACGGACTACTCTCTGACTAACGATTCGTTTGTCGTACTTGGGCTGGTGGTCGTAGCATTCCGGACCTAGTCGTCTTCAGGCGCGGTAGCGACGGAGTGAAATCCGCTTCGTGAACGGCTCCGGGTTAATACGATCATCTCCGTCCCGTTAAAACCCTGGCAGGCCTCTTAGTACGTTCTCAGTCTCGTCGCCATTAAGTTGGTGGTGTAGGTTCAGTTGAGGCGGACTCCTGATTCACACCGATCCGGCTCTGACCACTTGTCCCCATAAGGGCTAGTGGCAACCCTCGCATGGCCTCCCTGCTTGCATAGATAACCATGGGATCATTAAGGTGACTACACATTCGGACTGAGATAGCGGCTTTGAGTGGGGACCCTTTTTGAATGAACAAAAATAATAATAATAATAAACCTAAACCTAAACTTGCCAGGCAAAAGCCTGGCAACGCACAAAATCTATCCTCTCAAGTGAAGGGGGGGTCGAAGATTGCTGTGCCATCGGTTGCAGCTAGAACCCCAGGAGGCGGAGACATGGCGTATGAGCCAGCTTCGCGGACTGAGGAAAAGGCTGCTGGTATTCGTAGAGACATGGCAACTGAGTCAGCTCCACTGCCTACCGGCACAGTGGATAAACATACTGAAAGCTGTGGAGATATGACGAATGGGCCAGCTCCACGGGCTTTCAGTTCTTCCTCAATCCCTGTTTCAGGTGTTTCCGGAGCTTTGGTTACCAAGCCTGGCCCTGGGAAAGCCAATAAGCCCGTTTGTGGCCAATGCGATGGAAAGGGTATGACGAATGAGCCAACCCGGCCATCGACAAGTGCTACCTCCGGTGCCGCCTCCTCTTCAGGCACGCAACGCTCTTCCCCCAAATCTCGGGCTTACGGAACTAGAAGGGCAGCCTTCAAGGTTCTAAGGAAGTTCGTAAATGTCCCCCCTGACACAATGTCCGACAAGGACAAAAAGTCCCTTCAATGGGCAAGAAAACAAACTGGGAAGCACACGCTCCCTCTAAACCCTGCAGATTTAGCTCAGAAACGACAGAGGTCGGCTGAGCAGAAAAATCAGGGCAGGCAAGATTGTAAAAAGCAAAAGCTTTCCCCTTCAGGGATAACTCGGCCATTTAATGAAATGGCCAAGGAGTGCCTTGTCTGGGCTGTTATTGATGCCAGCAAGGGAGATGGTATCATCTCTCCTGAAAATTGGCTCAAGTTAAGGCAGGCTTTATTCGGAGTCTGCTGCAAGCTGCAGAAAGCCAGCTCCTGTCCTCCACCTACGGTGAACGACGCGGGCTGGTATAAGGGAATCAGGCTGGTTGCGTGCGAAGACCAACGATCGGCCGATTTCTACAAGCAGGCAATATCCGAGCTGGGGGAACTCTGGCCAGGCGCCAAAATTAAGGCGGTGCTTAAGGAGGAAATCCCCAGTCGGCCAAGATGCAGGACTTGGATTCCTTGCTTCCATTCAGATCCAGTGGAAGTCCTGGATATAGTGCGGCTCTTCAACCCGGATCTTCCTACGGGGGATTGGAGGGTGGCCAAGATTGGCGAGCCAGTAGACAATCGGCGGGAGGCTCTTTTCATCATTAATGATGAGGCACTACCAGTATTGGATGCCCGCAAGGGTGTTATTAGGTATGGGGTCGAAACATTGACCCTGCGCATCTACCGAAGCGACAGGCCAAAAAGCTCTGTTTCGGGAGATCCGAAAACTGTAAGGCCTGACCCAAAGCGGGTGGCTCAAACGGCCGGAGAGCCGCTTGAAGAAGAGTCTGTCGCCTGTGCGAGGACGACATCTGATGTGGAATCGGATGTTGAATCCCTCTCTGTTGATGGAGTTAGCATCGGTACTACCTCCGAGCTGGGTGGCTGCCTGGACCTCATGACTCTGGATGCAGAGCAAGGGGTCGAGGAGGCTTCTATGTCCGAGGAGGACCTCGACCTAACCCTCATCAACTAAAGCAGGATGGTGAAGGTACTGCAGGTGAACCTACACCATTCCATAGCAGCATCAGCTGCCCTGCTGCTCCGCTTGTCCAAGACAGAGGAGGAGCTAATCCTAATCCAAGAACCATGGGTTGCCAAAAACCGGGTTTGCGGGTTACGTACCAATGGATACAGACTGATAGTACCTGACGGCTTGCACAAGCCACGTGTCTGTATTCTTGCTAAGAAAACCATTAAAGTCCTTGTACTGCACAATTTCTGTGACAAGGATAACATGGCTGTCGCAGTGGAAATCGATCAGAGATCATACTGGTTTGTTTCTTCGTACATGGCACACGATCATGGAGATAGCCCTCCTTGCGACATTGTCAAGGGTGTTGTGGCTGAAGCCATGAAAATGGGGGTGCCTCTTTTTCTAGGGGCTGATTCTAATGCGCATCATGAAGTATGGGGTAGCTCCAACACAAATGGCCGTGGTGAGGAACTTTTTGACTTCATCCTTGCCCACGGCCTTTCCATTGCCAACACTGGCAGTGAACCAACCTTCATTACCTCAAATCGTAGGGAGGTTCTTGACGTTACCTTGGTCAGTGGGCGGCACTCACATTTGCTCCGTGACTGGAGGGTTCTACAGGAGTGCTCTTACTCCGACCATAGGTACATTTCGTTTAACGTGGCTGGTCACAGCTCTGATGTGCAGGAAGCCTTTGTTAACAGAAAAAAGACGGACTGGAACTTATTTAAAGTTATGGTCCGATCCTCACTGGAAAATGCTCCCAAGAGCATTGACTGCTACCATGAATTAGATCAGGCGGTTGACACCCTCACTAGTTCTCTCAATTCCGCTTCCAGGGCAGCGTGTAAACCACCCATAGCCAGGGGGAATCCCAAGCCTCCCTGGTGGAATATGGAGATCCGCACCCTGCGAAGAGAGTGTAGGAGGGAGTTCAACCACTCGAAAAGTTCTAATGACTGGTCAATGTACAAAACGAAGCTCAAGGCTTTTAAGTATGCCGTATGCAAGGCAAAGAGGTCCTCGTGGAGATCTTTCTGTGGAAATGTAGAGAGTCTCAGCGAGGCGAATCGCCTTCGCAAGGTCTTAAGCACGACACCAAAGGCTATGGGGTGCATCATGAACCCTGAGGGCATTTGGACTAGTTCGTGCGCAGATACACTAAACGTTCTTATGGACGCGCATTTTCCGGGCAATTATTGCCCTCTAGAAGCGGTGCATCAAACGGAGCAAGCTCACAACTCAACAACGCCGTTCAGAATATCAGATTCTCAACTAAGGTGGGCTATAAACTCCTTTGAGCCGTTTAAATCTCCAGGGCCTGATGGCGTCCTTGCGGCTGACATTCAGCAGTCCATGGAAGTATCGCTACCATGGCTCAGAGAGATCTACAAAGCTTGCCTACGCTTCTCGTATGTTCCCTCCAGCTGGCGGGAAACTAGAGTTGTGTTTATCCCTAAAGCAGGAAAAGTTTCGCATGTTAAGCCGAAGGACTATCGTCCAATAAGTCTTAACTCTGTATTGCTTAAAATATTGGAAAGGATCATTGATTACCATATTAAAAAATCAATAGATCCTGTGCTGATCTCGCAGTCTCAGCACGCCTATACCAGAGGCAAATCGGTTGAGACTGCTCTTCACGTCCTCATTGAGCAGGTTGAGAAATCTCTTGCTCTAAAGGAATACACGCTTGCTGCCTTTTTGGACATTGAGGGAGCATTCAACAACGTACAGTGTAACGCAATTGTTGAGGCACTCTCGGTGCTACACGTCGATGAGCGGCTGATCGCTTTTATTGTGCAGCTTCTTAAAAGTAGAGTGGTAATCTCTTCCCTGGGGAATGTCAGCGTAAGACGAGGAGTCAGTACGGGCACACCTCAGGGTGGGGTCCTCTCTCCCCTGCTGTGGAACATCACGGTGAATACTCTCTTAATGAAACTGGACCGTGCCGGCTGCAAAGTGATTGCTTATGCGGACGACATAGTTGTGGCAGTGTCGGGAAAGTATTTATCTACTCTATCGGAGAGGTTAAATCACTCTCTTGACATTCTTTCACGTTGGAGTCGTGAGTGCGGCCTGAATGTGAATCCTAGTAAAACGGAGCTAGTACTGTTTACAAGAGAGTACAAAATTCCCTTATTTGAGTTACCCAAACTAAATGGGGTCTCCATTGGATTGAGCCAGAAGGTCAAGTACTTAGGGCTTATCCTTGACTCGAAGTTGCTGTGGACCTACAATATAGCAGAAAGAGCGCGGAAGGCTTTCAATGCACTCTACTGCTGTAACAGAGCCATAGGAGCGAATTGGGGATAACAGCCTCGTACTGTTGCTTGGCTTTATACTACTGTGGTTGAGCCAATTCTATTGTTTGGGGTAGCGTTCTGGTGGCGGGCTGCTCTTAAGGCAACCTGCAAACGGCAGCTTGAAAAAGTGCGGAGGATGGCTGCACTGCTGGTAACTGGAGCGCTCCGATCCACTCCTACTAAGGCACTATTCGTGCTGCTTCATTGGCTACCAACCAATCTACTTATCTTACAGCAAGCCAATCTTGCTGCTGTGAGACTTAATTGCATCTCGGCATGGAATAGAACAGAAGTCGGCCATGCGAGAATTTTGGCCGAGGGAGTTCCCGCTCCAGCGGGGGTTGACTACATCGCACCGCAATGCCTGCTAGATCTGGAGTTCACAACTCGCATTCCTGGTAGGGATGAATGGCGTGATGGCGTCACCCTCGAAAGTGGGCTTGTCCATGTGTACACCGACGGCTCTAAGCTTAGCAACAGAGTCGGGTGTGGTGTATACTCGGACGAGCTGAATCTTAAGCTGTCCCTCCGTCTGCCAGACCACTGTAGTGTCTTTCAGGCAGAGGTTGCGGCTATTTTTCAGGCTATCGACTGGCTTCTGTGTAATCGAATATTCGGGGTCAATATTGGTATTTTCACAGATAGCCAAGCGGCCATTAGGTCCATTGCTGGTCCTTGTACAGTGTCCATCATTGTTGCTGAATGCCGTGCATCTCTTAGGGAGATATCGAGACATTCGGTTGTTCAATTGATTTGGGTACCTGGACATAGGGGGTTTCAGGGCAACTGTGAGGCCGATGAGCTAGCAAGGCTTGGAACCTTGTTACCGGAGGTCTCTTGCTCCACAATAGGAATACCGATGGCATCGGTGAAATTGGCCATCAGGCAAAAATATCTTGAGGACGCTAGGAAGTCCTGGGCAGAGGAATCATCCTGTGCGATAGCAAGGCAGTCCTGGTTATCCATGGATGCGCATCGCACCAGGCAGCTTTTAGGCTTAACTCGAAGCGCTCTGCGTTGCACTGTCGGTGTGTTAACTGGCCACTGCCTCATAGGGCGGCACGCGCAACGACTGGGCGTAGAGTTTAACGATTTTTGTCGGAGTTGTGGCTCTGAGGATGAGGAGGAATCCGTCCTCCATCTCATGTGCCAGTGCCCGGCTTTGGCAAGGAGAAGATTGGCGGCACTTGGTGCACCCTTTCTCTCAAATCTGACGGAACTGTCCCCGGTCAATTTAAAGGCGATAGTCCGTTTTATCAAAGGGAGCAGATGGTTTCCTGATTTTAGTGAGTAGGGAGAGTCACTAATTTAGTATGGTATCACAACGGGCCTCTCTTGTGCCTATGTGTGCCGGTCGTCAGGTCACTGGGGATCGGCAGCCATTTCAACCTAACCTAACCTAACCATAGGCTATAGTTAAAACAACTATAAGAAAATTGTTGATTACTTTTATGCACCATGACGCGTAGTTGATAAACAACGTCCGTGGTGCAAAAAAGTAGGCAACCACAAACTATGGTATTCCAAACATGTACATAGTCTGTGGTGCCCCAACAGTAATAAGTGATCGCTGAATTATGTTTGTTGAATTTAACAATTGTAGAGTGGTTTGCTTGCTATGAAAATTGTTGATAATTCAATATTTTGTAGTGTTAAATGAATTGATGTTCATTTTTCTGTAGATCAACTATTTATCGTACTTATGAACCAATTAACATAGTTGAATCCTCGAAGATTTCAATATTTTTTGTATCAGCAAAAGCAACTACTTTTATATGGTCAAATTAACTATTTAAGCATAGTAGAAAGAACCATTTTCCGAAGTTAATTCGACAAATTTGAATGAATCGTTGCAGTACTATCAATAATAATTAAATCAACCACGACTTTTTCTTTCAGTGTACGAAACTCAAAATATTAGGGTGTACCTAACTAGATGCTCGCCAGTGTATGTATTGTGTAAACTTTGAGAGTCCTTTATTATAGTACGATTTTAAGGATACCTAGAATGTTAAATTAAGCTGTTGCGTGACACGTTACTGAAGCCAGACAACTTCACTTTCTCGAGCTAAATTAACTCTAAATTTTTAGAATTCCTATTCAAAGCATAATTTTGTTTTCTTTAGATCATTTTCCAACCATAACAAAATGTTTTTTTAGACGAACAATTCACTGCTTACTTATCAGCTTTTGGGAACAGCGATCTTAAAACAGATTCAAATACATTCTGTGGTTTTTAAAGTTGAGGAAGCGATTCCCAGAGCTCGCGATGGAGGTGTTTGTAGACACCGAAGGGGCCTTCGACTTGGCAGGAATTGACAACGAGCACCTACATGTCTGAATAAAAGGATATTATGAGATCTTATTCACGAAGGGCTAGAAAACAGATTAGATCTGGAGTTGATTATAGATCTGCCTGCGTTCATCGAATGTGAAGTGATTTTTTTTCTTGAAGTGCATCTCTCTGTTGTTCAAGAAGAAAGTTTTGCTATTTTGAGATCTGCTTCCTGGGGCAATTGCTGAGAAGTGGCGAGGAAAGCTTATCAGGGGAACTGCACTACTGGCGCTACGTACACCAAAATTCAAGGCATCATTAAACTCTGTCATAGGGTTTAAATTTCTTGGTACACAGTATAGTTTACTTCATACTTGTGCTGGGTACCGAGACACTGCGGCTTTGAAGGAAACGAAATTGCTGGTGCTATTGCAAAGCGAAGCTTAACACTTTCACTACATGATCCTCAAGCCATCTTGGGGGTGCATATACCAGCCGTAACTGCATATACCATTTTTAGTAAGCCGCTAGCCTCAAAGATAGAAGGCTATCTTCTGATGTGGCCAAGCACATGAAGAACTTTTTCTCAGAACCTTACCATAGCATCGTAAGGTTCTTTCTCAACAAGAGTAGGAAAAATTGCTAGGCCATATCAGGCATACTGACTGGACCCAACCACCAAAGAGGCGATATATACTGCATAGGATGATGTTTGCCCTTCCTGTTTAGAAGAGGTAAAGTCTGTGGAGCATTTCCGTTACTAATGCCCAGTGTATGGCTGCTGGGTGTACGTTGCATGTACGCCAAAATAACTTTTCATTCCTTATCATTAATTCTGGACTTTGGTATGAGTGCAATGAGTCATTATGGACTGAGTCATTATTCGTTAGAGGCTCTAGTTGTCTCTCCATTAATACACACTAGCTCAGATCATCGGTGAGAGTTAATGACCAGAGGAACTGACTTCCCAACAGGGATCGCTGTAATTCATTCTGGCAGAATTCATGAAGCAAACATTCTTAGTAATGCAAATGTAATCTGCTTGCAATGGGTTTTCCGAAAGTCCATGGCTGGCCACTGAACATCACTCGCAAAAATAAAGGAAAAACAACTTGCACCCATATATTGGCTATGAGTTGTGTGCTATTTAAAACGGGAAGATGAAAATTTCGGAGCATTTCAAATCATCACGGGTAAGTAAAATGTTTAAAACAAGAGCACCGATTCCCCCTAGTAGCTGGGAGAATACGCTATTAGAATTTCCAGTGGGCGTTACAATCACTCAGCATGCAATATTCACACATTCCAGGTCAGGCAGATTTACGATCGGCCTCTGGCCAAACCTTCAATTTATATTCCTCCCAGATGACGGGAATGCAAGAATACGATGTCGGGCTTTCCAAAAATTTCTTTTTACAAAGCTATAAAGCTGATAGCTTAAAGTTCGTCTCGTCTATGCCTTGAGATGTAATGTTAAAAATAAATTAACAGACTATGGATCGGTAATGCTTTCGTGCATTAAGTGGAAAATCTATCGAATAAATGCCGACGCATTACTTTTCCCGTTGGGATACTATTCGTTGACTTAAATTAATCTACACAGTGCGTTTTCCTTTGTAAAGCTACTCAGCATTTCTGATTGCATACAATAAGTGTAGTAATATCCTCAACTATGAAATATAGCTACAAGGGTCATTTGAAAAATTGATTTCTGGTTCATATCGACGATTCTTATATATTATGGGATTTTCTGATACATAGTCTTGACTTCCATGCACATAGCCCCGACATATAGGGATAAAGTCTCAGCGTGTATCATTAATGTGGGCTATGCAACATTTATATATAACTAGCCCAGTGAATAGAGCATCCGTTCTTCAAATCTGAGGTTCCTGGTTTGAATCCAAGAACGGACAATCATGAAATTCGGATTTCCACCAGGGTCTATAATATGTACATCGCGTTGAATTTTATGAAAGATGCTCTAGAATATGCAATATCATATCCTCGAAAGAGCGATCAAAGTTGAATACTGGAGAAATATACCAATTATATCGCTTTGCAAAATGAAGTTCAGTATGTAGAAGTTACTCTCAAAAAGATGCGGCTTTGAAAGAAATATGTGACTTCGACCTTGATCTTACTGCTTTTGGTCAGCAGGGGCAAAATTTCGCTGCCAAATGGTTTGTAATTATTTTCCGTGGCTGAGTGTATTTACGCATTAACGACGACGATTTAAGCAACAACAATTTTGGAGGTTTCATTTGAGAATTCCTATAATTCGCGTGGCCTACTATTGTACTAATGAAGCTTGAGTAGCCTAGTGGGTAGCACTGGCTCCCCCTAGACCCGTACGAGGGCTGTCGTGGGATTACTTTACTTTACTATTGTACTAATAGTCAATTTTTTCGGATAAAATTTACAAATAGATAAATTGATATTCATCCATGGGCTCAAAAACTTGATGTGGAAACGAATCGTTGAAAAGTAGTAGATACATCATCGACTTTACCAATAAGTACCGAATGCTAATTTAAAAATGCATATGAAGTTATAATTAACGTAAAAATTGAATATCTAGCAATATGTTAGCTCACACGTTCCTTCTGACAGCGAGTGAATCCAAACTATCCAATCAACCCCACATTCGAGGCTAACTGCCCATCCTGAAAAAAATATTAAAGGTCAGTCAGGCAACCGTTTTCGTTCCGAGCCCGTTCCACACGAATTTGCTCTGCATGCGAAGCAGAACCGTAACGTCGAGGAAGCACTATGCAAATTTCGTCTATTCATCCAGAAATGTGTTCGAGACTTAGGTGCGCGCCTTGAATGGGTCAATTATGCTAATGAACGACAGTCTGAATGAATTGATGTCCGACATACGGAATTGCTTTCATACAACATCGAAGAATGGATACAAAGAGTGAATTTTGCCCCGTCAGAGTCAGCGAGCCTACAAAGTACCTAAATTCGATGGCTTTTCCACTAAACGCGTTTCAAACGGAAAGCTTACGACTTTATGGAAAGCGAATCAACCCCGTAACGTGACCGTAATAGTAATCGCCTCATTTTTCATTCCACTTTCGCGAGCACGTGTGCGTCGAGGTTGATAGGCGAGCAGGCAGGCAATTTTCCGTCCCCGGCTAGTGTCGTTGCAGTAGACAGGTCAAAAGGATAGCTGTGCGCACGGGAGCTTTTTGCATTTCTGATTGAATCAATGGCGGACGGAAAATCTATAAAGCCGGCGAGATACAGTTCCGGGAAACATAAAGCCTGTGGGTAGCTCTTGTTTCCTTGTTGGTCACACGACTACACATATATCTATAAGTACAAAGCTCGAAGAGTATTCGATACGAACAGGACAAATGTGTAGATTCAGATACTTGCACACACCCAATGACTAAGAACAGGCTCTTTCGAAGTTATGACGTGTTCGCTACTGTTTTACTGCTTCCTTTCCGCATAGAAATGGTTTGATTATAAGAAGATGGAAAGTTGTATTCTAATTTCAGTGCCCTTAATGCGAATGGCTATGCTAATGGCCACGGTGTTGGAATGGTTTTGTCTTCTGAATAGGCTATTGTCTCTGCTTGGACTGATTTTTTTAATTGGGAGTAGTTTTTTCCGAGAATTTCAGGGAGGTAGGTAGGTACCGAAGATAACTACACAAAGGATAAATATGTTGTAACCTAGACACATAGCTTTATAGATGTGATGAGGTATAAATCATGAAACTTTATATCTAAATGGTTGTTATCAAACTCTCTTTTAAATAGCTGTTATCAAAAGCCTTGCACTTTTGTGCTTTGTAATTTTTTCATTGCTTTGCTTTTGATTTTGCACTATTGCTTTTTGTAGCCGATTGTTTTTGTTTTTTTAGTAAAAAGAGCGTAAATGTCGGTTAACGTTCCGAGAAGTACTGAGCATCGCCAAACGAAACATGGCGATGCGACTTACTTTACCATCTGTCTTCAGACTACCAGCCACCTGGATTATTCTGCTCATCCCGCTCGTTGGTAGTAGCAATTTTCTTCCAAATGAACAAAAAAAAAACATCATCATGTCACCTTGTCACTTTTTTGGAACGAACTTCGTGTAAAATTTTTAGTTTCTTGCAGGTATGAATAAATGATATAAGGGATTTTTTTCAAAAGTCACTGTAGTCAGGATAAGATAGCCCCAAGCTTATTATTGCACACGGCTCTGAGAGCTGCCTTTTTTTTAGCACGTTATCGTTTGCAAATTGGCTTATTCAAAAACGATTGCCGCTTCAACTTAGCTAGAACCTGCCCAGGCTCTAAAGGCTGGGTATAACCGTTATCTCAAGACTTATCTTGATCATGCATTTGTCTTTACTTTGCGCTCATCAAGTTGCTGCTTAACTATAGGTTACCAATTATGATACTGTCCAGCTATAGCTTTTCAAATTGCTTCGAATAGGAAAACTCTTCAAACAGATGAGCTGTTAGCTTAAGTAGCGAGATTAGAAGCCGCAGATGTAACTCTGAAAACAAGCGATCAAAAAAATTTCATCAGTCACTAAAAAAAATTAAATTTAAAAAAACAAAAACTGACTCAAAAAAATAAAGCGCATTTGCTATAGGTTTAGTATCATTACAGAGCTGTTTATAAATAAAAGCTGATTCACACATAAATCTATGCATGCATCAAATGTATTCCTTTTGAGAGCAAAGCGTCCACAAATATTCAAAGCATCATTTCACAAAATTTGTAACATATTGAAAATAAGCCGCCAGGCCTTTTTGATAGATAGTAAATATTGCGCACAGATAATCAATATTTTCACACCAACTTTCTTCGATATGAAAATCAATTTGTGTGTGTTAGTTCCGAAGGTAAAGTTGCACCTATATACAAGCAGACACAAACATATATTCGCTTCATGAACCCCCGCAAAGTGCGTAAGCATAAGCGCAAATTATTGACACAGCCTCCTTGCCACTTTCGCTTCATTGCAAAGATTGAACTCACGGTATTTGCGATTTTATATGGGTACGAACCATATAAAATCGATTTTCCAAGGACTAAAATTCTCCTCATTCTCACAGGGCGCTCGCTGGAAAGTACGATGGGCCGTTATAGTCGGTCACAAAAAAGCGTGCACCCTGCAAATGCAAACAGCCAAAGAGTGTCTAGATGTATGCAATGTGAACGAACTCGGTCAAAAGGATAATCTAGAGCTCTTTTGTGGAGACTATGCTTTTGAAAGGCATTTGGCGTTTAAGTTTGTCTCCCATTGAATGGTAATATGAGATGCATCCACGAAAAGTAGATACGTATGTTGATTTAGTTCATACTCACATATGTATGTCGCTCGAATTCAGGATGTGATCGCTGTGAACGTTAAGCTGAGAGAAGGTGAGAAGAGGAGCAAAGGACACGCCAAAAGACGAAAAACTATAGTGTCTACCGAATGTAAGCTTTCCCTTCTCGCATTTACATAATAGTGAGGTGAAACGGTGGCAGGCCCTGTTTAATTACGTTTTAGGTTATCATCTGGGAGTCGCTATGAATAGAAACCATTTCCATTCATACTGGTATAGTTTGCTTGAATTACATAATGCCGTAACACTGACGGAGCCGTCTAAGGATTTTTCTAATTGACACTCGGCGGTATATTAGATGTTTGCAGTGATGATTGTACGAAGGTGTGAGAATCATGATTTGGACCTTGTCTGTTTTGCTTGAAGCGCCTTTGTTCATAATAGAATCATGTGCGGGGATGAAAGAGTTTGCATATGCATGTATATATGCGCTTAAAAGGTGTACTAACTGCAAACCTGTTATGGCGCATGTCCACGAAAATTGTCCCTTTGAGATATGAATCAGTTTCCTCGTTTGGTATTCTGTAGATGTAAACGTGTTGTTTGAGAAGCAGGTTTGAGGAATCACAACAGGAAGCTGATTGTACAGATATTTTATGGCTCAAAGAAGAATATGTAGTATGGATTGGGTTTGATCATATCTATTTTTTCTATAATTTTATTGGCATTGTAGGAGTTTTTCTGGTTCTACCCCTGGTAGCTACATTACTTTAAGACTATTCCAATCTTTTCAAGCTTTTAAGAGTTTAGGTTGCGAAAGAAACGAATGATTTATTATTTTTATTTCAAGCTGCTTTATCGAAGCGACATCACTTCAGAAAAGAGTGTACCAAAAGCTTATTGTGGATATAGGTCAAAGTCTAACAATTCAATTCGTCTATCATGACAAATTATTCAAAGTTCAATGCGGATCGATTCAATATTGTGTATTTGATTGAACATGCAGTTTCTGTATATTCATAATTTACTTTTGATTGCAGTATCGTTGGCAGGACCTCTTCGACTGTCAGCTACCTTGTCACGGTGAGGGGGCCCGAAGGAGTGACTCACCAAGCCAGATATGTTGCTGGTTTGCTAAGAGCAGACCTAGGGGAGGAGACCGTAAATTACAAAAAAAAACAATCATAGAAGATAAGAAAGGAGATAAAATTACGGTGCAATATCGGCGTATCGAGTACCGGCGGCTGTCACGAGTGAGCAAGCATACCACAGGTCGTCGATATCCAGTGGTTGCGATGTTGTGCAAGTAGACCATCTGGCGATCAAAGCAGATAATGCCACAGGTCTTACTCCGGACGAAAAGGTGGTGAAATCAGTACCAGATTTTTTCAGGAGGAGATCCAAGCTACAACGGTGTCTTCCCTTAAAATTAATAGTAACGAAAGCAGTAAACTCTGCTGGCATTCATTCAAGCCACGCAAAACAAATGCTCACGCTTGCCAGAGTAGTTATAGATTCGGATTCGGGGAGTATGGTATAGAGGAAAAGATCCTCAAATCTCCTAAGTTATGCAAAAGCTCTGGATTCCAAAAGAGGAACGCAAGCTAAGCAAGGAAGGTACTAATGCCTTGGCGGAATATAAAGCGGTATTGTGCATTGTCGGCAGACTTGACGACAAACCATTCCACTTCGCGATGGAGATAGAACGGCTAAGCAGAGTTCGGACGATAGTGGCAAAAGGCATTGAATATTTTTCTAGCTCTGATACACCAGAGCTTGGTAAAGAATTTATCGGCCTAAAGGCAGCGGTCCACTGGGATTGAAAAACCAGCCACCACGAGGCCGAAAAAGGACCGTACGAGCCACCACTACGCCGGATGAGGCAACTTAATTCGCCATGGATTGAAAAAAGATGAAGAAATGCTGCTTATAGGAGTGGGCGTCAACATGTGTGGTAGCAAGGAAATCAACGAATGAGTCGAGTCTTTACTCAACTTTATTATAAATTATAATCTATCTAATCAAAACGGTGAAACCGATTGAACCTTTCAGCGAAAATGTACTAGGCGCCACTCTGCACAAAGGGTGCAACGAAGAATTGACAGAGAAATGAAGGTCTCTTACAGCCCCATCATTATCTGATCGTGGACACATAAATTTCACTCTTGTACTGAATTGAACCAAACCAAAAAAAAAACACAAACTAGGAGACCTTTAAATGAGTCACTGTTAGTGAGTTAGGTTTTTCCACCAGGATTGACTTTGTAGCAGACTTGAAAACAGCGGTAAATGCACTCACGAGAAAGTTCATGAAAGCTCTTCAACACTCCATTCTCAGAGTCTGTCCTAAGCGCAACCCTGAGACACCCTGGTGGAGAAGGAATGTAGATTGTCGCAGAAAACAATTGCGGGATCTGTTTAAATTATCCAAAGTAACTGAGTGTTGGAAATGCTGGAAATCTTTCAAAAATGCGTCGATTTACATTGGTGTAGTTTATATTCCACCTAAATATTTGATTCATATCTATTTTTTTTATTTGTACGACGATTTTTTTCTGAGTGTTTGCACCATACAGCACTCTCATTTGAACTTGGCACTCCTGATTTTATTTACTTAAGAATGTAACATCATAAGCGGATTAAAACAATATCGACGTTGGTTCTCCTATTCAGGATGAATATAATGAAGCTGCTAAGCAGTTTTTAGCAAAGTCTCACGAGGCTTATGACATTACATTAAGACAATCGG
This sequence comes from Nemotelus pantherinus, assembly GCA_963978885.1. Lineage (NCBI taxonomy): Eukaryota > Metazoa > Arthropoda > Insecta > Diptera > Stratiomyidae > Nemotelus > Nemotelus pantherinus. Next base: position 63,349,904 of record OZ022264.1, on the reverse strand, counting down.
CGAAAATATAATCCGCAACCCGAAATTTTTTTATGATTTTGTAAATGTGAAGCGAAAAACTACTGGTCATCGTCGATGTTCTTTAATGATATCACTTCTTCCTTTTCTAATGAGATTTGTGATTTTTCGCAGATAATTTCCAGAATATTTTTAATGCACCAGACCCATTAAACTCACACCTCTCGTTCTCTTATTCTACTCCTACAGCTTTTGTCGGCCAATTAGAAATTACACGTGACGAAATACGCCAAGCGATTTCGAAACTCGACTGCAACAAAGGTCCTGGGCCCAATCTCCTTCCTCCAACTTTCTTGCGCAAGTGTGTATTCATATTTTTTTTCAACAGATCACTTTCGTCTGGAGTTTTCCCAACTTGCTGGAAACTTTCATATGTCACACCCACCTTCAAAAATGGTGATAGACGCTGTATCGGAAATTATAAGGGCATTGCCATCTTATCTTCAATTCCGAAACTTTTTGAAAAGATTATCTACGATAAACTTTCTCTACTTGTTGACTCCCATCTGAACGAGCAACAACATGGTTTTAGAAAAGGTCGCTCAACTACCACAAATTTTACAGTCCTAATCTAAGACGTTCTGTGTAAAATGGAGAAAGGATACCAAATTGACGCAGTCTATACAGACTTCAATAAAGCTTTAGACAGAGTTGGCCACCCTACCTTAATTCTAAAGCTTCAGGCACTCCTACCTTCGAAATCGAACACAATTGGTAAAATTTCAAGGACTCTTATCGAAATATATGTTGGCTACTTCTGCCACTTCTTTTTGAAAATATTTCTGCCACTTCTTTTTAATATATTTATTTCTGACCTATCTGACGTCCTAGCAAATATACCTCATCTACTTTATGCCGACGATCTCAAAGTCTATCACGTCATTGGACAGGAATGCCCACCACATCCTGGCTAGTTCCAATACGCAAAAGTTACACCTCAGTAAAAAGCTAGTATTGGAACGCCATGAAGAAAATTTCAAACATTTTGAAACTAATTTCGAAGCTTGAGTTGAGATAAAAAATTAACACTCAAAACCAAAGTGGCCCAACTTCATTTTTCCCAATATCTAAATTAGTCACAAACTGTAAAGCAGAGAAACAAAACATATGATATATAGTGGCTTGACTCCATATCCATTTGCTCTACTATCTAATAGACAGCGTTCACAAAATATTTGGGCCTGTTGGAAATTTGTTGTGTCAATACTGGCCCAAGCGCCATCAAATACTTAATACCAAATGGCAGTCAGTAAATTTCAATCAGCTATGCTTATGCGTTTAAAAGCAGTTTTTTTTCTCGCAAAACTGTGTTTGGAAATAACTAAATAAATATTGATTATTACTTACGAAAAAAAGAGTTTTAATTATGTAGTTAACCAAGCCCTAAATAAATTGTCGAATCTAATTTTCCCTAATTATCATTTTCGATGCACTGAAGTTTGCATGAACTAAAGCTATGAAATACTTCCGCATTATATCAGTGCATAAAAGCATACTGAGAATTTGTTCTTCGATCGAAACATCTTATTCTTTCATATCCACGCAAATAATTGTGGCTTTGATCATTCACTATCATTTTAATCATTATGCAGTCTTGCCTGAATCTTCCACAATAAGTGAGTATTCTATTTACTGTTGAATAATATCCCCAAACTTGGAACGATTTTTCATCTTTTATGAGAATGACTTAGTTTAAGCCCCGTGTTGACCCCCATAGTCCATAATAATGGTCACTAAAGAAAGTACTGGAGCATAAGAAAACAAATTTCCAGTATGCTATTGCATGCTCTTAAAAACACTCTCTTTAATTGATGAAAATAAAGATTCATTATGGATTTCCTGTTGGTTAAGATCCTTCTTTGGAGACTTTTGTTGCTCTAACTACATAATATCAAAAACAATATCTGACCATTATCAGTGCTCGCAAACCTAATGAGTTTCAAGATTCTTGAAACTCATAAATCTACCAAGCGAAGCTGAATCGTAAATAAAAATGAAAGAGTACCCGACGGAGAGGTCGGTTAGGTGAAATTTAATGAATAGCAAGAAAAAGAGACACAAGGTAAGTAGAAATTCAGGAGAAGAATATGTTAATCTCCTTCGTACTATAATTGATAGTTCCTAGTTCCTACGTATCTTTTTCGAGGAAGAATGTGATTACTCTTCTAAATATCATATGGATGATTTTTATAAACTGAGCAATTTTTATTGTCAAACAGCTTCCATTATTGGTCAAGTGGAAGTTACTAACAAAAGTCGATTCACACCTGTAACTGATCTACAAAAACAAGATACAACACGAATCTATACCTTGTCAACTAATACAAGGACTATGACAAAGGGTTGCAAGTTATTTTTTTAAACATTTAATATTCTGAGAATTTCTGATGGAAGACTAACTAGGGCACTTATGTAGTCAAGCGACTAACTCTCCTCGATAAAAGAGGCAAACATCCTGCAAAAAATAAGACAACTGCTATCGATACTTACAAACTTTCATACAAACTTTCATCGAATTATTTCAGAACCAGCCACGAATACCTATCGCCAGATTTAAATCTTTCAAAGTTACACAGTTTATAGAAGGTAAAAGGAGAAAATTCCCTTAGAAAAGTACCCAAATTTAATTTATTAAAATTTGCCATCCGGACTTTGATTTTCGTTTCTGGTTTCCTGAGACAGATACATGCAAAAGATGTGATTTAACTGACATCAATATAAAAACTACAGTTCAGGGAATGAAGAGAAAATGGCTATGAAACCAATAAAGGAGCGGTATTTACGGAAGGGCGAGTCAGCTCAAAAAGGGATTATGGAAGACTTCAAGAAAAACAAGGATTCGACAACATAGATAGCGTTTGATTGAATGAAAACTTTGCCGACTCCAATTCTGTCTACTAGCATTGTTTATTAAAAACGATAGCTTTGAATGTATTGCTTAAGGATCCACAATTTATTAACAAATCAGGCTCTCATTTACATATGGCATGAAAGTATGTCATTGCGTGGCTCTCAGAAATTGGGGAAAATTAATTTTATAGGCAAAGAAGTTTAACGAATTTGTGATTATTAGAGTGCAACCACCTCGTAAAATGCAATTGTAATTGTTGGTAATCTTCTAATTGAAAAAAATCTTATAGTAGATATAAATAAATATTTTTTTTCAGTTAATTTCTCTATTACCAAGTATAAATACTGCGTAACATAATCGTAAATAAAAATAATAAATGCATTTCGGGGACTCATAAAAGTTAAAATATCGTATTACTAACAGAAAATAAGGATGATTTGAAGTAAAAGTGAAATTATTGAAAATACAGTGGCTAACGTACAAAGCAGATAAGCCATTCATTATAAATATTAAATTTTCAATGTAGCAAAAACAGGCGTGGATACCAAAATAATTTTTAAAAGTTTCAATTCAGATCTGCTATATCGGTCCATTAGACTAATCAATAAATTGAAATTAAAAGATCTTCAAGCTCTTTTACCTTACGTTCTTCCAGTAAATCATTTATTTTACATCAAATTTAACAATGAGTAATCAAGTTGAAGATGAAAATATATAAATCAAAGACGATGAGCAGTGGCCTACAGAGATTTGATGAATGTTGATGAATGTTGACCAAACCTTTACACGGGTGATTTTTTATGTGTGCGGCTGACCCTGTAGCTACAGCAAGCACGTGAAAAAATCATTCAAATCACGATTGATCAATTTTATTCTTTGTCCATCTTATTAATTTAGAATTTTCAAAACTTCGAGTTACACAGAACGGTAGCCTTTCACTAAATTATATATTTTCTCAGCCTTCGTAGCTTTTGTTCACGAGAACTCACGACTGGACCATCAGATCAATATGTATATGCATTCACAGGACGTGTTGCCTTTGAGTAGAAGCAGGTCTGACAGAAGTCATTTGGATATGCGGGCAACCCTGTAGTAGTGGTGTCATCTTAAAAAATCACAGCAAAAATAAATGCTTTACGCCCTAAAACCTACGATACAGGTATCAGATTTTGAAGAACTTCACAACATTTATGACTTAGTAGGTTTGGTAGGAATTTGATTTAAGTAAAAAAATAGGGTAGAGCTGCCTGCGGTAAATACCATTAAGCCCCTATAACTTCCAATGTACTCATTGGATAAAAACGAATTTCAAATGCAGTGCAACCAAAGGTCTGGCAGCACTCAGCATTGTACTAGGAGATGCCCTCAGATTTCCATATGATAGGCATCTTATAATGAAAATAAACAGCAAATGTTTGACTTTCAGTAATTTTGACACTCTTATGAGTGCCAACCCTGGATCCTTTCTACCCTATGGCTTTCCTCACTGTCGTCGGATCAAAGTCATAGATGACCTTCGATACAGACTGGCTTTATTACAGAACACGATTGGTAGAACCTGTATTCAAAATCCACACAATTCCTCTACTTTTCTTCGTATATCAGTCTTTCTAGCTGTTTTTATACGTAAGAACTTTGTTATTATTTCCAGTTGGGATAGCTTCTGACAAATCTGATCTGATCAAATCGTTACGAAATTTCTAGGGTAAATTTCTAGGTAAGATCTGAATTTCCAATCTTCCACCATTATAACTCGGTACTATATTCAAACTATATTATATATTTTTTTCGTTTTTTAGGAAAATTGAATGGATCGCCAGTTTGAAATTTTCAAAGTTCTTCATCCCACAAGAACGGTAACCTATTATCAAGTTACTTATTTGGTGGGCGTTCGAAATTTCTTTCCGCGAGAACTTACGACCGGATGTTACAGATTAGATCCAAAAAGGATGTATTGGTCTTAAATAGGACCAGGCGTGATAAAAGTGAATATACTCGCAATCATGTAGCTCTTGAAATAAAATCTTGAAATAATTCTCAACCAAATAAAAGCTTTCGGCCTTATAGCTTCCAATGCATTTAGAATCAGGATAGAGTTACTAAAACTGGTGATTTTTGTCATATGATTCAAGATACGACGAAAAAATAAGCAACAAATATTTAAATTTCGAAATCGTGATGGGTGGAAGCCTTTAAAATCGTTCTGCATCTATAAATTCCAAACCAGTCATCAGATCAAAACAAATCTTCTTGATAGGTTAGTTTGAAAATGGAGTAAGTAATATATACTTTTAGTGGCGATGGTGCAAAAACGTTGTTTTGTATATCAAGTATATAAAATCTCAAAAGCAGTCTAGACATTTCCTCTGCTTTTCCTCGAAATCTTTCTAGTGGTTTTTTTACCCCACCGTTTTTTTTCTTGCTAGCGACAATTACAAGTAGATATTTGATTAGCACGTTTGTGTTTTGGGGTATTTAGGGGGTATTTAGGATTTTTATATGCAAAAAAAACTTTGAAGTATTGAATACAGTTAATATTTAATATATCTGTTTAAAACGTAAAAAAAAATCCATAATAAACTAAACGAAATGAATAACAAACTGTAAGACCAGTCGAAAAAAAAATATAAAAAAAAATAATATACTTTATTGCTTTAGTTTGATTTAAAAAAAATTATTGCTAGCTACATTTTTAATAAAAGAAATAAAAATAAAATTTTAGCTATTCAAGCCTTCAGTGCTAAGATAATTACTAGATATGTTTGTTGAATAAAGGGACACCCCTCCTAAAATTTTGAACACACACCCCAAGAAAAATTCCTGAGAAATCTCCTGGTGGCCTATGTGTGCACTGAACGGAAAAGGTACGTAAATACAATGAAAAAATTCATTGTATTTATGAAAAATTCATAGTTTTGCAACCAATAAACATGTTCATTGCCACAATGAACAGCCATTTATAAAAGTCTTGAATCGAGATTCCCAATGAAAAAGTTCATTAACTGTACGATTGTAGTTCATAAAATCAATGAATGTGGTTCATAAAACCAATGAACTGAGTTCATTGAATCAATGAATCTAGCTCATAAAACCAATGAATGTTGTTCATCAAATCAATGTACAAAGTTCATTCCATTTATGATCGTTGTTTCTAGAATCAATGAACATAGTTCCTAAAATCAATGGATTTAATTCATAGAATCAATGAATATGGTTCGTAGCACCAATGAAAATAGTTCATAAGATCAATTAATGTGGTTTGAAAAACGAATGAATGCACTTCATAAAACCACCGAACATACTATGCGACAGTGAAACATTCTGGATTTCGGTAAAATATTTTTATTAGAATGGTATTTTTATATGTTACATACTTTTCATGTACATATTTTCTGATCATACAAAAAAAGAGAAGCAACTACAAAATATTTTCTTGCACTTGTTTGTTGTCGTAATGTAATGTAGCAATGTATACTAAATAAAATAACTAAAATGAAATTCACAAACTAGTATTACTTTACTATCAATAAGAAATGTCTCGAAATGACATTTGAGCAAAATCTATATCAAAACTTTCCAATTGCGCCCACACTTGATTGCTGTCAAAAATTTTGACAATTTAACAAAGCATTAAAATCCTTCTGAAACCAAAACGTAGAGTGGCAACGCCGTAATTGCCAGGATAAATGCTTCTAGTTTTTGATCGCAATTTTTTAAATTCTACTAGATGAATACGTACGCTCCTCCACTTATCTATCACCGATAAGTATATACTGGTACAATTTCCGAATTGATTGTAAACTTTGTCATATTCTTTAATAGGAGATATTAGCTTATTTTATAATCTGATCTAAAGTTTTTAAATGAATCTTCACAGCAAGTTATTATGCTTGAAATTTCATTGCAAAGTTTTGCATGTGCCAGAAGTTTATTTTTAGAAAATTCTTTGAATACATTTAGAAGAGGATGCAGAACCAAATGTTTCATATTATCGTAGATATCTAAAACATTCTTACGAGTAAAACTATCATTATCATGTAATAATATTGCAAATTTGAGAATTGAATTTATGAAATTTTTCAAGGGATCCAAGCTATTTTTATTATTATGTGAAGGATAAGTCATGTCAGATGCACATTCTTCTGCAACAATTTCGTTTGGAACTAGAGGTGGAACAAAAGAATCAAGGTTGGAAGGTGGATCTATCATTGATTCCTTCGAGGTACTCTGCTCAGAATGTTTTCACTTCATATGTCGTCTGAAACAATTAAGTCTCGAAAAACATTGATACCATTTATTTTGGATACATCTCAAAGTGTTTTTTTTATAAATCATGGACTCTTTTCAAGTGAACTATGAGCAGTTCTATTGAAGCAAAAATCTCACGACACAGAAAGCATTTCTTATTGGGCATATGTATTGAATTATTGACCTGGAATTTATGAATTGCACACTTATTATATAACAATAATACACTTTTTATGTAATAATAACTTATTATATAGTTCAATCTTCATATTAGGTGTGTTTTTTCCGTCTCGGTCAGTAGCAGATTAGGGTAGGCAGCATTGAAAACAACAGCAATCCTGCCTCAGCTGTTGATGTTTTGATTGCTGCCTACCCTAACCTACTATTGTTCGAGACGCGAAAAAATGGACCCATTATAATAAGATTTTAACTTACCTTAAAGATTCGTGTAAGCCATTTAACTCAGCTATAAATTTATTCACTCAACTATGCCACTTCTTAACTAATCGAAAACTTTTTAACTTAACTGAAAACTTTCTGTTTCAATTTACCGAAAAAACAAATAGCCAAATAGAATAAACACAATTGATTGCAAAATGAACGTACATGTAAAGAATATGAACGTATAAAGATATGTTATGCACGTTTTCTTGTCTTCTATGAATGAATTCATAGGAACTATGAACTTGTTCATAACCTCTATGAATCAATTCATAAGTACTATGAACTAGTTTATAAGACTGCAAATTGATCAATAACGGCGAGATTTGAATCTTTATCAAACTATGACATTAAATAACAGATACAATGTTTAGGATACTTTAGTTAAATGCCAAAAATTATGCTAAAATTTTGATATCTATATAAAATTATCCCATGGTCGAGAGAGATGGCTTATTATTCTCGTATGAAAAATCTATAAAGTCCTGAATTGAAACTCATGTGAATGGAAACTATGAACTAATACTTGATTTTTATGAACATATTCATTGAAAAAAAGCTGAAGTTAGTAAAAATACCTCTATGAACTCAAATTCATTATATCTATGAACGGTTCATACAATCATAAACTTCTAATAATGAAAAGTTCATTGTGACAATGAATTGTTCATGCCGACAATGAAATTGGATTCTATAAACGATGTTCATTGACGTTATGAACGATATTTTTTTCAGTGTGGGTATTTTTCAAATAACCTTCGAGGCAAAACATTTTAAATATTTGTAAATAGAAGACGCTTATATTTTATATTTCTTTGCATTAATATATAAAAACAAATAAAATCTACAGGAAAATCTAGTCCCGCGTTTTTGCATTTTTTTCGATTCCAGTCATCTCGGAACAACTTTTGTGCCGTTAGACCACTCTGGCTCTGATCGACTGGATGCTCTTATTATAAGCAGATTAAAACTGAAAAAAACTATTACAAACATAAAGAAAAATATTTGAAGATCGAAAATGGTTCTATTGTCTCCGGTAGATCCTAATTATGTTATTTTTAAATAAGTACGTTGATTTTATAGGTACCTGCCTGAATTTATCATCGTTGTCGGGGTACATTAATACTGGTGGTTTGTGGATGACTATTTCCGATAAGTTGTCTTTTTTTCTACCTGTTAGTTAATTTATAGAGAAAATTGACATCGACATTTGTGAAAGCTTCCAAAAATCCTTCTTTTACAAACTACGTAAAATCTATTTGCTCATAATATGTAAATCTATTCAATCAAAGCTCGTATCCATGGGTACCACAACATTTTCATGTTTCCAAACTATTAAGTCTGAACGATTCAAAAATATTTCTGTTTACATAAAACAATCCTTAAATGCATTTTCCTGTGTTTGAAGAGTAACTTACATAAATCATAATTTCCCTATCAATCTAATTTTAATGGCCTCTTGTATGCCGTCCTCGTGGCTCGTAAGGTACCTATGCCTCCATGGAAATGCATTCCGGTCGATAATCGAAATGGCGTGCGCTCGACTCCTAGGCAAAATGTTTGATGAGAATCTCGACAAGGTCAACCGAATTCCATTCACAACCAGTCCGACGAAATGATTTCGATGTTCGGTGTTCTCCATTGAATTTAACGTCGCAGTGTAGGCATTCCAGCTCAATTCAATGACAACGCTGCTGAAGGTGTAGTCAAACTCAATAAGGACGATAATGGCGTCACCCATCCCAAGTACATGAGTACTATATCTTTCCCCAGTGCGGGTTTAAAGATGGAAGCTTTTCGGACTCGGTTCGTTATACCTATAAGTGGGAATGCTTCATGTTCGTTAGTTTCGGTGGCCACTAGCCACATTTCTCTATAATATTATCTATAGTCTGTTTGGGTTCTATTGAGGGTGACCTGAAAATCGCAATGGGAGCGTTGTAAATAACTATTGCGGCTGCGAGCCGAGAGAATCTGATCATACCACCGAAACCACAAATTAGCTTAAAATTCATGGTCAACTGAATTAGCGAATAATAGGGGTTCAGCCAGCGGCAAATGCAGTCGTTGTATTGTAGGGGGCAAATCCTCTTCGAATATGGTGCTGTAAATATGGGTGAGAGTTTGAAGAGTCGATTTTATTAACCCTTTTGATTGTGGCACCTATATCATATCTGTATAGCTAAAAGAAAACTAAACATGCATCACATCATTAAGAATTATAGTCAAAAATCTAGTATTCTGAGCTGGCAAAAAACTGGAAGAAAATTTAGAGTTGGAAAGTGTTTTCATATTTAAGTAGATTAATTTTAATGAAAATGACCTGAATAAAAAGACCTACAGTCTACAAAACGTTAGCGGTCTTTTATTGACTTTATTTAGCAGGAAAATCCGACTCCTTTTGAACTACTTTTCAAAACTCTTTTTGAAAATTGAGCTAAAGTACATATTTGTTTCATTCCACTCATTAACAGTACGGGGTTAACATTTGCAATGCATTGACATCATCCATTAATTCAGCCTTAACTTGGCTAACAACTGACAGGAAGGACATCTTCTTAATTCAAACAGCAATCCTCGGCAATATCCAAGAAATTTTCAAGAAAAACTCATACAAAATATCAAACACACCCTCCCCCACGAAAATGTTCAATGAACTTTAGCTTTCGACTCCGATCCGATGTCTGTTGACTATTCATTCCCCTGCATCTCTGCAAAGCAGCAACAGAGCTGAGAAGTTAAAGCAACAACAACATCCGTCTCGGTCTTTCAACATGCGCATTCCGTGGTTTTCCAAAAAAAATCAAGCAAAACCAAACACTAGAATCCTCCTACTTCGTACAGTGTGCTTCGGTCTCCGGAAGTGTTCAAGCAGTGTAGCTGTGTGCGTCGACCATCACTCGACCGAAGAGTATGAGCGAGAGTGGCTGGATCAAGATGAGATGTATCTAGTCAGAAGGTGCACAGACTCAGTACAATTCAACTGATAAGTGGGGAAGAATTGACATATGCGCACGTCTCGAGCCAATTGGAGACTGTGCAAATGCTCTGTGGCCTAACCACGCCCTAATCTAAAATGGCGAACTTGTCTCTCCACCGATGACTATCCGTGCTACGGTGGGAGCAGCTCGACGTACGATTGGAGTATCGATGAGCACATAGAGTGGGGTACGATTTGTGTGGGAGAAATGTTGAAGGGGAGTCAATTCAATCTTTTGCGGGAGCAGCATTCAAGGCACATGCAATTTGTTGGCCAGTGACGTGGGTGAAAGATTTGGTACATGCTCATGGGGCAGCAGAATCAATTGGCATATGTGGGGAGACGGGAGAGATATAGATTTTCAGGAACTGACAAGTAGCCAACTTGTCTCTGCCGTACAAACGTATTGAAGCCTCCTAGGTTTCGTAGACTGCTCCCTTCACACGATGCACTGCACAGGTGATAATAATTGCATGTATGAGCGAACCATGCCGGTCGTCAGATTATACCGCTGACTGATTGAAATATTTTCATCGACACGAGACAATAGCTTTTAATGGAAGAGGGTCTACAGAAAGGCGCATAGATATTGGAAGGGTGGTTGATCCGGCCTCGATTGTCGACGTTTTGTTTTTCCGATAATTGAATGAACTAAACGAATTGTCCGATTCAATCGATGATTTGAGCAGAGAATAGAACGTTACATTCTTTCAGGTGCATACAACGCATTGTTTCAGTAGGCAATACATGGCAGATATTGAAAAACAATATTTTTTTGTTCGGTTATGCAATTTGCGAACATGATGAAATTTAGCTCTATTATCATCCAACCTATTTTTGAGTAGCTAAAGTGCAATAAATGACTTGTATCATGGCTCTAATCAGAAAAGTGTGATTTACTGATCTAGTGATTCAAAATTTTACTCAATTGGAGTATGCAGATAGATATATGTATTGACTGGTGCTTTTTAAAATGCTATAGTTTTTGATCAAAAAGAAATTTAATCAATTGCTTAAAACTTCGTGATCTGCAGTAAACAGCATGCCGTGATTGTATTAGTGGGTAGTATCTTCTTAAGGGGGGAAATAAATGTAAACTCGAAAAAAAATTGCTAATTTCAGATTGACTCAAAATATATATATTGTTTATTCAGAAAATTTTTATTATCGAATCCTTAAAGTACATGTCTCACAGTAAATGAAAATATTTTTTTAATAATTTTTCAACACAAAATGGCGGCGATGCGAGCAAATGAAAAAAACACATCAAAAACTGCCTCGTACAACTTAACGCCTTTTCCGGGGAACTTGCAACATTCAGAGACAAAAAAATATGCTAATGAGATGTACAACTCATAGGTGAACCAATAAAATTTATAAAAAAAATTAAATTTTTACATTAATTTTAGATTATACAAAAAAATCGATTATTTTTCCAAAAAATCACGCTTTAAACATTAATAAACAAATTATTTTTCTGAAATTACAATAACATTTAGGTTCAACGAGAAGATAATACTCTTTTGTAGATGTGGTATAAATTTGAGCCAGATCGGTTCAATATTTTTTGAGATATTTTGTACGGAAGTTGAAAAAGTACTACTTTGAGAAAAACGCGTTTAAAGTTCTAAAGCTCGACAGACCTGGAAAACGCCGCGCTGCCTATAACTGACTATAACTCGAGAACTAATACGAATACCGCTTCAAAACTTTTTTTGGTATATTTTAAGAGCATTTCAAACATTTTGATGTTTAAAAAAAAATTCATTTATTATTAACAGTTACATGTATTTTCACCCTTAAGAAAACTTTTGTAAGTGAATAAAGTAAGTAAATATCGATTATAGTAGATTCCTTTTGGCATTTTTTGTAAATTTTCGTGAGACTCTAATGTAAAATACACTTACGAGCATAATATTTCTGGTCAAGTTATATAATTAATGTTTGAAAACTTATATTGGCTTTCCTGCCGAAGCATAATATTTTATTTTAAAACTCTATAATATTCCTATGCCTACATAGGTATATTAATTTTTGAATAATTGGATGAGGGATTGGAGTTGTACATTGAATTGCATGCAGTATGTCGCAGATACTATTCCCTAGATCTAGATCAGATACTATTACCTAGTCTACAAGATCAGTAATATCAACAACGTAAAATTATGAAAAATAGCAATAACGTAAAAGTGGCCCTCTATGGTTAATTTGATATGATTAATTTGATTAATTTGATCACACTGCATCACAGTTTAGCAATGAAACGCTGATAAATCGAATTAAAATCATATCTTCTAAATACAAACTTTGATTGAAATTTGGCATATTGATGTAACTGAAATTTCTAATTGCTTCAAACAATACAACAAACTTACCACTATCGTATCAAAATTTGGTGAAATCAATAAATCTATCTGATGATTGTGTTCGACTCAGAATATAATCTATCAATCACAATAAGCGATCGATCTATTTTCTTAGTTCGGCGCATTGAATCGCTGGGCATTTCGATTCGACTCAACATTGAACACTAGGCGCACAACACAATTCATTTTAATATGTCAATTCGATTCAAATCGAATTAATTTGACCGACCACTTTTGTTGCTCGCATTCGATATCCAATGTGAGGCATACAATCACTTTTCACAGGGATCAATTTTTACTATAATACTTTTGATAAGTAATATGTGTAGTTGTTGCTACATGTAAAAATCAAAATTAAAAATAATCCAAAAAGGCGAAATGTCTACCAAATACCTGTCTGTAATTATCTCTTGCGCATAAGGACTAGAAAGAAAGTCAGTTTTCGCCGAAAATAGGAGGAAATGCATAGATTGCGTTTGAGGTTTTATATTGTTGAAATTCTTACGAAATCATTTTTTCGTATGCCCGACTGAATGATCAGGACGCGTATTTAGCATATGAATATTAATTTCTAGCATGTCTGAGAACGAAAATGTCCAAAACGCCCTGTTATTCCCACAAAAAGTATATTTTAGATATTCTCCAATTCGAAAAGAGGCTGTCTTGTGGAATTTGTTTTAATCTGCTCCAGACTGCATCGGAAGCTGTAGAGGCAGACAGATTTTGAGGGCTACGAGCCGAAAAGTTTTCAAATTTTGAAAATGGACACAATGGACACATGGCGAGGAGTTTATCATATATAATTTTGATGATAGCATCTTTTAGAACAAACATGACTAGAAAGTCCAGTTCTGGAAATCCTAATTTTGCAGCCAGAAGTCTTTCAAATCTCTTTCACGTTTTTCGTTTTGAATAAACTGACTGCATCAGAAATTACGGGGTGTCTAAACCAGTTTTGATTTGGTTGAGAAGTATTTCATCATGTCACCATAGCCTCACGGCTGCGGGCGTCTTCATTAAGCTTCTATCGGACCTGCACTGAACGAAAAAGGTACATAAAATTGATGAAGATTTTCATCTTTACAATGAAAATTTCATCATTTTACAACCGATGGGGAAGTTCATTGGCATAAAGAAAAGCCGTTCAGCAATTTTATGATGCAAACCTAGCACTCACACACTGAAACAATTGAAGAAATATAATCATTGCTGGGACGAATACGTTCATTACTTACTTTCATAGCATCGATGAAAATATTCATTACTGTTATGACAAGGCTCATAATATTGATGAACTTATTTTTAACTTGGAATTGTTTTTGCGGGATGATTAAAATTGAACAATTTTTTATTTACATTAAAAATTTTAATCTACATTGAAAATTCTATTTTGACAAAGTGGTTTCGAAAGTATGCACTGATTCTCATCAGACACCAGCACACAGTGCATACTTGACTGGCGTGACAACTTGCAGTTGGAAATCATTACATTTTCATTTATGCTATCATCAGTCTGCTCTAAGTTGAACTAGAGCACTTTAGAGTACGATTTTTACTCTACTTTATTTTGGTAGAGCAAGTTTGGGCAAGCAACCAGCTGTTTCCCAACTGTCACGGAATCTACTTTCAACAAAAAATTATTACTGAAGTGTAGTTTTTTGTTAATGAATTGACAGGTTGATATTCTGACAAGTAATGAATTTTAAGAATTGCCTCTCAGCTGCTCTCACTTGCTCGACTTTTTTCTGCCTCTCAATTGTTCTGGATTGCTCGACTTTTTTTGACAGCCGCGCTACTATAACTTGCCTTGATATGCTCTGCTTTTTTTTCGTGCTCATTAAACACAGCTATTATGACTGCGAGCTGTCAAAAAGCCAACATGGAAATGAAAAAAATTAATTTTCATGTATCGCACAATAGAGGATCAGATCTGCATTTTTTTACCCTATGCTTCTTATCCTATTTTTACTGCGCGATGCAGGCTAGACAAATATTTTCTGACAGTTTTCTTTCTAGGCGCTGGAAGCATTCTCCGATTTTTAAAGAATAAATCTGATTTCTTACTCTGCTGAAAATCAGGCAAATCTGTAAGGATTCAACACATTACTGTGTGAAAAAAAATATATTAAACGAAAAATCCAAATTTTACATGAATAAATACTCATAATTAGTATCAGATGCAAAAATATAGTTCAAAATGTAACTTCCGATACATATTTCTGCAATGATATAGCCTGTATACAAATTTCTTATTCTATGCATTTAAATTTTCTAAAATTTGTAACTCCTTGATGCAGAGCATTCACTTCCTGAAATCTTTCCAATCTCGAACTTTTAAAATGCATCCTATCTGCCCATCCGCCGAAAGAGAGTTTACAATGAAATCGGCTTTTAACGGCATTGCATTTTCCCGCATCGCATGCTCCCGAGTAAAGGGGCACCTTGGCATGATCGATAGGATCCTACTCTCTTGAATCATCATCTTTTGTCTGGGCATAAGCTCTAATGCGATTTTACGACAATTTATAGGTGGATGCTCCGAATGCATTAAGTAGATACATCGTATCATGTGTGAAATGGCATCTGCTTATGATGCATGCTCACATACAACGCGATAGGTACTCGTATGTAGGTGCTTCAGCGCTGGGTTCATAATCATAAGTGCTGGCAGCGAACACGTAACTTGTAAGTCGATATCCTTTACTTTCGTGGTACTTCTTGATGAGATGATGTTCTTGCGCTTGTAACGCTGGTACCACCGAGTCACGGCAAGCATTTATCCTCGACTAGGAGCGCGAGTATCGGAGAAATTTTCGATTCGAGATAAAACGTGTCATGGCCTCTTCGAAACAGACAAGTGTCGCCTGGAATAAAGAAAAAACGTGCAATCTGTACTGAGTCGAGATGGCTTTCGTCATACTTATTTAACCGTGCTTTTTAATGGATTTATGCCGGGATCAGGTCTCAGTGTATGTAAAAATACGACAATCTCTTAAGTTTTTTCCATAGATTTTCCAGCAGATAGTAAATATTGTTAATTTTCTGCTTAGTCTTTTTAAGCGGTACTTACCATCCGGAAAATAAATTTGTACTTCGACGTTATTTTCTGATTTGTGCGTTGCTGCAGGTTGCTGCATAGTAATGCATTTTGACTTTTTCTTGAATTTATGATTAAATACATTCAATCCTAGTTCAATACATTACTACAAGTTTGATATTCAATAAATTCATTACAGCTGTGATTTCTGATAATTTTTTGCATGATTTTTTTTGCGTAGATATCTTCAAGTTAAAAAGTAAATGCTCCAGATATCTTCAAGTTAAATGAAAGTTTAAACATGAGTACAAATACGTTTATTTAAGGTACTTCTGAAGTAAAAGCTTTCACTTTGAAAATATTAGCAGAAGAGAGGTTTTAATTAGATAAAGCCTTTTTTTGTAGGAAATGTAAGAAAATAGTGATAGCATTATTTAACAATTGAGAGGCATAAACGCCCTATCTACTGTAGATAGGTCGTTTATGCTTAGTAATATCGTCGTTTTTTGTCGATTGATTTTTGACATGCTTCCATATTTTCTACTTCAATAGAAAAGTTTTCCATATTTTGTAGAATGATGTAACGGAGTATGTAGTATTCATTTTTTCATTCATTCATTCATTTTCATTCATTCATTCATTTTTGAACTGTAGCTCAACAATGAAAAAAAAATGTCAGATAGGGTGTTTGTGTTAATCACGGCCGTACTAATTCTCACGCTCTTTCGATCTTTTCCGTAGTCCATATTTTAATTTCTCTGTAACAGCCATTGCAAAGCCCTAGTATATAGAGTAGAACCAATGTAGGTCATTTTAGCTCCTTCATTGTGCTTGGATCAGCTTCTTTGTTTCCTTCGGGCCCCTCATGGCCGCAGATCCATATCCGCTCGAAACTTTTCCGTGCCCTTATATCATTTAAAGTATAGCTGAATTCGAGTTAGCCTCAGGTATAGCCGAATTTATTTGATCGCGTTTGATGGCTATCTGATAGCATTTTTATGCTGGCCCTCTTCGTGTTTTTTGTTTATTATATGCGTGACTTCAAGTTTGGCAGATAAATCTGCTTGATAGATAATCTCCTTTTTAAAGAAGAAAAGTACACTGAAAGAAAAACTCTTGGTTGGTTCAACCATTTTTAATAGTATTGCAACGATTCATTCAAAATCGTTAAACGAACTACGGAAAATAGTTATTTTTACTATGTTAATATAGTTAATTTAACGATATAAAAGTAGTTGGTTCTGGTTATACAAAAAATATCACAACGTTCATGAAATCAACTGTTTTAATTGTTTCATAACCACGAAAAACAGTTGATAAATAGAAAAATATTCATCAATTCACTCAAAACTTCAACGTTTCGAATTATCAACAGTTTTTATGGTACTTAAACTACTTCGCAATAGTTGATTTCAGCAAACGTAATTTGGAATTATTCTACGCAAAGTAGAATGGTTTCAACATTTGGACGTTTTTCATGCTCCGAATGAAATTGTTTATCAACCACGCATCATGGTGCATAAAAGTAATCAACGATTTTCTTATGGTTGTTTTAACTATAGCCCTAGTTGATGCAAAAACAACTAAGGCAAACTATTGATTTTTCATACTCCTCATACTCATGCTCCTATTCTATCATAGAAGTTTCATATGATACATGGCAAAATTGTGTTCGGTTTGCTGTTCGATATAATTCATATGCATGTTATGCAGTGAAGCCTTTATATTACCTTGTACGACGCTATTTTGTTCACAATACAGCGTTTTCCGCTGTGGCATAGCATTGGGCTGCGGCAAAGCGCAGTCAAAAAATTAGAATGCACTGTTTTGTATGGAAACGCGCACAATAGCTGCGGCCGAATTTGCGGCAGCGGCAGAATTTGCCAAATATCTAATTTTGCCGCACCGCTAGCGGTGATACCTACCATAGGTTGGCATCACCTTTAGGTTGAATTAAATCTGTTTGAATTAGGTTGAATGGTCTGGTGGAATAGACAAGCGGTGGCTGATGTGTATTGTGATAAGCCAACCTAATCCTCGCACAACAGCATTTAGCAATACAAAAGAAAAAAAAATGAATTTGGTTGGTGCCTTGGTTGCATTGACAGCGGCATTGTCGGGGCATTGTGATTCACCAAATTCAACTGCGGCATTCACGCCTCCCCTGCCTATATTTCGTAATATGTATGGAAAAAAAGTAAGCAACCACAAACAATGGTTGGAATACCATTGTTTGTGGTTGCTTACTTTTTTTGCACCACGGACGTTGTTTATCAACCACGCGTCATGGTGCATAAAAGTAATCAACTATTTTTTTATGGTTGTTTTAACTATAGCCCGTAGTTGACGCAAAAACAACTAAGGAAAATTGTTGGTTTTACCAAGATTTTTCTTTCAGTGTACACTTTTCACCAAATTTGGCCACTTTGTGCGACGATGTGGGTCATTCTCCCACTTATTCCTTGATGGAACTGTGACCTTGAACCTTTTCTCGAAAGTTGCTTTAGTCTTTATTTGATCGCTGAAGTTTAGCATTCCCACCACGAGTCTGATGTCCTTTAATATACAAAAGTCATCCTTTAGGTCTTCTGATTTGTACTTGCAAGCCTGTTCCAAGCGTATGGCCTATTTTACCGCTTCTTGTTGAAACTTGAGGTGTAGCTATTCAGGATTTATTTAATTACTTGTGTAATCAGCAGCCAGGATATCTTTTAAAGTTTTATATGTGGTTTTTTTTCCCACCACGCTGTAGCTCCATGTAGCAAGATAGGTCTGACTATTTTTTGTAGGCCCAAAGAGTTTGCATTGAAGATAGTCTTCGATTGCGTCCAAGCATTTGTATTTTCGCGGGTCGTCCGAACTGCCTACGTAGCCTTTAGTGTCGTTTTGCTTAGATGACTGTTGCAGATTAGTTTCCTTTCCACATGGATTCGGAAATATTTTACCTCTTACTGCAGACGTACCTCTGTGTCGCTAATTTTTAGTGCCTGTATCTCAATTTTCATTTTTCGAGTGAATGGTGTGATGTTCCACTTATGTTTTTTTTTATTCTGGATATCAAAGACTTTTTGCTGTTCTTATTTCAATTCTATTAGCTCATTTGATTATTAGATAATTTCAAGTTTTTTTTATAATTAATTTAATCAATAGAAAAAATTGTTTTGATTGGGATACTATCAAAAATTGGATTTTAACTTAGTGGTTTCGAAGGTATGCAATGTTTCCAATCAAAACACTTATACATCAGGCGCGTTTTTTGCTCCTCTATCCAGTAGAGAATAGGATATACGCATTGGAAACAACAACACTCCTGCACCAGTGAATTCACTAGTACAGAAATTGTATTCGTCATAGGTAGTTCACGTGCTGAAGTATAGAATGTGCTGATAGAAAAAAGAAAAGCTCATACGAAGTTGTCTTTTTTTCTGTGAGATGGCTTTGGTTTTTTGAAGGTTAAGTTGAATGTTTTGGTAGTTAGTAAATTAAAAAAAGCTCGCATAATGTGTAGAAAGTTAAAAGAGATAATTTTCTGTTAGTCCTATTCTGTTCTGTATCGGAGCAAAAAAAACACGCCTATTATTATTCTTCCGAAATCCGCAAAATGATTATTATTCCCGTGTTAAAATATTCTCCGCTTAGAATTGAAACTTTGGAGCAGATATACACTGCCTATGATACTGCAGACAGGAGGGGTAAAAGCTGATCGCGATTAACCATGATTCCCAACTGAATAAATGTAATAAAAAAAAACTCTAGCGCACCTGAACCGCTAGAAAACTAATTTTCGAAGAAATTGTATTTGAGTGACAAAAAAATATGGAAAGACGTAATACATTTTTTTGTAGAATCATATCAACCATTCCTTATTCAAAGCAACAGAACTCAACTATAACACAAATGATGAAAATGTTCAGTGCTGGCAACATTTTCCCAACGAAGCAGCAGTAAGTTTACCTTAACACGCTCATACTTAAATCAACTTATCCTTTGAATTTCGTTCTCATCGGAGGATTTCATCGAAAATTTCAGCGGTTAAACGTTGTTTGAGGCTGCCATCCGAAAAATGTTCAAAACTCGGAAAATTTAAAAATTCGTTTCTTATTTTTATCGCAAATGCTTTGCATATGAGTACGTAATTTGAAGCATCTGTTGGTGCAATGTTTAATGGCTAATGCTGGTTAGCCTGTATCAGCAGCAAAACAAAAAAATATACCAAATCTGCTTCACGTTAAGTTAAACCCAACCAGTAAATTTCGTTTCGATTGAATCACTGCGCTGGAAGTTATACGGGTGAAAAAAATTTTAGGGTTACCACCCTCAAAACTTTTCAAATTTTTAAAGCGTTAATATTTGTTGTTAATTGTCATTGCAGGATCATTCTCAATTGGAAATCTAATGACATAATCGCTCAGTAAAGAAATTCCACAAAATTACAAAAATGGTCATAGCTGGCAGCCCTTTCATGATTTTGTACGAAATTCCTATGATATTTGGTCTACATTAAGGTCCATTTACTGCGTGAAGTTCGTTCTGATTTCTACACTGGACCGGAAGTTATAGGGCAAAAAGCTTTATTTTGCTGAGCAAATTCGCAAGATTTATGAGACAAAAATCACCACAACTGCCAGCCCTATACTAATTTTTCAACCAAATTTTCACCAAATGTTATCTAAAGTAATATCCAAGCACTGTGTAAATTTTGTTAAAATCTGATGGCTGAATCGGAAGTTATAGGCCAAAAAGATGTTTTTTTTCTCAGTAGTTTTTCAAGATGGTACCACTGCCACAGGGTTGCCCGCATTTCAAAATCATTTCTATCAAACCTGGTCCTAGCTAATACCAAATGTATTGTAAATTTCATTATGATCGGATTATCCGTTCGTCAGTTCTCGTGAACAGAACTTTCGAATGCTGAAAATAGAGGTAATTTGGTGATGGGTTGCCGTTCTTGTGCAAATCGGAATTTTGAAAATTTTATCTTGAGATGAAGGACAAAGGATAAAATTTATCAAAGATTTAAAATTTTTGTCAAAAATCAAAATTTTTTTAGGAAGGTCAATGATTTGAAGGATTTTTTTTCAGCAGCCTGCCACAGCTACAGGTCTACCCGCTTTATGTTGAAAATCTCTATGTGCCAAATTTGAGTTAACGTCAATACGCTCTGTAATTTTCACGATGATCCATTGTTTTTCTTACAAGTAATGACAAATCAAAATTTGAAAAAAATTCCTTGCCTACTTTTAGGCATCCTGCACCCACACACGGCTCAAAATTTTCAATTCTTTATCATAGACAAGCTAAGAACATAATTAGTTTTCATTCCCAATACTTTTCTTTAACAAAAATTTACACTGCTTGGAAATATAGGAGTTCCTCAAAATTCACTAAAACGCTCGCCGCCGCCAAAGGTTTAGAATATCTGAATTTGAGAAAGTTATGGACCTACCTAGTATATACATCTACGTTCTCCGAAAATTTCAGCTCAATCGGATCGGCCACTCCAGAGATTATCTCCCTTAATCATTTTGCTGATATATATATATATATATATATATATATATATATATATATATATATATATATATATATATATATATATATATATATATATATATATATATATATATATATATATATATATATATGTAGATATATATATATATATATATATATATATATATATATATATATATATATATATATATATATATATATATATAAAGAAATATGAATTTTCGGCGAAACGAGTTTAATACTATTGTTCTTCGAACATTAGTAAAAAGTATCTGAGTGAAGCCTCTTATTAGTATCGTGATATGATCAGTCTTTGCTTGTTAGTGGCTACTGTGGATATCCCCTTGCAGCGTAGGCCCTAAGCTTTGTTTTCCCCAGTTCAGCGAACTCACTTCAGTGATTACACCGCGCACCTCATTACCTCTTGAGAGGCTTCTCTCTTTTGAAGTTTATGGTGCAGCGACTCGCGTCTTGAATTGTTAAAAGCTCCTTCTATGTCCATGAAGACTGAACGCTCATGGTGCAACTTACTTATTTTCTAAGACCTTTTCTATTGTTTTTATGTGTAGCTGATAACGTTGCTTTGCCCTTTCGGCAGGCAAATTGCAATTCGCGTAAAGGCGTCCTTACTAATGCCTAGTACTATACTCTTCGCGAAACGAATTCAACGGTCAAATCCCAAACAAAAGAGCTTTACTGACGAATTGAAAAGCTCTTTTTGTATGGGATTTGACCGTTGAATTCGTTTCGCGAAGAGTATAGTACTAGTCATAAAATATAACTTCTTCTGTATAGGTCGGTCAGCTTTTCCATGCTCGTCATGACGGATGTATGACCAATTGGCCTGTGTGATTTTGATTTGTTTCCAGTCTTGGAGACGACTACCACCTGAGTCTGCCTCCACCACTCTGGTATGTAGCTCAGTTTCAAAATCGCTCGAAAAATATATACAAGCATGGTTTGCAGTTTCCCTGTGGCCGTTTGCAGTAGCGCCGGGATGATCGGATCCAATATGGTCCTGGTGATTTAATGATTTTGAAAGTGTTTTTTCTACCCTTTCGACCTTTTCATACGAGATTATTTGTTTAGTGTGAGATGGAGGGCGTTCGTTTTTGCACTCGACGTCAACTGAGTTAATAATTTTGAAACTTCCTAAGTGTGCTTTAAGCAAGTCTAGTCGTAAGCAGTCGTCAACACTGCACTTGGAGTTTGAAGTAGCCCTATACGCCTTCCGACAGAGCTTTCTGTATCCTGGCAGCTTCCACACTCGGAAAAAAGACGCATAGTAAAATCAAGAATTACCAATGTTAAAACTATGCTCATAATAAGCATTCAGTCTCTTTGTATATTCGTTGAAGTTTCTTTCATAAATACAAACAATTTTTCAGAATTAAAACGACTAATGTAAATTCAACACGAATGTAGTAAATATAACATGTTCCTATGTGGCTATTTGAGTTACATATATAATCCAACTAATCGATTTGTTGATTTAACAAAATGCGCTGTAATTTCTCTTTTGTTTGATCGTTTACGAGATCCCTTCAGCATTCATTCCGAGATTCATCAAATGCGCGTAAAAGATCTGGTGCGTGCAGTGGAAGCAAATCATTCGGAGTGATAGATAGTTCGGTTTTGTTTTTACGGGTTCACTTCGATTTTATTCATTTAAATTGGTTATTAAATCGTTTATTAATTATTATTATCAAATAATAAGTGGTGGTAATGTTTGATGAAATTGATCCAGAAATAGTTACGGAAAGTGTAGTGATAGTGATAGACATGAAAATCATTAGAAATACGCATAAAAAATGTATGAGATGCATTTTGAAAATGTATTATAATGAATAATAGGTTCATGTTGGTATGACACTAGTTTTGATAATGTAAACACTAAAAATTAACATTGATTTATCCTGAATTAATCCTGAATCAATTTCAAAAATATTATTTATTGATTTCCATAGCTTAAGGACCTGATACTTATCAAGCGAAACGAATGTTAACAATTTTTTTGTAATTAGCTTTAAGTATGAATATGAAATAAAGTGGCAAATGCATCTTACCTTAATCATTTTTATTTTAATTGGCATGATTATTTAATGAGTGACAATGTAGCCGCAGTGCAGCTACGTTGTACAAATAAAACATGGGTTTTGAATTTAACTAATTCCTGAGTAATTTGGAGAGTGCCTTTGTTGTTTCGAGAATCTACATTGTACATTTATGACATTGTTGTTAATATTTTCACTATGCAGCTACATTGTTCTTTAAGATGGCATGTTATAATGATACAAGTTAGCAGTTGGATTTCCTATTCGCAATTTTAAGATTACAAGCTTACCATGTTGATTCAATGGAGAAAACTGTTGATAATACAACTAAAGTACGTATTACTATGTAGTAGTTAATTCATAGCGAAACCTCTATGACGCCAATTCATAGTGAAAAATAGATTAAATAACTACGTTTTTCCCCAATTTTACATATTTTTTTTCTGAGTGAAGGATGCTGTTCAGATTCTGACAAGAGGTGTTTCAAACGTCTCGCTTGGATTTTCTTAGCTTTTCGATTGGATTTTTAGCTTTCTGACGACATTGTCCCTTCGACGAACAGAGAGGATTGGATTTAAAACCTAAGTTAAGATTTCCATCTAATTAGGCTAAATTAATTATAATTAAGCATAAGTTGGAATGCAGGTTTAGTGTAAGGTAGATTTTAAGCAAATTATTGCCAGGGTAATCTCAGGTACTTTACATGCTGGATAATAAAATTACTGTGTAAGAATTAAAAATTGTGCCAAAAAATATAAAAAAAACCAATAAAAGCCAGCAGGCCTTTTTTTCTTTCTTAATTAAACTTGTAGTTAGGCTAATAGTTTACAATCAGCATATGTATAATAATAAAGTTAGTTTTTTTTATGAGTTCTGAGTTTTTGTTTATAGGCTCCCAGTTCGATGTATTTTGGGCCTGTTGAACACCATTCTCGCGACTCTTCAATTCTCTGTTCCCCAATGGCACCAACGTTTTGGGGGACTGATTTTTTCAGGACGGACAGTTGTAATGGCAGGTTTCAATGATTGTTCTAGTAAACTTGCCCACCGTGCCCTCGAATCCTATCTTCTTAGGTTAATTCTGGCGCTGATCATGAAGCTCCGCTGTAGATAATTGCAGTCTTCACAGTCGGTTCACTTCGGTTGTTTGTAGTTGCCCCTTTTTACGATATCTTTTCTTAGTTCCAAGGTTTTATGTAAATGATTAGAAAACAAAGCCTCTATTAGGACACTCCACTTCTTTACTATGCTCGTACGCTCTCTACTGTTTGACACTAATGTGTATGGCTTCTTACCTGTTAGCTTCACTAACGTTGCGGTCTTACCTTTTATTAACTACAGTCAAATCCCTCATAAGAAAAAGTTTTAAGAGTGTATTATTGCTCCCAAATACCATGAAATGTGCTTTGACATCTCAGCCAATTATTAGCTTTCTCTCTTCTAAAGTGGTGTTGATTGACTTTCGTACTAATCTTCATCCACAGGGAAGTAGTAAAGTAAAGTCGACCTACGATAAACTTTGTTGGGCATATTAGTTAAAGCTGGTAGAGGAACTTCATTTAAAAATTTACAATTAATATGTTAGCGAGCGCAGAGTGTTACACGACTAGTTGCAAGACTCACTTTACCCTCCTCATTTTATGGCCTCCTGCCCGACCCTGGATTTGAACCAGAGACCTCGCACATTAGAAGCCAGCGCTCTGCTGATTACTACGCGAACGTTTCCCTATGCAGTGGGCTAAAGCAAATAAAGCCTTTCCTATTCCTCTTTCAATGGGGACCTTTGCTTGAGCCGTCCCTGTGCCCTGAAGGTGAAGTCGGTAAATAGAAAAAAGTTTATGTTTGTATTAGTTCGTATTGCCACTTGCGGTGTTCATCTCTGTGGTCAAAATTAAGATATTTTTTTGTATGTAGGCCACATATTCTGCCTTTATTAAGCCATGGTTCTAGCATTGGTCCCGTATCAGAGGCGGCTGAGGTAAATCCTTTGCTTTACCATGATGCGTTTTGCGATTTCAATTTTTAGTTGGTCGTGTTGGTCCCACCGCACCCCATATTTATGACTGGAGTGAATGTTGGCTCTGGTACCTTTCCAACTGCGTTTTCAACTTAATTTAACCAAACCGTAAGCTAATGTTGCCGTCCCCATGAGTTATTCTGCTACTATCATAGGGCACTTGCATAGCTACCATGCACTTGCGTTTATTCTCCCTGAATAATAATGTTCTCCAGGATTAGGCAGGCTTTGATTTGAGAATCTCTGCCATATGTCTCTCTTCCAGTCTGCCTTTTACCTCTAGGGATTTGGGCTGGGACTCTTGGTTTATCCATTCGTGATTTTCCACCTCCACAGGATTCCACTTTGAAGTCTGTGGGCTATAATCGGTTATGTATTTATAAAGAATTAGAATATACAGGCTGGCGCAATAGTATCTGCCCTATGATTTGAACAATCAACCCGAGTTAATTTATCGGGAAAAATTATCTTAGTTTTAGGACCCTATTTAATTATTCTTAGCCCTACCTTGCTTTAATTAATTTCTGTATAGAGATAAAGAAGAAAGTTTTGGTGGTAATATCTAAATAATGACTTTTCCGATTGGAAACATAAATTTGTTCATTCAAATTTTGCTAGTTGAGGTGAAAGCACCAAATTTACCCAAGGACCTTGGTTTTAACGAGCATTTGTCAAAACCTGAAAAACTTTAAAAATCTTCAACAGATCGAACTGAAATTTCTTTGCTATAATAATGGTAAATAGTCGAATTCAAAAACTATTGAAATTCAATAAATTGAAAAATGCAATACAACAATTGGCGCATTTCGATTCTCCCCGAGACAATAGTTGTCATGTACGAGAGTGTGAATGGCTTCCTCGTCTATTATCGCTTGTTTTTCATATCGGACAAGATGCATGCGAATATTTATAATATTTGTAAACAAATTTCTGAACAGAGAAAATGCTAAATCTGCCTACACGATATTTCCACTTAAATTTCACACCATGCAGAAAGGTGCGAAGTTTCATATCATAAGCCAACTTCAACCTATGCCTTCCCGAAAGTTCCGTCGACGGATTAATCGAATGCCCTCATGAAATGATCGCTACACGTGTAAACGGGACCTAAAACATTAAGGGCAAATAAGAACACCTTGAAAAAAATTTTGCAACGCCGAAGAAAGAAGCGTGAACGATATGAGACGAAGTGATCGATCGTCGGTACGCATCAAATCTTGAAACCGGCTGAACTTCTGTCAAGAGCGGAAAAACTTTGGAATCGCTGATGGTGATAACAATGCCCGTGGTCGAATCTGAAGTGCAAACACCCTTTTTGCGGACGAGTCACGGATTCAACTACAACCAACCCTTAATCGACAGAATAAGGCAGTGAGAACTAGTAATCCCGCAAATATTTCCATAAAACAAACCCCTAAATTCAACTGGTAGCTGGCGGAATGAGCAGTCGCGGAAAAGCCAACTTCATTTTGTTGAGCAAGAAGCTTAGAAATGGAGAATATTACAGGGAAAGTATTTTTTACTAATGTTCGAAGAACAATAGTATTAAACTCGTTTCGCCGAAAATTCATATTTCTTTATTTATATATATATATATATATATATATATATATATATATATATATATATATATATATATATATATATATATATATATATATATATATATATATATATATATATATATATCAGCAAATCGGTTAATAGAAGTAATCTTTGGAGTGGCCGATCCGATTGAGCTGAAATTTTCGGATGTCGTAGATGTATATAGTAGGTAGGTCCATGACTTGTTCGAATTCAGTTATCTTTAACCTTTTGGCGGCGGCGGGCATTTAAGTGAATTTTCAGGTACTCCTATATTTCCAAGCAGTGTAAAATTTTTGTAACAAAAAGTATTGGAAATAAAAACTTATTATGTTTTAGGTTTGCCCAGGACAAAGAATTGGAAATTTTGAGCCGTGTGTGGGTGCTGAGTGCCTAAAAGTGGGCAAGGAATTTTTCTCAAATTTTGATTTATCATAACTTCTGACAGGAACATTCGATCATCGTGAAATTGATAGAACGTATTAATGTAGGCTAGAACTTAGCACACATGGATTTTAAAGACAGTGTGGGTAACCCTGTAGCTATGGCAGGCTCTTAAAAATAAATCCTTCAAATGATCGACCTTCCTGAAAAATTTTTGCTTTTTGCCAAAAAACTCAAATCATTGATAAAACTTAATCTTTGTCCATCACGTCAGATTAAAATTTTCCAAATTCCGATTCGCACAAGAACGGCAACCCATCACCAAACTACCTCTATTTTCAGCACTCGAAAGTTCTGTTCACGAGAACTGACGACCGGGTTATCCGATCATAGTGAAATTTACAGGACATATGAATATTAGCTAGGACCAGGTCTGATAGAAATGATTTTGAAATGCGGGCAACCCTGTGCCAGTGATACCATCTTGAAAAATCACTGAGAAAAAAAACCGGTTTTTGGCCTATAACTTCCGATTCAGCCATCAGATTTTGACAAAATTCATACAATACTTGGATCTTACTCTTTGTAACATTTGGTGAAAATTTAGCTGAACAATTAGAATAGAGTTGCCAGCTATGGTGATTTTTGTCTCCTAAATCTTGCAAATTTGCTCAGCAAAATAAAGCTTTTTTCCCTATAACTTCCGGTCCAGTGTAGAAATCAGAACGAACTTCACGCAGTAAATGAACCTTATTATGAACCAAATGTCGTAGAAATTTCGTACGAAAACCATGAAAGGGCTGCCAGCTATGACAATTTTGTAGTTTTATTTAATTTCATTACTGAGCGATTATGTCATTAGATTTGCAAATGGAAATGATCCTGCAATGAAAATTAACAACAAATATTAACGCTTTAAAAACTTGAAAAGTTTTGAGGGTGGTAACCCTAAAATTCTTTTCACCCGTATAACGTCCAGCGCAGTGATTCAATTGAAAAGAAATTTACTGGTTGGGTTTAACTTAACGTGAAGCAGATTTGGTATGTGTTTTGCTTTGCTGCTTACACAGGGTAACCAGCATTAGCCATTTCCGTAAATATTGCACCAACAGATGCTTCAACTTACTTTCTCATATGCAAAGAATTTGCAATAAAAATAAGAAACCAATTTCGAAATTTTCCGAGTTTTGAACATTTTTCGGATGGCAGCCTCAAACAATGTTTAACCGCTGAAAATTTCGATAAAATCCTGCGATGAGAACGAAATTCAGAGGATAAGTTGATTTGAGTATGAGTTTGTTATGGTAAACTTATTGCTGCTTCGTTCGGACTGCCGAACGGACGCTTCGTTCGGACTACTTCGTTCGGGTTGCCAGCACTGAACATTTTCATCATTTATGTTATAGTTGAGTTTTGTTGCTTTGGATAAGGAATGGTTGATATGATTCTACAAAACAGTGTTTTACGTCTTTCCACACTTTTTTGTCACTCAAAGAAAATTTCTTCGAAAATTAGTTTTCTAGCGGTTCAGGTGCGATAGAGTTTTTTTTTATTTTTGCCTTAATATAATCACCATTAATTTATGGACAGCAAAGGAAGTAAAATTAATGCTAGGTGGAGCCAGCTTACGAGGTGATTTATGAGCACTTTTCGGAAGTGTGGATTGATTGGCCTGGTAATTCCCCTGATTTAAATCCTATTGAAAATGCTTGGTCCAAATTAAAGGAGAGTGTCTTTAGAGGTTCCAGACTAAAAAAAGGCAGTAGTTGATTCAACGTATACAAGTTGAGTGGGACGCCATTTCGGTAGAGTATTTGAGAAATTTCTGTGAAAATTTTAAGGAAGCGCATTTTATACTGTATAGAAAGCGAAAGAGGACATACTTCATACTAATTAAATATAATGTTATCTAATGTGCGTATTTTATAATAAAATTTTATAATTAAACCAATCTCTTTTCATTAAAATTTTACAGAAAAAATACTAAGGGCAGACATTTTTTGCGCTACACACATTTAGATATTGTACACTGAAAGAAAAATCTTGGTAAAATCAACAATTTTCCTTAGTTGTTTTTGCGTCAACTACGGGCTATAGTTAAAACAACCATAAAATAATAGTTGATTACTTTTATGCACCATGACGCGTGGTTGATAAACAACGTCGGTGGTACAAAAAAAATAAGCAACCACAAACAATGGTATTCCAACAATATACATAGTATGCAGTGTGGAATTATGTTTGCTGAATTTTACATTTGTTTGGTAACGCGCACAATGGCTGCGGCCGAATTTGCCGCTGCGGCAGAATTTGCCAAATTTCTAATTTTGCCGCACCGCTAGCGGCGATACCTACCATAGGTTGGCATCACTACTAGGTTAAATTAACTCTGTTTGAATTAGGTTGAATGGTCTAATAGACAAGCGATGGCTGATGTGTATTGTGACAAGCCAACCTAATCCTCGTACAACAGGATTTAGCAATACAAAAGACAAAAAAAATGAGCGTATTGCCGCAGCCCACTGCGTTTGCCACAGTGGAAGACACTGTCATGTGATTAACTTATGAAGCGTCATGCAACGTAATATAAAGGCTTCACAGCATAACATGAATATGAATTATATCGAACAGCAAACCGAACACGATTTTGCCATATGGTATATGAAATTTCTATGATACAATAGGAGTATGAGGAGTATGGAAAATCAATAGTTTTCCTTAGTTGTTTTTGCATCAACTAGGGCTATATTTAAAACAACTATAAGAAAATTGTTGATTACTTTTATGCACCATGACGCGTGGTTGATAAACAATTTCATTCGGAGCATGAAAAATGTCCAAATGTTGAAACCATTCTACTTTGCGTAGAATAATTCCAAAGACGTTGCTCACTGAATTTCGTTTGTTGAAATCAACTATTGCGAAGTAGTTTAAGTACCATAAAAACTGTTGATAATTCGAAACGTTGAAGTTTTGAGTGAATTGATGAATATTTTTCTATTTATCAACTATTTTTCGTGGTTATGAAACAATTAAAACAGTTGATTTCATGAACGTTGTGATATTTTTTGTATAACCAGAACCAACTACTTTTATATCGTTAAATTAACTATATTAACATAATAAAAATAACTATTTTCCGTAGTTCGTTTAACGATTTTGAATGAATCGTTGCAATACTATTAAAAATAGTTGAACCAACCAAGAGTTTTTCTTTCAGTGTATAAGAATCAACGAGATCAAATACAGATAAATTTGATGGAATTAAATAAATTTCAACCTGTCTCGATTTCTGCTCGTCAATGCAAGTATAGTCCATCAAGGTTTCTTTTAGATTTAGTCCTGAGCTGCATTTTCTGGTCATCTACATTCTGAGCATAAAAGCTTAGAAAACCAATAAATTTAAATTGAAACATAAATCTGATCATTTTCTGGGATCCGTTTTCTTATCCCGGACGATGACATTTGCAATAAAACTGATGCGAGCTGTAATTGACAATCGCCCCTCACCACGTTTATCCAAAACTCTTGTTCTAATACGTAATGGATATAAAGTGAAATAAGACGCTTACATGCTTAATACATCGCCGAAGAGGTCCTATCTTGGCTTGCTCGGTCCCGTTCATTCAGCATACACATACATCAACCACGTCTTATCTGATTGTACATCTAGGGTGAAACCAACACATAAATCTGAATGTGATTTATTTCTCAAGGATTTCTCTCCGTACGTATTGCTCCGTTTCGAATATTTAGCAGACAGGCATCTTCAACTGGAAATGCCGTTATTTTTATTTCTTTCACTCGTTCCATCTATTTTCTTTGTTGTGCTTCCACAGAAATTTTCACTCCATGCTGCCGGTCATGTCAAGAAAACGTCGTTATCCTAGAAAACGTAAAATACTTTTCAAGAATACGATTTTCTTCGTGCGAACAAGTAAAAACTTCAGAGTGTGGCTCAATTGAAGAGAAAAAATTTCAGACCACAAGCTCGACAATATATTTTGCGTTCGTATGGATGTATGTGCGGTCTAGGTAATACATGGCGAGATTTTCAGGGACTCCATCTGTCTGCAAAGATTTTTATTTTATTTCGAATGAACGCCAGTTCACGACAGCCACCCCGGAGCATAACGTTACGGTTTTCAGCTGTGGGGCTTTGAAAGCGAAAATCTCACTGTGCTTCGAGTCCGTTGATTCGTTCTATTTGGTGTATTTGTGTAAAAAGTCGTATATTATCATAAAACAGGGGATGTGAAAAGTCGGCTCGTAAATCTTCCAGATAACACTTTTATGCGAAACTGGACAGGGACCATGGAAGGCGCACATCGGAGGGGAGCTTGAGCTCAACAATCCGGTTGTCCATGCACTAGAAAGGACGTACTACATTCGTCCTAGGCTAAGCTGCTGCTTTATTTCTTATTGGGTGTTAAAAATGCTAGAACAAATACAAAAGACCAATAGGTTAGACGCTCACCGGATAGACTGATTTGAAAACAGGCCGTGTTCGCACATAAAATTTTTCTCTTGAACGCTTAGAATCATATTTCGGACCCACGCGCTCCTGAGCACTAGGATTTTCACAATGTCATTTGTTTATAATTAACTCTCCAAAATCACTACTGTTTTGTGGTGCCGATTGAGCTGAGGGATGACTGCCATGACTAATTCTTGCACTTGTAATTCCCCCGGATATAACGCACCCACTGCTGCGTGTGCGAAATCAACTCGAAAATCCCCTGAATCACTTAGACCGAAAGACAACCAGTCATCAGAGGAGGACTTGCACGTATGAATGTAGGCACAAGGGAATCCACCACCACCCCTGAGTGATAGTAAATCAAAGCAAAACTGCACAATTGAGATAAGGACTTCTTAAGCGTTCTGAATCTGCATGCGTCTGTCTATGCGGCCGTGTGTCTTACGATGCTTTCGTAAATTGTAGATACTATCATTATCGCAATCTTGTTCGACTTTATCCGTTATCCTAACAACAATGTTATCATCAGTCACTATCCTCCCATATCTGCAACACAGTCTGCTTTGACTCCCGTTTCGCAACCCGTCGCGGACAATGCTTGAGACTGTTTGACTGACTAACTGCTAACTTATGCGATTTGTTGACGGGAGGGTGACTTTTGGGCGTATAGACAACTAAAGAACGAGAAGTTGTTTTATTGGCATAGCGGTAAGGAATGAGAAGTTTTGCTTAAGATCGAAGCGGATTGAGGCCGTTTCAATTCAATACGGAAATTGGATTTAAAGTCGAAAAGGGTGTGTGTGTGTGTGTTAGTTATAATATGAATGCTATAATGGGAACTAGAATAAAAGATTTTGCTGTTATTGTAAATAGCATCGATGAAACAATAAAACTGATTGCAATCATGCGGTTTGTATTTTGGTATTAAAAATTAATACGAGTATGTGTAATAAAACGTATTTTTACTAATTTTCGAAGAAAATTAATATTAAACTCGTTCTCTGGAGTGGCCGATTCGATTGAGCTGAAATTTTTGGAGAACGTAGACGCAGGGGCGGATATGACAATTTCGCCGCCATAGGTCTCAGAAATATTTGCCGCCCTTTTCGTGAATTATATTATATGTAACAATGCGCGATTTTTTTCGATTCCGTAGAATACTTCGCTGTTTTTCGTTGCGCCCGAGCTCACAAAAAAAGAATATCGGAGCAAAACCGGCACCGGTTCGTTGTTAAAAATTTCCTATTTTTGCGCCCTTGCCACACAAATAATTATTAAGATACACGGTAAAGAACCTAAAAGTAACTAAAAAAAAAGAATCCAGAAATACCAATTTTTAACAGTCCAAAACCGTATACACCTTTACATCGCATAATATTCTAACGTCTTCGCTCATATTTTTGTAAGTAAGTTTACTATTCCGTTCAAAGTTTGCTTCCGAACTTGACTGGAGGTCAACTATGAACTCGACTACTGTAAATTAATGTTCGGCATGTTATTAGTTAAGGATGAACCCGAAATATTTTGACCTATGATGTTCCAGATTTCATTTTATAGATTTTTTTATATGTAATGAAGTACAATTTAAAAAACACGTCATATAGTTGATATACCCTGAACCATAATAATAAAAGAAAAATTATCTGAAAAATCATTGCACGCAAATATTTACCTCTGATAAGCTTTTCCTAAATTGAAGAGGTATTATTTGGGTTCTTTTTAACATCTTTTTAGTATCTTTTTTGCTCTATTTAGGCTCTATTCAGGCTCTTTTTAGGTATTTTCAGATATTTTCTAGTTTTTTTGTTCCTTTACCGTAATCGCATTTCGATATTTATTATAAGTCAAACTTTAAAATGTCCAAAAAAAATCATCAGAGGAGAATTTTTGCGTGCATTGATTTTTTAAAGAACTCGATTGGCTTTAAGTGTTAGGCTCATTCAACTCAGATATATGTACATATACGACAGAAAAAAACTGCCGCCTCAAAAAAAAATCGAAAAGTGGCCGTCCCAAAAAAATCGAAAATTTGCCGCCCCCGAAATTTGCCGCCCTAGGCCCGGGCCTACCGGGCCTAGTGGTAAATCCGCCCCTGCGTAGACGTATATATCAGGTAGGTCCATGATTTGCTACCATTCAGATATTTTAAACCTTTTAGCGGCGGCGAGCGTTTTAGTGAATTTTGAGGTACTCCTATATTTCCAAGCAGTGTAAATTTTTGTTAAAACAAATATTTTTGTTAAAACAAATATTTTTTTCAAATTTTGATTTGTCATTACTTCTGACAAAAACATTTGATCATCGTGAAAATTGCAGAGCGCATTGACGTTGACTAAAATTTAACACACATGGATTTTCAAGATAGTGCGGGTAACGCTGTAGCTACGGCAGGCTCCTGAAAAAAAAATCCTTCAAATCATTGACCCTCCTCAAAAATTTTTGATTTTTGACAAAAAATTCAAATCATTGATACATTTTGATCTTCGTCCATTATGCCAAGTTGAAATTTATAAAATTCCGATTTGCACAAGAACGGCAGCCCATCACCAAATTACCTCTATTTTCAGCACTTGAAAGTTCTGTTCACGAGAACTGACGACCGGATTATTCGATCATAATGAAATTTACAGGACATGTTTGCATTAGCTAGGATCAGGTCTGATAGAAGTGATTTTGAAATGCGGGCAACCCTGTGGCAGTGGTACCATCTTGAAAAATTAAAGAGAAGAAAACCGGGTGTTGGCCTATAACTTCAGATTCAGCCATCAGATTTTGACAAAATTCACGCAGTACTTGGATTTTACTTTAGACAACATTTGGTGAAAATTTGGTTGAAAAGTTGGTATAGAGTAGCCAGCTATGGTGATTTTTGTTTCATAAATCTTGCAAAATTTGCTCAGCAAAAAAAAAAAAAATGTCCTTATAACTTCCGGTCCAGTGCAGAAATCAAAACGAAGTTCATGCAGTATTTGAACCTTAAAGTAAACTAAATGCCGAAGGAATTTCGTACAAAAATCATGAAAGGACTGCCAGCTATGACCATTTTTGTAATTTTTTGGAATTTCTTTACTGAGCGATTAT
Source organism: Nemotelus pantherinus (assembly GCA_963978885.1). Classification (NCBI taxonomy): domain Eukaryota; kingdom Metazoa; phylum Arthropoda; class Insecta; order Diptera; family Stratiomyidae; genus Nemotelus; species Nemotelus pantherinus. Next base: position 63,314,849 of record OZ022264.1, on the reverse strand, counting down.
GTAATTAGATTTGCAAATGGGAATGATCCTGCAATGAAAATTAACAACAAATATTAACGCTTTAAAAATTTGAAAAGTTTTGAGGGTGGTAGCCTTAAAATTCTTTTCACCCGTATTACTTCCAGCGCAGTGATTCAACCGAAACGAAATTTACTGGTTGGGTTTAACTTAACGTGAAGCAAATTTGGTATACTTTTTGTTTTGCTGCTGACACAGGGTAACCAGCATTAGCCATTTTTGTAAATATTGTACCAACAGATGCTTCAAATTACGAACTCATATACAAAGCATTTGCGATAAAAATAAGAAACCAATTTTTAAATTTTCTGAGTTTTGAACATTTTTCGGATGGCAGCCTCAAACAACGTTTAACCGCTGAAACTTTCCATGAAATCCTCCGATGAGAGCGAAATTCAAACGATAAGTTGATTTAAGTATGAGCTTGTTGGAAAAGTGTTGCCAGCACCGAACATTTGCATCATTTGTGTTATAGTTGAGTTTTGTTGCTTGGGATAAAGAATGGTTGTACAAAAAAGTGTATTACGTCTTCCCACATTTTTTTGTCACTCAAAGACAATTTCTTTGAAAATTAGTTTTCTAGCGTTTCTGATGCGCTAGCTTTTTTTTCATTTTGAGCATATTTTTTTCTGAGTGTGCACTTAGGCAAAAAGTCAAAACAATTTTTTCCAGTGAATAAGAGTTTATTACCTCAAAAATCAATTGAAAGTGTTGCCTTTGTTCGCAATTGGGTTGAATGTGCTCCCTAACTTATTTGTAAAAACTTTTTGCATAAAAATGCATTGCTGTAATGGGAGGAAGTTTGTCGAAAACCAGAAAAATAAAACAATCGGTTTCGGGTAAAAACAAGCAAACGAGAAATTATGTCTCCATTTCAGTTATTTCACACAAACAATATCAACATAATCAACTGAAGGACTACGTGCCCGTTGGAAAAATAATGCTACAAATCATCATCAGAAAAAAACTCCTGCCAAAGAGGAAGTATTAAGCACGTTATATTTTTTCACCCAGCGGGCTCTTAAAGTTACCCTAAAGCAAGCTAGCAAACCAATTTTTTTTACATTTTACAATGAAAATCATTCATCCGATTTCAATAAGGTTTTTGTGTTTAGATATTGAGATTTTTGCTACGATTATTTGCGTTTGATATTTAACAAGTATTAAGCAAGAACATCCTTTCAAAATCGGTCTTTGTGGTAGGTTATGACCTCATTCTCAAACTAGAAGAACTTAAAATGTCACAAATTTTTTTTCTCCGCACATGGACCTGTCGAAATGATTTGCATATATCTGCTCAAAATTCATACGAAAAAAACATACGCGCAGCAGCTTCATGATCGAAGATTAAACGTTCGTTTTCTTAAATCCACTACTACAACGACCAATTGAAATTCGTTACTCTTAAAGATCTTCACTGTGAACCGATTCAAAGAGATTATATATCTGATTAATTAAATAGCCCATACTATCTGAATTCGATACACTGAAACGGTAAGCGCTATGATCTTTGTCGTGGCTTTAAATTAAGATCGCTTATCACTTGTTATAGGCTGTGTGAGGATTTAATAATAGGCAATGCACTGCAGCTCTAGGAGACAGAGATGAGAGGCCTCTGGAAAGATAGGTAAGAACCGACGGATGGAGGTGTTAAAAATCTTGCACACATATAGGTAAGACCATTAGTCAGATGGTTGGTTAATAACCATGAATTCATTACATAAGGCATTTAATTTCAGCCTGGGCTCATGAGTATGGCACATAACAGTGGGATTTGGTGTTGCTCTGAAAGTGTGGGTTGCAAGCAGATACGTAGCAGACTTAGTAAAGATAGATAGTAGGCTCAGCTTCGATATAGATAAAAGCTCAAGTTTCTTATCTGGTTAAATTCAGATGAAAAAATTATATTCTATTCAAACAGTAGCTTGATTCTGTCTGCACGCACTGTTCTCTGAAGTAGGCGACCCTGATGCGGAAGACTACAAATAATCGTTGATCGTATCGTTTAAATGACGACGCACACCTACGGTTGATTATTTGGCATAATTCAAGCTGGATCGGAGCCAGATCACCCTAACGTATGTATCCTCTTTATTGTTGTGGTAGTTTTCTCTATGTAAAACTTTAAACAAAATGTCTTCGGCAAATAATGTGCATTTGTGGGTGCTCTTATCCTCTTTACATGCATCTTATGAAACAGATCTAACCTTATTATATAGCTGTCTATTTGATCATTTTTACAAGACACGGAGATGTTGCCCTGACGTCAATTGAAAGCAACACCTTCAAAAATAAATCTCACTAGCATATGAAAAAGTACATGAAGCTCGCAGGCATAGTTAATGAAAGATGGTTGTTTTTTCGGATGACAATTTAGCACTTCAACTTTAATCCATCTTCATACAAAACGTGAGGTTTTATGTCAACATTAAAGCAATCACAGTTTGCAAAAATTACACGAAACTAACTACATACTGTGGAGACAATTTTTCGGTGACTGTTCCATATGGATTAGTTCACTTAACCTGTGATCGCCATGACTTTAACCAGGCGAAGAGGCGAAGATTGATCGCGCATGCTGTGATCCACGATCGGTTCAGATAAAATTAATTGTTTGGTATTATGGAAACGAACAGAAGTTCTACACGATGTGACATGGGAGTGGTTCAGCGCAGAGAAGACTGAAACGAAGCTTGGATTGTGTCTGAAGCAGAAATGACGATGGCTTGCAGACGAGATGGAGATCTTAACTGGGTCCAAAAGATCACGGAAGATTTCCTTCTAGGAAATCTCATCTGTTTAGCAATGACAAAAGATAGGAGATAGTCACCGTTGGGAGAATGAATTCAATTATTAAGAAGACCATTTAAGTGCTGTGGTAACGATTTCAGTACTGATATGTTATTTATTCCGAAAATTAAGGAAATATAACTTGAGCTCGGGACAAATGATGCTTCGATGACAATTAATCTGAAATCATTATAACATAATTTATCTAGCAATACCACCTTTCCTTGCTGGAACGTAGGTAAGTAGCTACATTATGGAAATACAAACCTCCAAAAAATGAATGATTTGATTTGAGCCTCACACCTTACTGTTGTCTATTTTGGTGCTACCGCCACTGACGGCAGGTAAGTATGTACCTACTGTCGATGTCTGCCACTCGATCAGCCTAGCGTTTGATTAAGTATCCAATCGTTACTCGCATCAACGAAATTGATTTATTAATCTTTTGATTTCGTGGACATCTGCAATTATTCTTGGTGTGATGTTTGAAAAGTACTACATCGGGACCTACAACGAACCAAAATCACGATTCGTTCGAACAATTGGGCAAATCTGGTTTAGTACTTCCTGGCTGTCAAGGTGGTGAGAGTTTTAATATTTATTTGTATTGGACTCGAGTGATATCGGAGCAATGTCATTTTGTTACAGACATTTTTATGCGGACGGTCGACAATGTGTTGATTCGAGTTGTCGAAGAAAAATTCCAAGGAAACTGTCATGTACAAATAAATGTTACAGTTTCATGTCGATGTTTTGAAATTTGGTGAGCTGTAGTTTGTCCGTTACCCTTGTTTTTCACGCATGGCTGGAGGTCAATCAGTCTCGGTTTGACAGATGGTGCTTGATTTGAAATTTGACTCAAAACTCTTCGATAAATATGCGAGAACTTTTGTATTAATAGTAAAATTTGAAGACAGAGTGAATAAAAGATAGCAGCAGGCTTGGAAAAGGTAGATTGTGGTGTCTAGTGAAATACACACTAGACACCATGTTTGTCAATACTGTGCATCCACATACATACATATTTTTTGTAAAACATAAATATGCCCCGCAAAGCATTGCTCATTTTCAAGATAAATAATTATACATATATGATTGCGCTAAAATTTTCAGGTGGCATCTATATAGGACAAGTTCAATTTTCACCAAAATTTAGTTGGTACTAGTCATTTGGCGTCAGCGGGCTTTTTTTGATATTTGAACAAACCATGTACACCAAATTGAATTTCAAACAGGATTTCTGAACGAATATTATAAAAATTTTGGAAACCATTTTGTAGGCATTGCGGTAACTTCTGACACAGTCGTTAGAACATCACGAAATTAGCTGGACACATTGATGGGCATAGTAGATACGGTTCTGTGGTTTATATGCAAGCAACACTGTACCTACAACAGATAAATAAACTGAAATGGTTGAAATTACTTAGAAAAATAAATGTTCTATGCCCTATAGCTTCCGATGCAGTAATCAGAGTTTAAACGAAATTCACACAGAAGATGAACCTTAGTGTAGGCCAAATTTGGCATAATTTTGATTCAAAAAATAGGATACGTCAGTCAGTTTGTCATCTTTTTGTCAATTTTTTCATTTTATTTCTTACTAAACATGTATTTTTCAGATGATAAAGATTTTGTAGTGAAAAACAATAACAAACGTTGCAATTTTCGTTTTTTTAAAAAAATGTTTGCTTGCAAAAATCCTTAAAACCTTCTAACTGTATATCAGCTTAGTCATTGGATCAAAATTATAGACTGAGTTGGCGAAGCTAAAAAAGCCGAAAGATTCTACTTAAGTCGACGACCCTTGATGGGTCTAGGGGCTGGTCCTTAGTGGTAAACAAAACTAATTAGCCGGTTAAGAAACGCCCTGACAAGGACTGGATCTTGAAATGTTCGTGTTCCCGGATATGAAGAGTGTTGCAGGGGAGGTTGACAACGAAAATGAAGGAGGTATGAAAAAAATACAGAAAATAAATTTGAAAAAAGCATGCAGCAGTCAATGAAGCGAAAAAGTAAGCTAGAACAACAATCTACAGATTTAAACAAGGTCTTGGAAACCTAAACCATAAGTTTGAAACCCAGTGAAAGAGAAAGAGTAAAATATGTTGTCGTAAAGAGTAAAATATATATATATATATATATATATATATATATATATTGTAATGATATAACATCACATGCATGAAATAAATCAAAACAAAACAAACAAGTCAAAATAGAACACCATGCAATTCATTAACATTGTCTACGTAATAGCAGACCACACAATGTTATACAACTGACCATATCAGGTTTCCGAGTAGCGACCGTGAATATCCATGCCATATGGTGTATTCAAATGTAGTACAGAGTCATGTTGCGATCGATAATGAATTATGTGTCACTATGGCACGCGATACAAATATGATATGTTTTGGTTGCAGTGTGTTTAAGCGCACATTGATATGTTTTGGTTGCAGTGTGAATAAGCGCACATGGCAATAAATCTAGTACGTGTTGATAGAGTGGCGCTAGAAATGTTGGTCAAGTGTGGCGTGTGAAAGTTGAACACATGTGATTCATATAGAATATTGTGTCATGGGAAATTTATGTGTTATTGATTTATTTCAGGGCATGCTGAGTTTAGATAATAAAATAGGTTAAGTTATGTTTGTAAGGTTTTGTAAAAATCGTATATAAGGAATGGTAAGAATGTTTGAAAAATAGATTCATTTGAGTAAGCGTGCAATACACTGTTTTATTCTATTGGGTCTCTGCTCTTGCGAGGTTTTTCTTGCAAAGCATAATTCAAGCACGGCAAATGTCTAAGACTAGCTTTGACATGGTGCCATCATTAACTGCGGCCTCGCCGCTTTGGTAGGTAGAATAGTGGTACAATCCATTCTCCACAGTTGAGTTAGACTAATCTTTACTCCACCACAGTAAGGACCCTACGTCGATTCAAACAAACGGAGAAATATCCCAAGGCCCAACAACGAACATATTTCATGGCGACCTCAGCATATTTCATGGCGATCCTGATAAACGGAACTCTGGAATCTACTATGAAGATTCAGGCAACTGCGTAGAAGAAGAAGGACAGGAAGAACGGGAAGAATACGTCCCTGAGCCAGTGTCAACTACACCATCCTACTACAAACCCACAGAAATAATTACACCTGGACCCAGACCTAGAAGAATTGAAGAATTCAGTAAAAAGAAGACTGAAAAAGATATCTTGGACACCATCCCCAAACCAAGACGACCACGAGGAGGCAGGAAAACGAAGTTGAAGCGCGAACGAGCGGAATTGCACAGATTAGTACGAATTTCTTTTGGGCAGCAGAAAGAGTACTTCCGGAAGAGACTACGGGAACTTAAAGAAGATGGGAAATAATTGCTCGACGGAGGAGGTAACGGTGATACAGGAGTATCAACAATCTTTAACAACAGCAGCAATTTTCTGTATAGTATTAGGAATATTCTATGTTTATAATAAAAAGAATAAGGAGTATGTAGCTAAGAGGTTAAATAGGAGTATAGATGTATAGCAATTTTATTTATGAATGTACGGTTCTTTCTTACAAAATTCCAGTCTTACAATAATTATGTATGGACACTTTAGAAGGTTTAATCTTGGAAAACGAACAGGTTTTGAGAAATTTAAGAAAAAGTTCGAAGAATTTATATAGGTTTGAAACTTTAAAAGAAAAATTGAACGATTTACAGGTGCGTAAAGAAAAATTTAGGAAAACAATCAGCAATTTTAATGACGAAAGCTCTGAGGTTTTAGATATAAAATTAAAGTTCAAAGCGGTATCAGCGATATTGGAGGGAGAAATCTGGCTACAGCTTGGTAAACAAGGATATTCTGCGGAAGACGTCCAACAAGAGTGCGACATCACCGAAGAATTAGAGACTAGTTTACAAGTACTAGAAGACAAAGCCAAGATGTCTGAGTTTAGTCTAGAGACTGCCATAAAAATAATTCCTACTTTCGAGGGAAAGTATAAGGAATTAGAATCCTTTTTGAAGATAGTAGAATTACTAAATTCCACATTAACCGCTTCAGGAAAAACCCAACTCATAGATTTCGTCACTAAAGTTAAGCTTACCGCGAATGTGAGATTATCTTTGATTAACACCTCAATCAGCACTTTTGAATCTTTAAAAGATGAATTATCTAGCAGGTTTAGAAACAATAAAACAGTACCACAGATTCATTCTATGCTCAGTAACATGTGTCAGAACAGATCTTCTGTTACTACATATAAAGATAAAATTTTATCTTTGGTAGATGAGCTCAATCAGTTACAAGTACAGGGGCTAGGTAATCAGGCTACGGAACCAGAAAAGAAAGTTATCGCGCAAATGAACGATACTTATGCACTCACTATCTTTAAAAGTGGACTTAATGACCAGCTGAAAGGCACAATATTTTCAGCTAGACCCAAAACTTTTGCTGAGGCAGTATCATTAGCGCAAGAGATTGAGACATTAGAATCTCAAGCTACGAGTAGCGTAATGCATATCGGCAATTTAGCAAATAATAGAAATAACCGTGATCGAAGATACAGAAACAATGGCAATGATAGAAATAGCAATGGTTATAGGGATAGAGACAGTCGAAGAGATTTTAGGAATAAAAGATACGATAACCATAGTAATTTTAATAGAAAAACAGATAACAGATCAAATCATTATAGAGATAATAATGATAACAGAGATAATAACCGTAGGAATAACAGATATGCCAACAACCATAGTAATCACCGCAATAACAATAATAGAAGCCTACACGTAATTTCGGACCAGGGAAACGCCCTAGGTTCCGGAGAGGAAATGAGGAACCTCCCGGAATAAATAACACGAGTAAAGAATGTAAAATTTACAGAATAACAGATGGCTGCACGAATTACGTAAGAATTTATAATGATGGAGCGAATAGACAACTATCGTTCTTAATAGATACGGGTGCAGACGTATCAATTTGTAAAGTAGGTATATTTAAGGCGTTAGAACATAGAGTGAATAGCAAGGATAAAATTAAGTTAACTGGTATTACTAAGGAAGTAACTACGTCTTTAGGTACTTCGAAATTAAACTTATTAATTGGGAACAAAGGGATAACAGAACTATTTCACATTGTAGACGACAATTTTCCGATTAGTACAGACGGTATTATCGGTAGAGATTTATTAGTTAGTTTCATGAGTAAAATTGATTATGAAACATTCACCATTTCTTTTAGTGTGTCAGATGAGGAAATTGTATTACCCATGGATACAAAACGTCAGAACCATTCGGGAATTAATATATCCGCGAGAACTGAAGCAATAGTTCCGGTAAATGTAAGCATCGATGAGGATAGCATTGTGCTGAACGCAGAAATTGAGAAAGGTGTTTTCATCGGAAATACTATTATACCAGCCAAAGGCGTTCGACACGTAAAGGTTCTGAACACAACTGATAGAGATGTAGTCATAAACAACTTCAACATAGAGGTTGAACCACTGAAAAACTACAAGGTATATGCAGGAAAACAACAGAGAGGTGATCAGAAACGTTTCGAGAAACTGCTGGGAGTTATAGATAAAGATAATTTGGACAAAAGATCTATGGACAGCTTGCTTGAGATAATCAAAGAGTATCAAGATGTTTTTCACTTGGAGGAAGAGAAGTTGACAACAAACAATTTCTACAGACAAAAGCTGCAGATGGCAGACGATAGTCCGGTCTACATTAAGAATTATAGGCTACCTCAAGCTCAAAACGAAGAAATATTACAGCAGGTCAGAGACTTAGAAGACAATGATATTGTCGAACCGTCAGTAAGCCCATACAATTCACCACTTTTGGTTGTACCGAAGAAGACTTCAGATGGTAAAGCTAAGTGGAGACTTGTAGTGGATTTTCGTAGATTGAACGACAAAATCATCAATGATAAGTTTCCTTTGACTAGATTGGAAGACGTTCTAGATAGGCTCGGTAGAGCGAAGTATTTCTCAACTTTGGACATGACTAGTTCATTCCACCAAATCGAACTTGAGAAAGAATCTAGACCCGTCACCGCGTTTTCGACCAGTGATGGTCACTATCACTTCAAGAGACTACCATTTGGATTAAAGATTTCGTCGAACAGTTTCCAACGGATGTTGACGATAGCTTTGAGTGGTTTAAGTCATGAGGCATTCCTATACGTAGATGACATCATAGTTTTTGGATGCAGTGTCAAACACCACAATGATAATCTTCGCAAAGTGTTACAGCGAATGCGACAGTACAACTTGAAGTTGAACCCTGGGAAGTGTCACTTTTTGAAATCGGAAGTAGTGTATTTAGGGCATTTGATAACCAGTGAAGGTGTTAAAACAGACCCGTCTAAATTTGAGACGATCAGAAACTATCCGGTTCCGAAATGTGCAGATGAAGTACGCAGATTTGTTGCGTTCTGCAACTACTACAGGCGTTTTATTCCGAATTTTGCCGGAATTGCCAAAAGTTTGAACTCGCTATTGAAAAAGAACGTTACATTTGAATGGACCGAAGAATGTCAAGAAGCGTATGAAACACTTAAGAATAAATTAATTGAGCCACCAATTTTGCAGTATCCAAATTTCGAAAAACCATTCATTTTAACAACTGATGCATCTAATTATGCATTAGGCGCTGTATTATCGCAAGGTGAAATTGGACAGGATTTACCAATTTCGTATGCAAGCAAGTCGCTAGCAAAGCACGACATCAACAAACCAGTCATAGAAAAAGAACTTTTAGCCATACATTGGGGCATAAACTTTTTCAGACCCTATCTCTACGGAAGAAAGTTCGTAGTTGTCACAGACCATAGACCACTAGTATCTTTATTCACCCATGCAAATCCTTCATCAAAACTCACTAGAATTAGAGTTGACTTATCGGATTATGATTTCACGATTGTGTACAAGAAAGGCAGCATGAACACGAATGCTGATGCCTTGTCAAGAATTGAGTTGGATTCTGACTCTTTAAAAGCATTGATACCTCCAGTTACAGATGAAACAGCAAAGCGTAAACTATTAGCAATTACAAGGGGCATGGCAAAGAAAACAGAGGATAAAAAGCAAGAAACCCGCAGCGAAAGCAACCACGTAAAGGTAGAACCTGATCAATTCTATTGTTGGGATTGCACTAGCTTGTCGGATATCACCGGTGTTATGAAGTTAAAATTTATCCTGCGCAATGATGAAAATAAAAGTATTGATATCGTACGTACGAAAGATATTGTAAAAGTATATTGTAGCGATATATCTAACGTGAAACCAGTTTCCGTTAATGCAAAGCTAACAATAAATAGGGGTACCCGCAGACACAAAAGTAATGAGAATAATAGTGATAATCCACATTCAGAACACGTTTTGATTATGGAGAAACTATTAGATTTTGCTAGACGTAACAAAATCCAAGAACTCTCATTATCAAGTGATGATGTTATATTTGAGTCTATAGACAAGGAAGAATTTAAGAAAGTATTTAACCTGTTGCAACGAAAAGGTAAAGATAATGCGCATACGAAGCTAAGAATAATGATATACAAGCCGCCCGCTAAGATAACGAATAAAGATGAACAGGTGAAATTAATAGAAGAATATCACAATTCACCGCACGGAGGACATTTAGGGATTCGCAAAACTTTGTTAAAGCTAAAACAAAGATATTGCTGGAAAAACATGAACGGTATGGTTAAATCCCACATAAGGAATTGCACACCTTGTCAAATAAACAAACAGGTGAGACACACAAAAGAAGAAATGATGAAAACCGACACACCAACAACGAGTTTTGAAACAATACAAATAGATACCGTAGGTCCACTAAGAATATCTAATAACTATAGATACATATTAACCGTACAATGTGAACTAACTAAATTTGTAGTAGCGTTCCCAATAGAGAATAAAGAAGCACAAACCATAGCTGTAGGAATAGTTAATGAGTTTATATTAAAATATGGACATTTCAAAGTACTCAAGTCTGATTTAGGTACTGAATTTACAAATAAGCTTATGAGCAACATCTGTGATTTGCTAAAAATAAAACAAATATTTTCAACACCATATCACCACCAAACTTTAGGAGTAGTAGAAAGGAATCATCGGGTACTAAACGAATATATGTATTCGTTTGCTGATGACCAACAATGGGACAAATGGGTTCCATATTACACATTTGCGTATAATACAACCCCAAATGTAGATACAAACTACACTCCATTTGAATTGATTTTCGGTAAACTTCCATATTTACCAAATGACATAGTTGATAATCAAGATGTAATTTACGATTTAGATGATTATGCCAACGAGTTAAAGGCAAGATTGAGGATGTCGATCAATAGAGCACGAAGTTTGATTGAAAAAGTTAAAATCAAAAGAACAATGAACCAAACAAATATACATTCTTTGAATCCTAAAATAGGAGATTTCGTACTTTTGAAAAATGAAAATAGAAAGAAACATCAACCGCCATATAAAGGTCCATATAGAGTATTGGACATGGATCACTGTAATGTCACTTTAGACATAGCAGGAAACCGTAAATTAGTACATAAAAACAGATTAAAACCTTACCACACATGTAACATAAACGACAATGTACTTGAATAAAAAAATATATATATATGAACCTACATATAAAAATTTTGTAATGATACGCATTATGTTAAGTTAAGCTAGGTAAGCATTATTGTAAATAAAAAAAAAAATATATTGAACCATAAAAAAAAATATATTGAACCTACAAATAGAGAAATTTTGTTATATCTTAAAGTATATTAATAATGATAAATTTTGTTATGACTAAAGATAAGAGAATATTATTGTAAAAACCCCTTCTGGGATTATTGAACCTAATGTTGTGATTAGTCTTCATTTTTTTTTTGTTGCAAATGAACCCTAATCAAAAAAGAGGGTAAAAGTGTAATGATATAACATCACATGCATGAAATAAATCAAAACAAAACAAACAAGTCAAAATAGAACACCATGCAATTCATTAACATTGTCTACGTAATAGCAGACCACACAATGTTATACAACTGACCATATCAGGTTTCCGAGTAGCGACCGTGAATATCCATGCCATATGGTGTATTCAAATGTAGTACAGAGTCATGTTGCGATCGATAATGAATTATGTGTCACTATGGCACGCGATACAAATATGATATGTTTTGGTTGCAGTGTGTTTAAGCGCACATTGATATGTTTTGGTTGCAGTGTGAATAAGCGCACATGGCAATAAATCTAGTACGTGTTGATAGAGTGGCGCTAGAAATGTTGGTCAAGTGTGGCGTGTGAAAGTTGAACACATGTGATTCATATAGAATATTGTGTCATGGGAAATTTATGTGTTATTGATTTATTTCAGGGCATGCTGAGTTTAGATAATAAAATAGGTTAAGTTATGTTTGTAAGGTTTTGTAAAAATCGTATATAAGGAATGGTAAGAATGTTTGAAAAATAGATTCATTTGAGTAAGCGTGCAATACACTGTTTTATTCTATTGGGTCTCTGCTCTTGCGAGGTTTTTCTTGCAAAGCATAATTCAAGCACGGCAAATGTCTAAGACTAGCTTTGACATGGTGCCATCATTAACTGCGGCCTCGCCGCTTTGGTAGGTAGAATAGTGGTACAATCCATTCTCCACAGTTGAGTTAGACTAATCTTTACTCCACCACAGTAAGGACCCTACGTCGATTCAAACAAACGGAGAAATATCCCAAGGCCCAACAACGAACATATTTCATGGCGACCTCAGCATATTTCAATATATATATATATATATATATATATATATATATATATATATATATATATATATATATATATATATATATATATATATATATATATATATATATATATATATATATATATATATATATATATGGGGGCCCAGTAGCTCTGCTCGCTAAGGCCTCAAGCCGAAAAGCGGCGTGAAACGGGGCCTGCGGGCTCGAATCCCGCCAGTGCCATGGCTGTAATTGTGAATGTGTGTGATGGTCTATGAGGGTGGCTAATGGGCCCAAACTGGTGGCCTAATGCTGGCCGCGTTCCCGGTAGCCCTCTTCACTAACCTAACCTTACCTAACCTATATATATATATCGAATATATATCGAGCATTAGAAAAATTCACTTCATAAACCCAGAAGGATAAATCGCTAGACGGATGGAAAGCCTACTTACAACTACGAACTAATCGTAGTCGTGAAAACCTATTATGTCCAATGGAATACTCTGTTGGTCGAAGGTGCAATCTTGATGATAAGATTGCTCTTTCTAAAAGCCGCGCCAAAGTATTACTGAAAGGATTGCATGAAGGAACGTCAGGAGGCCATCTAGAAGTAAAAAAGACCCTAGCTTAGGTGCGCAATCGATTCTGTTGGAATCACGCTCGAGAAGGCTTAGAGGATTGATGCCGAAAGTGTACCATCTGCGCGTGTGTCAAAGGTCTATATTGGAGAACAATAGGACAAGTGGGAGTGCCATTAGACATTGCAGTATCCTTTCCGGAAATCGGTATATTCTAGAGCTGGCGGATTAATTGAGTAAATGACCAGGAGCATACCCCATTCCAAATCAGTCTTGTGAATACTAAAATGGAAACACACAAAAAGTCAACACATATTCAAAATCTTTACTTTGCGGTTTTAGCGACATTCCATGAAAGTGGTGAGCACTCAAATTATTTTATTTATTTTATAATAATAATAATAATATCGAAAACCAAATCCATACATTTTAGTATATTTTACATTTACTAATTTAACGAATAATGTCACTATATAAAATCGGAATATGTGAGAATAAAGACAGTCTGTTTCGCTATGCCAAATCGCTCGGCAACTGAATATTCGCCAAGTAAGTATCACACAAGAACATTGTGACCAGCTAGGATGCAACAATTTATAATATTACCCCAAGAGCCAACAGCATTAGCAGAACAGTTCGTCTCGAATTGGGATCAGCCGGTATGGTGTAGCTCGTGAGCTGCATGCGGAGCAGAATCGAAATTTCGAGACGCAAGTTTTTCTTGAAGTGTGCAAATTATTAGGAATACGAGAGTCACTAGATCCCGATGAATGTTAGTTGAATATAAGCATAGCACCGCATATGCTGATCATGAGCCAATAAACAGATGCTGCAAAATATTCAACAGTATGAGCCAACACATTTCCCCCAAGATATCCAAAGCGTCCTTTAAAAACAGAGCTACCAAGGCTCTCTTATCCTACCGTCGCTAGTCTACCGGCCTAGTATATCCTCTTATGGCTTAGGACTAATTATTTTTTTTATATAATTGATTAATTTTTTTATAATTGATTAATTAATTATTTAATTTCAAAACAAGAACAATGCTCCTGCACCCTCAGTTAGACGGAATGGTTAAACGCTTCAACGAAACACTAAATAAGCATTTGACCAGAGTGATTGACATAAAACCAAAGAGACTAAAACCAACACTTTCCACTATTTTTCAAAAACATAATTCGTCTATCAGTCGATCTGAAGATTGAAGCACCTTCAGCGCAAGCAGTGACCACTTCAGCGTACGCAACATTCGAACCAAACCAAATACACCTACTTGTGCGGAAATGACTCAAGGTTACAACATACAACATGAAAACAAGGTAGGATTTAAAGGCTACCTCATCAAGAATCCATCAGGACCACCTGGTTTGTTTGTACAAATTTCGACGCCAAAAGAGTCGATCCCCAGTTTCGCAATATATTTGGGAAGAACCGTACAAAGTCATCGACTGGATAAATGCAGGGCTATGGAGTCGGGAAGAAAAAGTTGCGATTCCGACTCCCGAGTAACGACTCCGACTCAAAACTTACGACTCCGTACTTCTACTCCAAACATTCGTAGTTCTAATATATAGTTAAACCCAGAAGGTTAAAATCGTTTTTTGACCTACAATAAGATCATATTTTCTTACTAGTTTGTTACCTTTAGTAACATTAAATTATAAACTACGCTATATTGTCAAAGGGTTTATTTCAAAATAGAAAATATTCCTATTACATTTCACACACACTGAAAAAAAAATATTGTCCATTTAAATAAAAACGTGGTTTACGCTAACCATTTTCGCGCTTAAAATGGCGCCAACAGTGCAAATTTTCAAATTGACAACCCACACCTGTTTGATATGAACGCGCTATTTATACAATAAATATTTGTTCACAGGGAATATTGCAGTGTTTGGTAGAAAAACTTTGTATTTTTCTTCCAAAAGTAATAAACTTTTGTTAGAAACGAATTTGCGTTCAAAATAAATGCTTTGAGCTGTTAATCGAAACACTTTGTTTTTTATTCTAACAGCAATATGGCTGACTATGTAAAAAGGAAAATGTTCAGCTTGAATGCTCGCATGCTAGCTGTAAAATACTTATCGCTTAAATAGTATTCCAGTGGTATCAAATCTTTTTATTGGTTGTGCACGCTGCTTATTTTCTCAGAACAGTTTTGGAAGTGCAAAATCAAACTTCAAATAACATTCAATATGAATTGCTATGCGTGGAAAAGTTGTATGGTAAACAATGAACTATTTTCTACTTTAATCACCTTGGTTTTCGCTTAAGAAGGGAATAAAACAATCGTGGTTATATCTAGTAAGAATATTTATTGTACAGTAAAACATACATGAATTTTCAGACTTAAAGCCTATTTACATTTTTAAGAATTCCAATTATTACAAACAATATATATGAAACAATATGAATTCAATGAGTCATTCTTTTATTATATTGTTTTATTTCTAACAAATTATTTTCCATTTGATAATGGGTATATGTGTAAAGGAGTACTAGCGAAAAAATCAATATAAAATAAAATAACCTTCTTTAAGTTCATTCCGATTTCATAGCTTTGAAAATGTTCATTGAATTTTTTAACTTCTACTTCATTGCACAATATAAATAAAGAATAATCCGGGCTAGCAATGAATTCGAGGATTTTAAACAGTCGCAAAAACTAATTCCTTCTCTGAGATAAATACGTAAGTTTTTTATATGTTGTGCCCTTGTAGACTACAGTTTGTGCCATATATACAGAGTTTGTTTTTAATGCTGCCTCCACATATGAAATTATGCTGGAATATTCAGTCTGAATCTTTAAATCTTTCATCTCTGTATCATCAAACTGAAGTTTATGTGGAAATCCATTATATTTCAAAATAAAATTTGAAAAAGAAAAAAAGCTTTTTATGGATAATGAAAAGGCAATATTTCTTCTACTAGTTATGACGCTTGCATACATTTTTAAATTTTTGTGTTTGCTTTCAAAACGGAAACACCACAAATATTTCAATGGCCCACTATTCTCTATTATAGTAGGATAATGAAGCATAAAATGATGTTTTGGTTTGAGGGAACCAAATAAATTCAAATAAAGTTTGTGGTGATAATGAATTAAATTTTGTAAAGCCTCAATATCTTCATGTGAAATAATATTTAGTAGAACATAATCAATTATTTTGAGTAGTGTGCAAAAGAGGTGCCAAAACTTATTACTTGGTGAAATTAAAACTCCTATTAGTAAGGGCAAAAAGTGGGTAAAATCCCACATCTCACTAGCTGACATCTCAAGACTATTTGCTTTCAATCGACTTAAACTAATATCTACAGAAACGTTTCCGATTTCAATAATTCCATAAGGAAACATTTTTTCCTATAATTCAACGTTTTCAGAGACAAAACGTTGTTTTGAATTAGAGCTAATAATATTTGACAAATTTCATACTGACAAATTCCTTCAAAAATGTCATGCATCAGATCTGCTGTTAAATTGTCTGTGACATGAAATAAATAAACTTCATTATAAATACTGGGTTAAATCTTTATTATTTGTAAATACTATTATGAAATAATTTCTTACCTTTCGTTTGTTTTCACAATATTTTCTTCTCACTTTTCGTTTAATTTTCAAAACCAAACTCACTAACTAATCTAAACTGCAATTTAAATTTTAAACTGATAGGTCATATGTCCTAACAAACTGAGTTTTAATCACTGACTGATAAGTCATGCAGAGAAAGATTTGATAGGACAGAACGATGTACTTACCTCAAATGAACGGTATTTTGTTTGCTTCAAATAATTTTCTATTTAAACGAATAGAAAGATATGATTATTGCAAATGTTTAAGCGCTTTTAATTCAACCGTAGCATTTTGAACATGTTTGTATCCTAAAAAACGCGAACAGCGTTTGTTTTAAAAATTTTGTATTTTACCCAACAGAAAAGCATATTTATTATGAATGCAAATGCGCGTTCAATTCAAACGCGTTTTCGAAATATGCCAGTATTTACGTTAAACGACCAAAACGTTCGCTGCAATCACTTTTTTGCTTGATTCAACAGTATTTGGTCAAAACAAACGTGAATTTCACGAATATGTGATCAAACGCGGTACGCGTTCCTTAGGAATATGCTTTTTTCTTTCAGTGCACTAATATAAAAACACAAAAAACACATAATTCAAGTTAGTTCTTAAAAATAATATTGCTTCAATCAGATCTGACTTCATCACTCCTCTTAAATCCGATTTAATTATTCTAAGGGCAGAAAACAAGCGTTCCACAGATACTTGAGTCGGGGGCAACGCCGTAACGAGCAACGCTGAATTTGGACGATTTCGTGATTCTTCGTTATGGCATCTTCTACTTCCAAAGCTGAACTTCGGCCAAACTTCTCAACATCATTCAGTGCTCTATAAAAATTTAATTTGTTGGCTTCCAGGTGCGATTAATTTTCTCCTTCGTTACTTTTTCCCAAGCTTAAGCGCTGCCGCTTTGCTCGTTCTTGTTCGTCAATATATTTTTCGAATTCATCTTCATCATCAACTTCAGTACTTGGTGGAAGTGATGACGACTGAATGGTTCCCTGCTGTGGTCTAGCCATGGCTTCACTTACCGTACGCAATCCTTTCATACGAATAGCTAATTCGCATAACGCAATTTTAGCACGCGCTTGCTGATCTTCTATCAGGATAGCCCGGACTGAAGAATCTACATATATTCATTTTTGAACGGCGAAAGATAAGACATTTCCATATAAAAAAAAACCAGGTGTAAGGTAATCTGCTTGAAATTTTTTCGTCATTATATAAGGTTGATATAGCAACTCTAGAAGTTTTTTTTAGCTTCTTCCTAATCCAGTCAAAAATTGAAAAATCGTCCACAAATTTTTAGGCTTGGTGCTGAATTTCCGAGTCGGAGTCGGCTGGTGAAAATTAGCTTCGACTCCGACTCCAACTCCATCAAAAATTGTTCGACTCCTCGACTCCGACTCCTGACTCCGACTTCGACTCCACAGCTCTGGATAAATGATGTTGGACAACGCATACAGGAACAGTGAAAGTCGAAAGCAAAAATATAGACGACGCTGCTGGGTCAATTTGCTTCATATTGCGAGCATGATGTCAACAAACTAGCTACGAAATATCTATTCGGCGAATAGATTCAAAACGGATTGGTGTTTCAAAGTTTTCGAAAAGATTCTCAAATTGATTTGTTTTGATTTCCGATGCAAATTGTTTTACACAAGCTTTTTAGGTACCACTACATCGAAATAATATCATGTGCGAATCCTATGCATACAATGCTTATAAAAAATCGTCTAGAACAAATTCTTCCAATTGCATCCGAAAGGGTTGGTCGTATTTTTAATAGTCAGCAATTAAAGGGAATTCACGTGCCATAATTGAGATTTTAATGGCACCGATAAGAACACTTTTGCCATACTAGATAGAAAGATAGTGAACAGATCCATTTAGAGGAGGTGAACCTAATCTGAAACATTATTCAAAATAATTGTTGAAATTTCTTTGCAACTTATTGTATTCGTATTTATTTTTGAAAGTATAAGCTGTGATGTTTGCTGTTTGCTGTTTACTGTTTTGATAGAAATTTTACAATAAATTAGTCGGCAGCTTCTATGATACATTAGATATTTAGAGTAATACTATTGTATTTCTCAGTATGCAACCAAATGACTATTCGTTTCATTACTGGTAAACAAACTCTTCCAGAGCAAGTAAAGTGCTCATTCAAATCCCAGCTTCACCATTCACCCTCTATTCGCATAGCAGTGAGATTTATTGGCGAGAAATTTTTGAAGTTCCAAACAAAAATTATGAGTCCGTTTGTTTGACTTAATTACATTTTTGCTAATGGCCGTCATAAAATGCTTTTTATATACCGCACTTGACTTTAATTACGAACGTATTTCATGTCGTAGTTTATATATTGCGAAAGCAACTCAAACAGAACGCGCCAAAAGATTTTACGTTGAATAATGCTTTTCGGGTATCTGAGTTGTTTCACGGTCGTATCTGATATCTTGTATCTGAAAAGTCATCTTTTTTGAAGTTTCGGGCAATAAAAGTATGCACGTTTAAGTTTCATTAGATTTTGCGGTTTAAGTGCTTCAAATGTAATTTATATGGAGAATTTTTCGTGTTTGCCGATTAAGATGTTACATGCTTAATTAGCAGCTATATGTGATAAAGTTTACGAAGACGATGTGGATATGCTAAAATTCCACACATTTTTGTTGAGGAAATAGGACTTCAAGGACATCAAGTGAAATTTACATTTTGAAGCGAATTTATAAAAATGGGAAACCAGATTAAAACCCATATGTGGTAAAAATCGAGCAGACTTTTAGATTTGCGATTGTAAAAGGGATGGAAGTATTTGCCGTCTATGTGTAAGTAAGTTTTGAGAATAGTTTGAATTTTACAAGTCTAGAGTTTTAATGAATATTTGTGCACATCACGATTTGAGTAGCTGTAGAGAAACATTAATAAATATTTTTTTGTTGAAGTTTATGTTATATTTTTCTTCAACTTAAGGTAGTGTGCAAAGTATGAAACTTGAGAGCGATGATTGTAGGAGCCTGTCTAACCAGATTATACTAACTTTATTTAGTGTATGCTTATTTCGTATCACTAGAACAACCTCTTGTGTTGCATTTGCGGTAACATCAGGCAGCAGTAGTTCGCATACCGAAGCGGCCAAGCATAATATGAAAATACAATTGAGTGCATTGTGGTTGAATATTTATACGTCCGCTTTATCAACAATGTATTAGCACGTTCGAAGTCCTTCAAGGCAAAATAATCCAAGCAGAGGCGAATATTCGCAAATTTGAGCACGCTTGTGAGCTCAGATGGTTGAGTGTGTACTTACTTGCTAATTACGACCACCCGGTATCGAGGACCTGCTAAAAATCCTTTACACGGTTATGCAAAAATACTGAAATTCCCCTGCACTAATCTGAAGTAGTGTACTTAGTTCAAGTGCAACACACTTCCGTAGTGCATTGTTTGCACGTGTGTGGCAATGCGCGAGTGGTTAACCTAGTGAGTATATGCCGCGTGCCTATGTTGTGTTTTGATTTATTTGATGAAAGGATCAATTGGGCGCTTGTTATCGAACAATATAAGGAGTACTCGGCTTTGTATTTAAACAATTGTTTAAATAAGGAAAAGTTCAATGTGATGTTACGAGAGGTTCTCTAAATGGTGAGGTAAGATTGAAATTTGAAACTACTGGACCACCGACGATGATAAAGATGCAGCATTATTTAATTGATGCAGGGTTATTTTAACTGAATTTTATATAGTGTAAACATTTGCAATAATCCACAAACATATGTGATATCCTAAAAAGGGGTCAAAGTCTTTTTACTTAAAGTATCAATGTTCTCAGTTCTGTTATTTTGAGATATTGATTTCTATGATATATTGATCTCTATGATATTGGTCTCTGTCCTGAATGTTTTTCAGTAATTAGTAGCTTTATAGCTTTAGTAGATTTTGGTATTTGTGAATGAAGAGGAGGATACCGACCATTATACCCATGACAATTGGCATCGGAGTACTTGAGACTACAAATCGACTAGCTATCTTGGAGTGATGCTGGACACCAAACATACACTGAAAGAAAAACTCTTGGTTGATTCAACTATTTTTAATAGTATTGCAACGATTCATTCAAAATCGTTAAACGAACTACGGAAAATAGTTATTTTTACTATGTTAATATAGTTAATTTAACGATATAAAAGTAGTTGGCTCTGGTTATACAAAAAATATCGCAACGTTCATGAAATCAACTGTTTTAATTGTTTCATAACCACGAAAATTAGATGATAAATAGAAAATATTCATCAATTCACTCAAAACTTCAACGTTCCGAATTATCAACAGTTTTTATGGTACTTAAACTACTTTGCAATAGTTGATTTCAACAAACGTAATTCAGTGAGCAAAGTCTTTGGAATTATTCTACGCAAAGTAGAATAGTTTCAACATTTGGACGTTTTTCATGCTCCGAATGAAATTGTTTATCAACCACGCGTTATGGTGCATAAAAGTAATCAACCATTTTCTTATGGTTGTTTTAACTATAGCCCTAGTTGATGGCAAAACTAAGGAAAACTGTTGATTTTTCATACTCCTCATACTCATACTCCTATTCTATCATATAAGTTTCATATGATACATGGCAAAATTGTGTTCGGTTTGCTGTTCGATATAATTCATATTCATGTTATGCTGTGAAGCCTTTATATTACGTTGCATGACGCTATTTTGTTCAGAATACAGCGTTTTCCGCTGTGGCAAAACAGTGGGCTGCGGCAAAGCGCAGTCAAAAAATTAGAATGCACTGTTTTGTATGGTAACGCGCACAATGGCTGCGGCCGAATTTGCGGCAGCGGCAGAATTTGCCAAATTTCTAATTTTGCCGCACCGCTAGCGGTGATACCTACCATAGGTTGGCATCACCACTAGGTTGAAGTAAATCTGATTGAATTAGGTTGAATGATCTGGCCAACCTAATCCTCGTACAACAGGATTTAGCAATACAAAAGAAAAAAAAAATGAATTTGGTTGGTGCCTTGATTGCATTGACAGCGACATTGTCGCTGCATTGTGATACACGAAATTCAACTGCGGCATTCACGCCTCCCCTGCCTATATTTCGTACTATGTATATGGTTGGAATACCATTGTTTGTGGTTGCTTACTTTTTTTGCACCACGGACGTTGTTAATCAACCACGCGTCATGGTTCATAAAAGTAATCAACTATTTTTTTATGGTTGTTTTAACCATAGCCCGTAGTTGACGCAAAAACAACTAAGGAAAATTGTTGATTTTACCAAGATTTTTCTTTCAGTGTAGATCACATCCGAAGAGCATGCGATAGGGTGCTAGTAGCTGATATATCGCTTTGGAGACTCAGGCAATCGTTCCCGGATCTACTACGTGTAAATGTAAACTTTTTATGACGATAACTAACCCAATCCTCCTGTTTGATGCGAAGATATGAGCCGCTGCGATAAGGTTTGAAAAGTATTGAATTAGGTTAGCTTGCGCTCAGTGCAGCGAAGCGCTGCGAGTTGTGAGTAACTGCACTCCATTTTTTGAGGAAAAATGAACACATTATTAAAGAAAATTGGTTGTGATTCTGAGCGAAAGAAATATTTACTCAGTTGAAAGAAAGGAATTTATTTATTTCAATATTGAACTTGCGCTGAATAAAATTTGGTATAGTTTCAAGGAAATGTTGCCATTAATCTGGCATCAATCGGTTCTCGTACGACCACCGAAGTTAAGCAGTGTTGGGCGCGGTTACTACTTATGCCTAGTACTATACTCTTCGCGAAACGAATTCAACGGTCAAATCCCATACAAAAAGAGCTTTACTGGCGAATTGAAAAGCTCTTTTTGTATGGGATTCGACCGTTGAATTCGTTTCGCGAAGAGTATAGTACTAGGCATTAGATGGAGGACCGTTTGAGAACATCGCATGTCGTTGGCACGCAATAACTCTCCCTCCCTTCATATAAAAAGCGCGGTTTACTTTGAAGGGAGTGGAAAAAAACAAGTAAAAACAAATATTTTCACGTGCCAAGGCAATATGGTAAATATTAAACTTGCAATAAGTAATTTTTTTTGACAATGCCGAAGCTCAGGGGACTACCTTTTGAAGCAAATGCTTAGCTATGGCGGTAAAAAGACACAAATAGGAGAAGCCGATGTCAATTATTCCATTATTCTTTTTTTTAAGTGTCACATTTTTTCTTATTTTCTGAAGCGCTAGTGTTATTTATGCCTAGCCACCACTTAAAGCTACTTAATCAATCACACTTTTTTAAAATGTTTCTTTTACATTCTGGAAGAATCTTTCCAGTTCAATATTTATTTTCTTGTGAAACTACACTCTAAAAAGTGGGTCTATAATTAATACTTTGATAATAGGAAATATATTCATTTTTTCGTTTAAAATAACGAACCACAAATTTTTTTACACATTCGATGTGCATTTTTTGCTTTTACGTCATATCAGCTGAATAATACACAGCTTTTTGTAAATTGAAGCAAAAAGAGTGTAAATTTACTAGTCTGCTATTCACCTTTGCGCCAAAGCTATAAAATTACATCATTTTTTAGGGTAAAATTACACGATTTGGTTGTAAAAAAATTTAAGCACTTAAGACGTAAAATATTCTTTTTACGCACTTTTGTAAATTTACATCTTTAATAGTAGGAAACCAGTTTCCTACTATTATAAGGGTAAAATTCAACCAAAATTTTTTCGAGTGTATGAAGACGTGCACTGAGAAAACACATGGCGCCAGACGCCATAATTTATAGACTTCTGGCGCCATGTACATAGTCGATTTAGGGATTGTGATAAAATATAGCGCCACACGCCATAATACATGGCGAAAAGTACATAGGCCTCCACGCCATGTACATGGCGTGGCGGACTATTTTACATGGCGTGGAGGACTATAGCACATGGCGTGGAGAACTATAGTGCATGGCGTGGAGGACTATCGTGCATGGCGTGGAGAACTATACTGCATGGCGTGGAGGACTATAGTACATGGCGTGGAGGGCTATAAGCATAGCGTCTGCTCCTATGTACTATGGCGTGTGGCGCTATATTTTATCACAAATCGACCATGTACATGGCGCCAGAAGTCTATAAATTATGGCGTCTGGCGCTATGTGTTTTTTCAGTGCACCTGATATGGAAAATACATATTTGCCGAGCCCAGGCGAAAGCTGGCGAGCCCGATTGTGGGGACGGTCCCGCCGGCGCTCGTGCGACTTCCGATCGGAGTGGGTTTTGAGCACGAGTCAACGCGATTTCGTGACGAGCTCTCAAATGCCGTCCACATGTTGGCGGTCTCGTGTGACTTCGGCTCGCTGGGCCCCGGCCAATATGTATTTTCTACATGAAGATGATCCAGCCAACAAAAGGCCACGAGCCTTCTAACTTCTGAGCATCTGAAGATATCATCAACTGCGTCAAAGACCATATCATATCCTCTTCTATACTCAAGAAGCTTGCCGATATTTATACATCTCCTCACACAGCATGGCTGCGAGTTATATTTGTAGTGCCATGAGCCATATTACATGGCTCATGGCACTATGTAATATGGCGTGTGGGGCTATAATTTCTGCGCCATGTAATTATGGCGCTGGGAGCTATACTGCATGGCTCAGGGTACTATGTACATAGCGCGTGGCACCATAAATGCTGCGCCATGTAACATGGGACGACGCGCTATGTAGATTCTGACATTATGGCGCTGGGAGCCATATTGCATGGCTCAGAGTACTATGTACATGGCGTATGGGGCCATAAATAATGCGCTATGTTACATGGCTCTGGGCGCTATGTGGATTTTTTTCAGTGTGGTGATGGTCGTTCGCTTAGGTTAGGTTAGGTCGAAATGGCTGCCGATCCACAGGGACCTTCCGACCAGCACACATAGGCACAAGAAAGGCCCGTTGTGATGCCATAATAAATTAGTGACTTTCTCCTTCTCACTAAAATCAGGAAACCATCTGCTTCCTTTGATAAACCGGACTATCGCCTTTAAATTGACCAGGGACAGTTCCGTCAGGTTTGAGAGAAAGGGTGCACCAAGTGCCGCCAAGCTTCTCCTTGCCAAAGCCGGGTACTGGCACACGAGATGGAGGACGGATCCCTCCTCGTCCTCAGAGCCACAACTCCGACAGAAATCGTTAAACTCTACGCCCAGTTGTTGCACGTGCCGCCCTATGAGGCAGTGGCCAGTTAGAACGACGACAGTGCAACGCAGAGCGTTTCGAGTTAAGCCTAAAAGCTACCTGGTGCGATGCGCATCCATGGATAACCAGGACTGCCTTGCTATCGCACAGGATGATTTCTCTACCCAGGACTTCCTAGCGCCCTCAAGATATTTTTGCCAGATGGCCAATTTCACCGATGTCATCGGTTTTCCTATTGAGGAGCAAGAGACCTCCGGTAACAAGGTTCCAAGCCTTGCCAGCTCATCGGCCTCACAGTTGCCCTGAAAACTTCTATGTCCAGGTACCCAGATCAATTGAACAACCGAATGTCTCGATATCTCCCTAAGAGATGCACTGCATTCAGCAACAATGATGGACACTGTACAAGGACCAGCAATGGACTTAAAAGCCGGTTAGCTATCTGTGAAAATACTAATATTGACCCCGAATATTCGATTTCACAGAAGCCAATCGATAGCCTGTAAAATAGCTGCAACCTCTGCCTGAAAGACACTACAGTGGTCTGGTAGACGGAGGGACAGGTAGAGATTCAGCTCATCTGAGTATGAAGCAGCACGAAAAGTGCCTTAGTAGGGGTGGATCGGAGCGCTCCAGTTACCAACAGTGCAGCCATCCTCCGCACTTTTTCAAGCTGCCGTTTGCAGGTAGCCTTTAGAGCAGCCTGCCTCCAGAACGCAACCCCAAACAATAGAATTGGCTCAACCACAGCAGTATAAAACCAAGCAACAGTACGATGCTGTAGTCCCCATTTCACTCCTACGGCTCTTTTACAGCAGTAAAGTGCATTGAAAGCCTTCCGTGCTCTTTCTGCTACATTGTAGGTCCATAGTAACTTCGAGTCGAGGATAAACCCTAAGTACTTGACCTTCTGACTCAGTTCAATGGATACCCCATTTAGTTTGGGTAACTCAAATAAGGGAATTTTATAGTTCCTTGTAAACAGTACTAGCTCCGTTTTGTTAGGATTTACGTCGTTAGCTTAAAGAACAAACAGTTTTTTTTTCTGCAGTCGATTGAGAAAAACTTACGCGATAATTTTCAATTTCATATCCGTAAAAACTGCTACAATTTTTTCGAATTCAATATCACAACAGAAAAAGATTTCATGTACGCACACAATACTAGTTTCAGATTACGATTTATAGAAGTAGGAGTCATTCCACGTTTAAGATTTCCATACAATCTAATATTCTTCATAGCGCGAGTACGAATTTCAACAGTAATGAAAAATAACGATTTCGTTTTCAATTAAAAAAACACGACCTATCTACTTATCTATGCATCTATTTTGTCCATCATAAAGCATTGAATCAATAAAATGCATACACGCATTTAAAACGGAATATGTTCTCATAAAAAAATTTATCTACAAAACCCAGAGTGTTTGACGGTATTTAGCAATTTGAATTTTGCATCCATCAAAACGAAAACATAGCTGTGCCTGTATCAATTTCAACGCAAGAGACACATGTATGGAGAGTTAAGTCAGCGAAGTAAAAAATTGTGTTTAAGTGCATTGAAGAAAAACCCTTATGCCGATAATAAGTTAAAACTTAAAAAACTGATTTGAAAGCAATTTTAACATTATTAAATTAATGTACGAATCTAGTACAGATGTCATTTAACGTATATATATATAATTAAGTGCCAAAAAAATCAAACAACGAGCAGAGGCAAGAAAAATTTGAAACATACACTGAGAAAAATACTTCTATTTTTTGAAGAAAAATGAACACATTATCAAAGAAAATTGGTAATGATTCTGCGCCAATGAAATATTTACTCAATCCAAGGAAAGAAATTTTTTCATTTCAAAGAACAAATATTGCACTTGCCCTGAGTAAAATTTGATATAGTTTCAAGAACATCTGGCATCTGGCATAAATCGGCTCACGTACGATCACCGAAGCTAAGCAGTGCTGGGCGCGGTTACTACTTAGATGGGGGACCGCTTTGAAAGCATCGCATGTTGTTGGCACGCAAAACCGCGGAAAATTTTTTTCCATATTTTCCTTTTTTTAAAAAGTGCCTCTTTTTTTTCTTATTTTCTGAAGAGAGTATTATTTATGCCTAGTCGCCAATTTAAGCTATAATGACACTTAATCAATGGAGTTAGGACAACTGAAGAAGCATAAAGTCAACCATGAACCCGGCGGAATTCGAACCCACGAGCGGTAGATCGCTGCTTTGGATTGACACGTTAGCGAGCTAAGCTATCGACCCTTTATTTTTGTAGAGGAAATGTTGATAGAAGTCATAAAAACTATCAATTTTTTCGTCGAATATTGAAGCATGGTTGTTGTTGAAACATAGAAAAAAATATTCGCGGTGTAGATATAATTTACTAAATTCATAGACATAATTTACAAGATTTGAGGAAAATTACTTACTTGAAATAAGGTGAAGCAAAAATTGTATTCCGTTGAATGTAAGAAATTTTTCAATGATATTTATACAAATTACTGATATCAAATAAAAGTTTATTTGATTTGTGGAAGATTTCACATCTCGTAAACAAGTAAATATTTTCTTTGATTTTCGGAAACATATTTTTCTGAGTGTAGGTATAGTTTTATATAAATTAACAACTAAATTTAAGCTGGGAAATGAAATAAGAGAAGTTAATATAAAAAAAGATACAAATCGGTTGATTATTATAAGACATAATGCATCAATATTTTGTATTTGAAATGATGTTTCTAAATGACGTCGAAAAAGAAGAGATCTGGATAAAACATGAAAATTTTTTTTCCGGACTTCCCCACACTGGGCGCCATGGAGAGAGATACATTGAACACTGCTTGACACAGAATAAAATTGATTGCGATTAGTAATTTTGACATTTTATTTATCATAAGATTTAAATTTTCCATAAACTAATCATTATTTTACGTAAAATGACGTAGATATTGAATTGAATAAGAAACATATTGTCTAAGTGAAAACGGAAATATTTAGTTAAATCAATGGATAAGCTTACCGAGATACAGTTGGTTTTGGCATGAAAGAGTCCAAAATAATCAATATTTCTTGTTAAAGAATTATTTCCGTCTTAGCTGGGAGTTTTTGAATTCTCTATTCGAGCAGTAGAATCGGAGAAACATTTCCTGAAAAATGCTGTAGTAACTAAGGAGCGATAATTATTTGTACCTGCAGTGCAATCAATGAAAAATACTGACACGGAAGTGTCAGGAATAAAAACACCATTTATAAATTAATAGAATGAGATTGGGCTTAAGAAAAAAAACCTTACGGAGCACTGGCTTGTTTAAGAAATTTTGAATAGTTTTTTAATCATTTGGAAATAACAGTGATATAAACAGCATTCGGGAACAACAGCCTTAATGTGTTGGGTTCAATAAATGATATGGAACATATCAAGAAGCTAGCGGAAAGACAGCGCGTATTCTAACCATGCAGTATACATATTTCAATCTACCAATACATAAAAGTTAAATGCAAATTATCAGTGAACGCTTTCAATATTTACCCGTTTCAAGTAAATTCATCAGCTTCTGAAACGTGCTTATAGTGATTTACTTGAAAATCAATCAGTAATTTGCATTACTCCAATTTCATTAGCTTGTTAAATTATATCCGCCCTAAAAATCAGTCATAAACTCAAAAAACCTTCATAACTGTAGTCAAACTATTCTACAATCATTATTTTCCTAATTTACTGCTGCACCCAAAAATCATAATGAAGCGTTGCCACAAAATTTACATTGCCGCCATAAAAGTACAAGTTACTGGCTCTCTAGCTCAGAGTGCCCTGTCCAGGTAAACTGCACGTAGATCCTTCATTTTATTTATGATGAAATTTTGAAGTCATAAAATCTCAAAAGGAGCACAGTTGGATATCAAACTATGAGGGCATGAATCGTGTTGTTCATTCGACTACGCTATACATACATAGAAGTCTAGGACATCGACAGAGGCATTGACGACTGTGACAGTAGCAAAAAAGAAATAAATCCTTCCAAATATATGGACGGAGACGTAAATGTTTCTTCGGGGAAGTCGTTAGAAGGCTATAAGCTTAGCTACGTCTGGCGCCAGTATTAAAAAGGATCTAAGGAAAAAATGTCCTTTTGTGCTGCACTGTTGTCCATCATATAGTTCTGGTTACTTCTTTCTTAGACTATCGAAGTGGTTGTATACACATATCGTACGTTTTTGTGCTCGTTTACCTGTGTCAGTGTCACCCAGTGTTTATTGTGACAGGTCGTCGAATAATTTATATCTCAATAAATTTATGTTTTTATTCAACCTGTCGTGATATTCGTTCATTTCACATTGAATTTATGGGAGCATTTGGGAAGAAATCTTAGAATGTCATTGTAGATGGCTCAGCAAATTTAATAGACATAAAATGTTTAATATTTCGCATTTTGAACATAGCATCAAATTTCTGCCGAATAAATTACCTACTTAAATTCGCATACAGTTTACTTTAGTTTCCAGCCTCTCACCACAGTTAAAACTGTATAAAGCAAACAAACTATGTGACTTTCACGTACCTGGGATAAGTATTATTTGCACTTTTAATCTCCTGGCGCACTGCCATAAAAGACCGCTCTAGTTTCCATTCTTCCTGGCTTGGAGAGTCGAGTGGCATTAGACCCGATCTTCAGAGTGCGAGCGGATTAGCTCTCTGGGTGTACTTGAGTATAAGACAATGCAAACAAAGGACGTGTTTTCAGTGATTATCAGATTATTTATTGTAACAACAAATTGATCGTTGAAAGAGAAGATTTGCGAACAGGTACTCCGATAAGTTCAGAAACATTCCAGATTAGGCAGGTTTTGCAAAATGCAGATTTTCAAAGATTATTCTTATCGATATCAGTAAATCAAAAAACACAGTGGCTTTATGCGAAACTCGTGTCTGTAAACGGAACACTCTCGAGGAGGTGTGGACAGAAGATCGTTTGATAAGATAAGTAATACATGTGCTAGTGTTACAATGAAAACACCGGAAAATGCTTGAATATAATGATCTCATCAGAGGTATTTATTTAGAAAGATAATATTTCGAGAAGAATGGATATATTTGCTGCACCTTGCAACTTGTTCGAATTGCTACGAGTAATACGTTTTTCACTGAAACAGGCAAAATATCCGAAATGGATAACGAAAAGTAATGATGAAAAGTATGTTGATCTTGAATTACAAGCTAAATAGTTTTTTGTTAGTAAGTGCATAGTAAAACAGCAGCAAATAAAAATACAAATACATTTTGATGATGTTATTAAAACCCAATTCGAAATTGATGAACTTACAGACAAAAGTCAACAATATATCGAAAATTTTTGCAATCTTCACACTATGCAGGAGCGCATTTAGAGAAGCGAATGAATTGAATGACAATTAGAGAAAATACAAATGAATCAAATATTCTACTTACCTACCTTTTCGTCGAAAAAGTATTTTATAAGTTATTTTCTCAGTACTTGAAACTGGGTTTGTTTCCACTGATACTTCTTATCAGGATTATTGCGTATTTTCTCCTTTACTCCTGACGTAGAAGATATTATTATTTCCTACTTGATAATGCTATGCTATGATTTTTCTTTGCATGTAACTAGTACCAATAACTTTTCACAACTAGAGATTAAAACAACTTATCCGACTCTAATTTTTCCTCCTCGAGCTTTGTTTCAATCTTGTTAAGTAGTTTGTTCATTCTTCTTAGCTCAATCTCATTCACCCTAATACCATATTCTTTAAAAGTGATCTGCGGGCAGAATATACATACCCCTCGAGTCTCGATTTTAGATTTAAGATTTAAAAAAAAAAGTCTAGCGCACCAGAACCGCTAGAAAACTAATTTTCGAAGAAATTGTCTTTGAGTGACAAAAAAATGTGGGAAGACGTAATACACTTTTTTGTACAACCATTCCTTATCCCAAGCAACAAAACTCAACTATAACACAAATGATGAAAATGTTCAGTGCTGGCAACACTTTCCCAATGAAGCAGCAATAAGTTCACCTTAACAAGCTCATACTTAAATCAACTTATCCTTTGAATTTCGTTCTCATCGGAGGATTTCATCGAAAGTTTCAGCGGTTAAACGTTGTTTGAGGCTGCCATCCGAAAATGTTCAAAACTCGGAAAATTTAAAAATTGGTTTCTTATTTTTATCGCAAATGCTTTGCATATGAGAACGTAATTTGACACATCTGTTGGTGCAATATTTACGAAAATGGCTAATGCTGGTTACCCTGTGTCAGCAGCAAAACAAAAAATACACCAAATCTGCTTCACGTTAAGTTAAACCCAACCAGTAAATTTCGTTTCGATTGAATCACTGCGCTGGAAGGTATACGGGTGAAAAGAATTTTGGGGCTCCCACCCTCAAAACTTTTCAAATTTTTAAAACGTTAATATTTGTTGTTAATTTTCATTGCAGGATCATTCTCAATTGCAAATCTAATGAAATAATCGCTCAGTAAAGAAATTCCACAAAATTACAAAAATGGTCATAGCTGGCAGCCCTTTCATGATTTTTGTACGAAATTCTTACGACATTTACTTCACATTAAGGTCCATTTACTGTATGAACTTCGTTTTGATTTCTACACTGGACCGGAAGTTATAGGGAAAAAAGCTTTATTTTGCTGAGCAAATTTGCAAGATTTATGAGACTAAAATCACCACAGCTGCCAGTTACTCTATGTTACTCTTAGTAACATCAAATGTTACATAGAGTAACATCCAAAAACTGTGTGAATTTTGTTAAAATCTGATGGCTGAATCAGAAGTTATAGGCCAAAAAGCTGTTTTTTTCTCAGTCATTTTTCAAGATGGTACCACTGCCCATGGGCGTGTTCAGGGTGGGGCAGGGTGGGTCAAATGCCCCACCCTAGAAAAAATTCCTCGAAAAACCCTCGAAAAACGAGTGAAAAAACGCGGAAAAAACGAGAAAATCAAAAGAAATAACGATTTTATTTTTGAATTTCCAATCGATTTCATTACATTTTCAATTAGCTGATGAGTGCAAAAGATTTGTATTCATACATATACAATCAAGATGGTGCTCTCACACAGTGTGGCCAGATATTTGGGAGAAAATATAGCCCAATTTGAAATTTTCATAGCCCAAAATAGCGAAAGAAAACCGCCACAACTGTCTTTATAACTAAATCAATTCATTTAAGCTGTTTAAATTATAATATTTGTATCGTGAAATTCATACCAATGCTCTAATTGTAGCACAGAAGTCGTTTGAAACAGTAAAAATTTCCGATACGTTATGCAGAAATTGTTTTATTCATAACGAATTTGAAAAGGGGAAGCAGGAAAAATGTAAATTCATTTAAGGAACTGTATGAAAACTTTTGAAAAGTTCATGAAAAGAAATTTTTTTAAAATTTTCACACAGAAAATAAAAGCCTACAAAAACAACTTGCAAACTTGGGTGGCACAAAAATTCAATTAGTATAAGAAACAGTTTTAATGGCTGAATGTTTTATTTAAAATGAGTCAAATATTAATATTTTATCCGATTTCATACATTCAAAACTGATGTATATGAATTGTAATGATGTATATGAATTGAATTGTAATGATGTATATGAATTAAATTGTCACAATTGTGACTCTCTCCCTCTCACACATACATTTGAATAGTAATTGTAATCATAGTGATAAGTCTTTGAAGAGCAATAAAGAACCAGTTGCAGATTGGCACTCGAGCGTTTCATTTAAACAAAACAAAAACAAACAAACACTATGAACGCAAGTTTTGAAATAAATTATTTTACGATCAGCTTATTGTCGTATCCACTTGCAAGCCTGCAAGCGACGTGTCGCGAAAAAAATGAAATGTGGCTTAAAATAAAATGAGTAATTTTTTTGACAATGAAATGGATACTATTTATCATGTTTATATATATTTTATAAACACAAACCTTGGAATGGGACCACTTCAGCGTCACAAATTAAATGGTGGCCCAATTTTAAAACTTTAAAAAAGAACGTTGAGGATATTTTCCCTAATCTTTATTTTTATCAAAGGTTACTGCAAATTATGTTCACATATTTATTATCGTAGCATCTTGAATATTTATTACAGAAAAATAAAATGCAAAATATAGGCTTTTCACGTGAATGTTTCACAAATGTTTAATTTTTCACAGAAACGCATGTTCAGTTTAAAGATTTAAAATAATTAAGTATAGAAATTAGCCTCTTTGCGCTCGTAAGATGTACACCATTAGAATTGCTGAAAGATTTACTGTTCGCAAAACTTTAGATATGTTCCTTCAGAGATCCTAAGCTGTGATGTTCCGTATTTGCTTGATTATGGTGACTATAGAAATAGTATTCTGCGGACGAATTTCATTTTCTGTTTCGGAATACTACGATTTAAATTCACTATCCGAATTGACAAAAGCTGATATGGCTACTTCGGTTGAAACTTCTACAAAAAAGACATCTTCCAAATCTTCCGGGCGAGACTCGTTTGTGACAATTGATCGACTCCTGCCAAATTTTAACCAGCAGAAAGCTCCAAATACAGAAGCTAGTTTTGTTGGGTCAGAGCTGAAGTACGCTCAGTATTTTCTAGAGCACACAATTTAATGTTCATCATATATGTATGTGTGGTAATTTAGTTTAATCCCCTGATTTAGGTATAACCTATCTATTTTAGAATAATTCCCTGGTCTAAGGGCTGTAGAAGTGCTAATAGGTGGGAAAAAATCGTAGCTTGATGTCTTCCAGATTATCACTGTCTCAGATTATCACATCTGTCTCATTAAGATTAAATATATTTGAAGCATCGGAGCCATCATATAGCATTCTTAGTTGTGACTGAAACCTCAGAACTGTGTCTAAATAAACATCAGTTCCATCGCCACAAAATGTACCGTAATGAATATTGTAACCCTTTTTAAGGGATTCTAGCTACACGTTTGATGTATTGAAATCACAAAGCTCTAATTTTGTAACGATTAGATGGGATTTACTATGAAGTATCGGGCCGGATATTTTTGAAGCGTGCCTTAGATAACCATTCATACAAAAATTTATCTATCTGGCAGTATGATAAATTTATTTTCAACCGCTTTCTGCCAGTGCTTAGAAATTTTCCAATGTCTGCCTTAGTTAGTTTTTATTTTTTAAATACGTTGCACCTGACTCTTACTAATTTTAAAGCCTTCGGAATTTTTTTCGGCTGAGAAATTGTTTTTTTGCTTGCTTGCTTGTATTACTTCTAACTTTTTGCGAACACTTAGTTCGTTGAATAGCCCTCATATTAGATTTTTTCAGATGTTTTGCATTCATAGCTGCTATCAAACGGGAAATGTACAATAATGGTCAAATATGTCAATATTTTATTATTATCAGAATACCACTTAAATTGAAGCCGTCTACAACGTACCAAATTCTACACATCATTTTCAGCAGAAAGTCATGCAGAAATTATACTAAAAGTATTCCTTGACCTTTAGCAGTTGATCTTTTTCTGGAAAAGTCATTTTTTCCACTTTTTCATTCTGGTATGAAAATCGTTTTTGGTCCAATTAGCAAGTAAAATCCACGTAAATTACTGTTGATTTGATTACGAAAATGTAGTAGTGGTTAAACGAATAAATGTGTACATGACAAAAAAACGAATGAAACAAAAAAAATCCTCGTTTTTTCTCATTTTCTTGTCCTCGTTTTTTTACCTAAAATCGAGGCTGGACACGCCCATGCCACTGCCACAGGGTTGCCTGCATTTCAAAATCACTTCTATCAGACCTGGTTCTAGCTAATACCAACATGTCCTCTGAATTTAATTATGCTCGGATTATCCGGTCGTCAGTTCTCGTGAACAGAACTTTCGAGTGCTGAAAATAGAGGTAATTTGGTGATGGGTTGCCGTTGTTGTGCAAATCGGAATTCTGAAAATTTTATCTTGACATGAAGGACAAAGGATAAAATTTATCAAAAATTTGAAATTTTTGTCTAAAATCAAAAATTTTTCAGGAAGGTCAATGATTTGAAGGATTTTTTTTCAGTAGCCTGCCACAGATACAGGGTTACTCGCTTTAAGTTGAAAATCTATATGTGCTAAATTTTAGTCAACGTCAATACGCTCTGTAATTTTCACGATGATCCATTGTTTTTCTTACAAGTAATGACAAATCAAAATTTGAAAAAAAACTCCTTGCCTACTTTTAGGCACCCTGCACCCACACACGGCTCAAAATTTCCAATTCTTTATCATAGACAAGCTTAGAGCATAATTAGTTTTCATTCCCAATACTTTTCTTTAAGGGGACATTCGCCTTTGAAATTTTCAAAAAATCGATTTTGAGATTTTTACATATTTCGATTCTATATACGTTCAAAAAATGCCTCCTAAAATTTCATCAAAAAATTTGTAATAGAAAAAAAGTTACAGCTAAGGTAAAAAACAAGTTTTCGACCTTTTATTCAATAAAATTATGGTGAAAAAACTTTAAACGCGTTTTTCTCGAAACTACCTTTTTCAAACTCGTAGGACATTTTTCTCCGAATCTACTCGACCGATTTTAAAAAACCAAAGAGCATTCGATTACTTAAGGAAAATAGTAAACAATAAGCCTCTAAAAGTTTAAAAAAAATACTCCCCTCCTTTTTTACGGGGATGACTTACCCCCAAAAAATGCCGTTTTTTCGCATTTTTCAGAAATATACATACAAGAACTTCAAAATATGAAAAAGTATGAGTTTTAGAGGCTTATTGTATAGTTTTGAGTTTCAAAAATAGAATCCATTTAGAATTTTTCAAAAATCTGTTACAGGAGGTCCACAATATGTCCTACCGTTTGAAAAGTAACTTTTGGATAACGCCCTCTACAGCAGCGAAGGGAAACTAAAAATGAAAAAAAACATTTTTTTTATATTCTTTAGAGACTGACTGTTTAACAATGTCCAAGAGAAATTTGGTCAATAAATATAATAGTTTTTTCATAATAAAATTTTTAAAAAGTGCTTTTTATTTCAATTTCAAAGGCGAATGTCCCCTTAACAAAAATTTACACTGCTTGGAAATATAGGAGTACCTCAAAATTCACTAAAACGCTCGCCGCCGCCAAAATGTTTAGGCTATCTGAATTGGAGAAAGTCATGGACCTACCTACTATATACATCTACGTTCTCCGAAAATTTCAGCTCAATCGGATCGGCCACTCTAGAGATTATCTCCCTTAATCATTTTGCTGATATATATATATATATATATATATATATATATATATATATATATATATATATATATATATATATATATATATATGTATATAAAGAAATATGAATTTTCGGCGAAACGAGTTTAATACTAATGTTCTTCGAACATTAGTAACAACGATTCCATTTGATTCTGCTATCGGAGGCTTAATTCGCAAATATTGCTTGGAAAAGCTTTAGAGCCGATAAACGTTGTCTACGCTAATATAAACAAGAAGGAAAAACGCGATCACCAATAATAACTTCTACTAAAATAGTTTGTCAAATGCTACTAGATACAAACACTCCTTGTCTGCGCATTATTTAATTATTGAGAAACCATCAGAATAGTTCTTATATGGTTATTCATTGCTAAGTGAACACGTTCCTGTTGGGCATACAATTTATAATCGTTGGCCAATTATTTTTGTCTGCCGAACATTGTTATTGAACCATTCATTACTGTTGAGGCACCAGAGATAATAGTTTTTTAATATTTTGTACCATGTACATTGCTGGAATACCAAAGATTGTGGTTGTTTACTTTTTTGCACCATGCACATTATTTGTCAACTATGCGTCATGGTACATAAAAGTAAACATCAATTTTCTTATGGTTATTTTAAGTATAGTTCGTGGTTGAGGTTAAGGAAAATTGTTTATTTTACCAAGATTTTTCTCCCAGTGTTAAAAGTGATCTGCGGGCAAAATATACCTCTGATTTTCGAAAATATTTTCTAGATAAATGTCAAATAAAAGAATTACAACATCCCTATTTATAAATAATTTTATAAATATATTTGAACTATTTGCAACGCTTTCTTCATTTTAGCTGCCCTCATAAAATTAGGTAATTTGACCTTATTTAAAAGAAGTGCAAAAATCGCAATGAAAAAATATACAATGTAACCTGAGCTGTAAAATATGGCTAAAAAGGCCAAATTCCCATACAATTTAGGTTTTTCTACTATGTACATAGTATCAATATCTGTGTAACATAGCCCCGACTGCCATGAACATAGTTTCGACACATATCATTTAAGTATGCTATATAACATTTTCCAATTTACCCGTATAGCCTAGTGGGTAAATACCAAATAGGGTCACGGGCTCAACTTTGGATTTGAGCAAGTGTTATAAACTTAATTATCAAAATACCGAACTTGTCCAATACGGGGACAAAGTCACTTTTACTTTGCATTTTTACTTTGCGGTTTTTACTTTTGGCGTTGAGGGCTATAATGCATGGCTTTGTATTCTATAATATTGCTCAAATAAACGAATTCAGCTTTATTTCACATGAACTGATATATTTAACACATTAAGTTTTTAGGTTACGTCCTGTATCTTAAGGGGTATAGCCACTGTGACGGCCGAAAAAAAACAGATAATTTCCGCCGATTTTTTTGACCGGGAAAATAGAGAAATTTGGGTATCCGTTTTTTTGTTAATTGTTCATTGATAATTATTATCATAAATTTTTATTAAAAAATATCAAATCGCTACAAAGTTATTAACATTCTTGTCGAGCCCAAAAAAAAAAAATTCCCCTCCATGGTCGCATCGATTTCTCGAAAACAGTTCATCTGAAAAAAAAAATTCAAATCGCGTTATAGTTTGTATGAGCTAACCAATTTTTGTTATTTTGATTCGAAAGAAAATGGCGAAATGGGAAAAGTAGTTTTGAGACAAACGCGTTTACAGTTTTAAGTCAATTTTCGTTACTCTAAAATCATGTATCTCATGAAATATCTATAATTACATTAAATAACGAGTCCTGGGCCATATAAGAGTTCTTCCTCCTTACATCCAGTGGTGTACTTGACTTTTTTTAATTTTTTTACTGACCGTTTTCATAAGATTATCAGTGGTTTTCACCCGGTTAGCGTCGCGGTCGGCGCAGTATGAATAGAGTATCGGTCCCACTTTGTCGATTGTTTTTAGAGTTGCCTGCGCACCTTCGTTAAATGTTATTGCTGAAATCTATAAAGATATTTCAACGACAAAGGAAAGATTAGAATTATTTTTAATTAAAACTAATTATTTTAATTAAAACGTTCGTTACTGTTTTGTATGAATCCACCAACACATCGTTCTAGTAATTTACGATCTGACAAGTGTTCATATTTTGGTATCAGTGCTTCGGAAACATCTTCCGGAAGTGATGATTTATCAACAAATGAAATCAGGCTATTTATTGTTATAGCTCACTGAAAATAGCTCACCTTCAGGACAAAGAAAATGCAGTGGATTTTCAGTTGACGAAAACTTATGATAAAAAAATTGCCAAATAGCATGATATATATCATCAAAATTTTCGGAGTAACGTCCTATTGCAAAACCCTAATAACTAGTCAATTCATTTATTAATTTCTCTGTCAATCGACCATTTCTCCCAAAGTTTTCCCTGCCTTGGTCTGTTGTATCTTGATAGCCCTGAGTTGACTACTCATT
Organism: Nemotelus pantherinus; assembly: GCA_963978885.1. Classification (NCBI taxonomy): domain Eukaryota; kingdom Metazoa; phylum Arthropoda; class Insecta; order Diptera; family Stratiomyidae; genus Nemotelus; species Nemotelus pantherinus. The sequence goes on along the minus strand of OZ022264.1, from coordinate 63,276,248 downwards.
CGTTTCTGCACATGGTTGATACATTCTTTTTTTATCACAAATATATCTCCTCATGGTTTTGCTTCGCAAATATTTTTTATGTGTATTCGTATGGCCGTCACCAGTGTAATTTAAATATCTAATCTCATGTCATGATTCTGATCTTAAAAACATTTCTTTGACGTATTCGACTACCATTTGACCAGCAGAAATTTGGTGATTTATTGAACACTCTGAAGAATGCTGCTGCATGAAATATTCGTATTCAATAGTTCCTTTCATCGAGTTCATTTGTGCATAAGACTTAAAAAAACTGGATTTTACGCTAATGTCCACAATTTCGCCAGTATATGAGCCAATTAAAGAATAAATTCCAAATGAAGATTGAAAAGCTCTTTTATCGAACTACCAACCACAAACACAGAAATTCCAGAAATGTTTTCGGACTCCAATTGTTTTGAGGTTTCTTGTACTCTTTGCAGCTTTTTTCAAAAACAAGATCGTAACAAGTTTTTAATCTAATCTGCCTTAGTACACGATCGTAGAAGCTGTGGAATATTGATCGTGGTAAATCTCAGAAAATTAAGAAAATTGTTTGCCGAAATTAGGTTTTTGCGCCCTCTATTTCAAAGACTTGCGCACGACTATGGGTAGAGTGTGACAATTCGGTCACACATCAGGCTTTGCATTAACTTAGCTGTGAGTAGATATCTAAGTCAAATTAGGGTTAAAGCAAAGTGTGTAACTTATCACTCCAAGCTCATATTCATCATCATCATTATCGGTGCTATAGCTGGGGTTTGGTCCTGACCTCCATCAAGAAACTTTTTTGCTGGTTCTAATTACGAGTCGGTGTCATCCAATTAGGCACTCCTAAGCTCTAAACGTCCTGGTCAACGCCATTCCTCCAGCCCAAGGTCTACCCTACTACAGTCTGTTCCACAAAAGCGTGACTCATGTTATTTTTTCCTTCGTGTTTGTAGTAAATTACTTCCTAGTGTGCCGAATTCAGAATTGGTTACGACTAATCCGAAAATGAGCAAAAGAGATACAAATATAAAAAGCTCTTGATATAAGTAAAACAATTGACTGTTCATTATTTTATGAGAAACATATGAATATATATATAAAGAATCTCTTCTGAAGTTTGCAAGAAACAAATTTGAAATCATTCGGAAAACGTTGCGAATATTTCACTAAGTTCTGGCAAATTCCGAACAAAGTGCGAACGAATCTACGTTAGAGAAATCGTAAGGAGTTTGTTGAGATATACGTTGGAATTCATAAAAACTTCCGAACTCATTGTGAATTATGTAGTTTTTTTAAAACTGTGTTGTTTTCGGTTTTTTGAAATTGTGTTGTTTGATACTATCAAGTGAAAAATCACGCAGTGCAAGTAGGCAACAACAACAAAAATATCGCGATACAGGGCGAGAAGTCAAAAAAACTGTTTGACACGTCTGAAAATTGGCAAACAAAGTTGCTAAATCCATTGCTGCCGCTGATTCCAAACCCAACTGTCATAGGAGATTTGACCCTTCATTGCGGTAGCTGCCTAGATGCATCATTTTCCAATAGATTGATAGTTTTGACTTCACAAACGAATGATTCGATCAATCTTTCATCAGAGCTAGCAGGACGGATTATTATATGTAATGTTAATTGTAAAACAGCAAATGAATTGTTGAAAATATTGGTCAGTTTTTAAAGGTTCGTAATGTTACTCAAGTTTTTTTGTCTCCAGTAACTTCTCCCTTTTTATATTCAGAAACTGCTGTGCGAAGATTTCCATCATATAGCCCATAGGCCAGGAAAATAAGACTTTCTCTGCCAAATAAATCCAAGTGGAGATACATAATGTGGAAATTCCATTACAAAGTCGTGTGAGAAACAAAAGACTATGGAATGCCTTAGTACGATTACTAGTTTGGGTGCATTGCACGGACTTTCTACGCTTAATTGCATCGTATAGTCTGTATACACCACTATACGCAAACGATAAAGGACTATCACTCAGCTCAAACTTTTCTCAAGCTCATATATCGAAAACTACTTATTGTACATGAATTTGATGCATGAAATTTTTGTGCAAATTTTAATGCTGAGTAAATTTGATGTTAACATAATTTCACGTAAAGTCAATCGTTAACAAGATATTTAAGAAAAATTGATTTTCGTGACCTTTGACCTTGAATGACTTTTGTTGCGCACACAACTTTGTAATGGACTTTCCACATTATGTTTGTCAGCTTATAATAAACACATTTCGATCGAAAAATTTCCACTTGGATTTATTTGGTAGTTTGGCCATTTTTTCTCTTGTTTTCCTGGCCTACCAGACGAGCTCGAAGGTTTTTTGAAAAAGGTTTTTTACAACAGTAAAGGCAAGTTTAACACGTGGCTGAAAAAATCTGTTATTTTAAGAACATAATATTAAGACTATGATAATAACAATGCAGTATAATATTCAGTGGAAATAAAAATAATAAGCATTTAAGTGAATATATGCTTTATGAATATATTCAAAAAGTATTGAAAGCTTTCTCAAAGAACAAGAAAAACTACAAAAGATACTTCAAAAAATTCGCAAAGGATTTGCAAATAATTCGCAAAGAATTCGCAAAAAATGCACAAGGAACTCCCAAAGATTTTGTAATGAAAAAAAATTATAGAGGGGAAAGGTTGAGCACTCTCGGTGTTTTTGTACTGTTTTGCATATACCGGTATTAAAGAAATCTTAACGAATTAGTTTGAGAATCTGAAAGTTCCGAATTTAGCACACTGGATTTTAATACACTTTTACCAATTTCGCACCTGATTAATTTTATCATTATATTTTGAACTTTCGTGAAGAAAACATATTTAAAACATGAGTGCTGCGTACAAGAAGCGTTTTGCAATTGTATTTCTAGTTACTCATCCCTAAGATTCTAAAATAAGTATAAAAGAGACAGAAAAAATATACGAAAACAAGTATTTCGTTTGTGAAAAAGTGGGTGATGAGCCAGGCGCAGGCCGTACTAGAAGTACTTCGACAAGGGCTGATAAAGTGATTTGTGAGATGTTTCAGGAAAATCCAACGCTTAGTCTGAGGCAGGCTGGAGAAAAACTTCTTAGAAATGGTGTTCGAGTCTCAATCAATACACTTAGACGGAGACTCCAACAATCTGGCATAAAAAATCCAAATATGACCCCTAAACTCCTACTGACAGCAACACAAGTAGGTAAAAGACTTTGCTGGGTAAAGGAGAATTTGGAACGTGATTGGAGCAAAGTAATATTTACCGAGGAATCATATATTATTGTCTACGGTTACTGGCAGAAGGCTTGAACAAATATGGAGAAACATTTTTGCAGCTTACAGTTAAACATCCAGCAAAGGTGCTAGCTCAGGGCTGCGTTTCAGAAAAGTGATTCGGATAGTTAATTGCTTTCACTGGAAACTTGGATGCTCAATTCATGCTCACTTTGTATAAAAAAGGACTACTGAAGTCTGCAGAGAAATTATATGCAATTTGAAACGATGACTGGATTCTACAAGAGGATAATGATTCCAAGCATCGAAGTCGCCTCTGCAATCTTGGAAGGAGAATAATGCGATGAAAACTTTGGATTGGCTATCACAGAGTCCAGATGCAAATCTCATTAAAACTGTGTGGTCGCTGTTGAAGCTTAAACTAAACGGGAAAAGAATATTAAGTACACGGTAACTTATACGCACATTGAAATATATTTTGTGACATCTTAGTGTGGATTATGTTCACAACTGAGCAAAAGTTGTCGCATAAGATGCCAAGAAATTATAAATAATAGCCGTGATTAGACTTCGTATTGAAATAATCTGCGAAACTTCTAATAATGTATATTTTAAGAAATAAATTGGAAAACAATTAATTATTGGGTTTTCAAGCTTTGAATGTTTGTTTAAGGCACGTTTTTGTGGAACATACTGTATTTTCTGCTGTAAAATCTGCCACAAAGGGTATTTTGAGCATACACTGAAAGAAAAATCTTGGTAAAATCAACAATTTTCCTTAGTTGTTTTTGCGTCAACTACGGGCTATAGTTAAAACAACCATAAAAAAATAGTTGATTACTTTTATGCACCATGACGCGTGGTTGATAAACAACGTCCGTGGTGCAAAAAAAGTAAGCAACCACAAACAATGGTATTCCAACCATTGTTTGTGGTTGCTTACTTTTTTTCCATACATAGTACGAAATATAGGCAGGGAAGGCGTGAATGCCGCAGTTGAATTTGGTGAAACCAAGGCACCAACCAAATTCATTTTTTTTCTTTTGTATTGCTAAATCCTGTTGTACGAGGATTAGGTTGGCTTATCACAATACACATCAGCCATCGCTTGTCTATTCCACCAGACCATTCAACCTAATTCAAACAGATGTAATTCAACCTAGTGGTGATGCCAGCCTATGGCAGGTATCACCGCTAGCGGTGCGGCAAAATTAGAAATTTGGCATTTTCTGCCGCTGCCGCAAATTCGGCCGCAGCCATTGTGCGCGTTACCATACAAAACAGTGCATTCTAATTTTTTGGCTGCGCTTTGCCGCAGCCCACTGTTCTGCCACAGCGGAATACGCTGTATTGTGAACAAAATAGCGTCATACAACGTAATATAAAGGCTTTACAGCATAACATGAATATGAATTATATCGGACAGCAAACCGAACACAATTTTGCCATGTATCATATTAAACTTCTATGATAGAATAGGAGCATGAGTATGAGGAGTATGGAAAATCAACAGTTTTCCTTAGTTGTTTTTGCATCAACTAGGGCTATAGTTAAAACAACCATAAGAAAATCGTTGATTACTTTTATGCACCATGACGCGTGGTTGATAAACAATTTCATTCGGAGCATGAAAAACGTCCAAATGTTGAAAACATTCTACTTTGCGTAGAATAATTCCAAAGACGTTGCTCACTGAATTCCGTTTGTTGAAATCAACGATTGCAAAGTAGTTTAAGTACCATAAAAACTGTTGATAATTCGAAACGTTGAAGTTTTGAGTGAATTGATGAATATTTTCTATTTATCAACTAATTTTCGTGGTTATGAAACAATTAAAACAGTTGATTTCATGAACGTTGCGATATTTTTTGTATAACCAGAGCCAACTACTTTTATATCGTTAAATTAACTATATTAACATAGTAAAAATAACTATTTTCCTTAGTTCATTTAACGGTTTTGAATGAATCGTTGCAATACTATTAAAAATAGTTGAATCAACCAAGAGTTTTTCTTTCAGTGTACGAGCTCATACGAGCTAGGTGCCCTACCCACTAGAGTTTACCGAGCTTTATCGTTGTAATTATATCTGTTTCTTGGTAGGTAGCGTACAACTCATGAAATCGCCCTTCTTTACAGATGGAGCCCAAAGATTCTCTGCAAAATGCTCTCGAACGTGGCTAATGCTTTTTGCTGAGCTGCCAAATCTTGGATCGAAACATGAATCCTGGTAAGACCGTGGTCTTGTACAGTAGAAGTTTTGAACTTCGGGATTCGAAGAGCCTTGGCGATCTGTTGTAGGCTTTGCTGTGTGCTATTAGCGACTCAATGTTTTCCGATTGAGTTATATGGTCAGAAACACACCACATCAGCCAATCACTCTACTTTTGTACGAGTAAGCTAGCTTATTGCGGTGGCATAGAGAAATCTCCAGAACCGAGCGAATGATAGCAGCGCCTATTTCTAAAAAAAATTGATTTCTTCCTATTCCAATCAACGTACTTGAATAAAATTTGATGAAGTCGCTGTGTTTCGACAAACTATTTAGTTTATAGATTTCATAGCTACAATGAAAGAGAAGAATTAAAATGTGATAGCAATTGTGAATAGATCGTACATGAAATTGAATTGACTTTAGATAAAAAGGTGATAGATCGAACCACAGTCCATCAGATACTATGTAATAACATATGTATGTATTAAAAATGATTTGAGTGAAAACTAATCAAAATGTTTAATGGATAACCCAGAGCAAATTTACACGCATTCAGAAGCAACAAAAGTTTATATTTCACCTTCATCAAAGCGCAACAAAAGATATCATTACATGCTTTTAGAAATAATACTAAGTTTACTATTTATAGGCAGTAAAATACAGCAGCTGGTGAATATATCATTTAGAAATGTTTTGTCAACAATGTTTGCTAGCTGAAGCTAGATAAGAAGTTTAGATATCATTACGATAACAAAAGTAACTCAAATTAATTAGGTATTTTATTAGTTATTAATTACAACATCCGATTACTGAAATTAATCAATATTAATTACATTGCTTGGATGATTTCTAGATATGTCATCTTAGTGGTGCTAAATATTGGAATTAAGCAGGAGTTGTGATGATTGCCATATGCTGAACCCACTTCAAGAGGAAATCATTTGTAGATGAAAATTTAAAAAAAAAACCTATATCACCTCAGTACTTGAGTATTCTCAAGAAATCTAATTGTGACATCTAATTCACAATATTTTCATGCAACTATTGAACAAACCTACATTACTTTCATCCATACTGTTGTGTCGCTATTTTCAAGTGCATCTCCTATTACCCTTGTCAGTTAATTCTTATGCGGCAAATTTGTCATCTTATGATCTGGAGACTTCTTTATACTCATTGTCATCGTTAACATCATTCCCAGGCCATTGTAGTTGTAAATTTTATCTGTCCTCGAAAATTAGTGAATTGAAAACATCATCACGCTTTTGTTCGTATGGAGAGAGCTCAGTGGACGAAGAAGAAAGTTGACATTTTTCAAGGACTTGGCCTTTTCGAAATTGAACATTTCGTTTGATCTGCTCTTCAAAAGAGTTATTCATAGCAATGCGAAACGGTTTGACAAAAAGAACTCTTTGATGAAATCATAACAGATAGACGGACTCTTTGAAGCGTTTCCTTTGTACAGTGGTTTTGGATCTAAAGAATTCATTGAAACCTGGAGGCGTGGTAAGTTATCGTCCTTTTGTTGTTTTGTCACCTAGAACAGATTACGGCAGCCCCATGATAAACTAAGTTTTGTGTAAATGTATGGAAACTCAATTGCGGTCTTGATCTAGAAAATATCCGGGTGCGAAAATTTGTTTTGATCTTTCTGCGTTACAAATGGTTGATGGAAGAATTCAAGTCGTATTTCTATACCAGAAATTAAAGTTTCCGATCTTAGGTATTTTCAGTTCACTGCAATATTTACTTATCTATCATTGCATATTTCCATCATGCATACGGTCTCAAGTGCATCAACAAACTCTTCATTATAACTACGCTACATTACAAATAATTCAAACCCATCATCCCGACGCCTATCTATCGAAAAGCAACCGCTTGGCCACACATGAGTGACAAACTGATTTATTACAAATTAATTCACTCATACATTCAGACACGGAAATTGTTGCACCCTCACCCACATTTATGAATCTTTATAAATGCTTCCAGCAATAGGTAGGTACTCTAAATGGCATAATTTTCAACTCGTGGGCTACAGACAATGCCACAGAAATCCTTACCAGCTAAATTCATTTGAATTATGTTAATGGAAATACAACAAAGCATCAATCGATTCAATGTTGGTATTATTATAAATGTGAGCTATTAGGAGAGGGAATCAATCACCACAGGAATCGAGCAATATCGAGCTACTGAAGAAGTAATAGACAGTAGCACCTTCCTCCCACACACACGTTAAGCTCCTGTGTTTATAGCATAGAAGAACTGTTGTTTGTGGTTTGAAGAAGAATTTCATGAAGTGCTGTCGGATGTGGACTTTATGGATAGATAACAAATAAGCTGTAACAGCCAGTTTGCTTGAGAGTTTCAACGTGGTCCCTTCCAGCGTATATTGTAGGAATAAGATTCTTGAGTTCCAAGTTCCTGCGATGAATGACGGACATACTGAACAATGTAGCAATACTTGTTTTATCTGCCAATCTCTGTCAAATTCGTCCCGCAACAAGGAAAATCATTTAACCGATATTTCATTGCAACCTGAACTTCGTCTTACAATTCCCCTCTTAAATAATTTTTCGATTATTGCGTGCCCAGCCATATGAATATGAGCCTCGCTCGCTTGAATTCATGAATAAGTACTCAGGTCAACAATAACTACGAGAACGCTCACTGAAGTAACCAGCCGTCGCACCGTGATGTCTCGATGCTGTTGAAACACAGAAGCCGCTCGCGTACGCGTCGTACTATCATCTGGATTAATCGAAACACCGGGAAGGATAAAACTCCGAGCTGCAGCCGATTACACTGCCAGATTGAAGATTGTCCAAGGCGGCATAAATTATCGTGTCAAATGACATCAGAACTGGCATATCTGCCAGTAGCATCTCTCAAGCATCCTTCATTATGCATCCGCAGTGCTCTGACAACGCCCGATCATATTGCCATTTATTAATTTTAATCACATTGACGGTAATCAATTAATTAGAGTTTGCAGATTAGATTGATTGTTTTGATCGACGACGTGGTTTATGGCCTGATGCGGTGGATGGTGGTGATTGTGAGGCATGGCATGCGTTGCGAAATGGTGAGGATTTTGTCTGAAATGAAATCGTTCAAGATGCCTGATTAAAACAATCACTTTACAACAGAATGCCTCATGACCAATTTTGATTAATTTATTTAGCATTTAGATACCATTTATTTGTAGATATTGGCTGTAAACTAAAGTTATGGTAAGTAATCCTTTACTGAAGAAGCAATAGCTGTCTCTTGCATCGAAAGTTATCCAAAAGTAAGTAAAGCTACTGACGCAAATATAGGAAAATATCTAGCTGAAACGAAATGAAGGAGGTTTCTAGTTTTATCGAATTTCCATCAGAGAAATCCAATGAGTTTTTATCGCAAAAAAACTGCAGTTACAGAAAGCAGTATAAAAAATAAAAATCTAAACTTAAATACGTCGGTTTTCACGTTGAAAAATGAAAATTTTCGTTTTCACGAAAATTTCTGTCACTAATATTTATTCATTCGAAATGCGTTTTCGAGGGTCAATGGCCTGACGTTATATCGAAACGTAACTCGGGAGTGGCTAAGTTCTGTGATAAATTAAGAAAATCCGCGTCTCGGTTTATCAAAATTTTCTAGTGATGGTCTCTCTCTCTCTTTCTATTTTTCCTTTTCTGTAAGCAGAGATGGTGAAGAATTGATCCGAACTACCAACATCGAGCTGCCTTCTTCTTCTGTCTTGGAATATGCTTGTCAGTTATTCTAATGGAAGGCTGAATGAGGACTGTGCTATATCAAGCCCACCAGGGTCCCCAAGAGCTAAGCGTACTCGTTCGCAGGGATAAACTTTACTACAACCTCAACTGCAACCACGACAGCGACTAATATCTTCATCTGTTGCTCCCAACTCATTAGAGAGCCAGCAGTCTTCTAGCCGTGCGAAGTTTCGTATTGCGTCAGCAAATGAAATTGACATACTTTCTAACTCACTGTCTACACCAACCGGTTCTATAAATAAATGTAATCCGAAATCTGACACCATACCATACCACTGTTACCGATCAGTTTTCTCTGCATCCACTGCAATAATTTCACTTCCTTCTCAGGTATTGGTATCTAAATTGCGTCCGAGACGTTTGCTGCTGCTAAAGAACACATATTCACAACCGGCTAAACTCCGCATATTTTCTATTGCAGCAAATAGGAGATGTGACACTACTACAAATTGCTAAATTAGCTAAATTATTCGAAAAACTGTGAAAATTTTCATTCTACCAACAACTCAAGTTCCCGCACTTAGTTCTTAAGCCAAACAATATTTCTTTATATCGCCAGATTGTTATTATTAACAATTTTTCTCAAGTAGTGAAGTCGGTAGAGCACTGGCTCCTAGTGTGTAGATCCTCTCCTTTCTCTCCCTAGATGGTTAGTTCTCTTGATCGCTCCCTCGTAGATCTGCTACTTTAAAGCGCTAGTGCTCGTGGGTTTGAGTAGATATAGCTTTCTCTCTGTTCTAGAAATTTTAAGATGGCAAGGATGCTGTTGGGGTGTCTGTCAATTGTTTCGAACAGTTTGAGGGACCCGTCGCGTATGTACTTGTCTATAGTTTCTGTTCATAGATCCTTGTGTATGTCAGTGTTTCTAATGTACCAGCGTGCCATTGATAGTTTCCTCAAGGCAAGGTTTTGCTAAATTTGTAACTGTCTTTTATTCGCCCTTTGTGTTTGGTAAAAGGTAGTGCTTTCATAAGTGATGGGTGGTCTGATGATCTGCTTGTAGATAAGGGCTCTGATCTTAATATTTAGCTTATTTGATAAAAGAGGTATATATGGTTCAGGATTTCGCTGGTAGTGATTCAGTTGTTTTGTATGTGCGTATTCTAACAGACTTGTGTCAAAAGTTAGTTCTATGTATTTGGCTGACATTTTCCATTGTATGGGTTCGTTGTCTACTGTCAGTTGGTTTGGGTTTTGTCTTTATCGTCTCATGACAAAGATTGCTTGCGTCTTTTCTGCGTTTATACGAATCTTCCACTTCTGGAAGCATTTTATCAGAGTACCCGTGGAGATGTATAGTAGATGCAGGTGTCGTCTACAAAAAGATTTTCGCTGTAGGCATCATCGGAATGTCTGCAGTGTATAAGGTATACAACAGTGGAGAGAGCGGAAAACCTTGCGATACGTTAGCTTGTATTGATCGTGTACTAGACAAGCGCTCGTTAATTCGAACACAAAAAGTTCTGGCCTCAAAAAATGATCCAGTCAATTGTATAAGTGGTTTTTGAATGTAAAAATCGTATAAAGCCTGCAGGCCACAGTTTATCAAATGCTTTGGCAACTTCAAACATGACAAGACCTATTGACTTCTTTTGGTCAGTTTGGTGGAGTGATCAGCTTTGAACCCGAATTGCTTTTCTGGGACAATGGATTTGTTGGGGACTACTTTTTCGAGTCACGAAAGTATTAAGCTTGTCGCACACTATTCCGACTCGACAAAATTCTGTGAGAATCAATTGCATGTAATTTTATGAGCGCCCGCACATTTGACCAACATGTCACAAGTCTACGAGCGGTTAAGTGTACGGGCTTTCATGAAGCTTCATAGAATTTATAATAAGCATCAGTTGTCATTCGGCAGTTTGATATTAAAAAAAATAGCGAATTGGAAGTGGATGAAGTAAAATTTTTTGGTCAGAAAATAGCAAGAACTGTATGAAATAAGCTCAAAAAATTACGATCAATAAAAAAAGAAGGAAAATTGATGAGAAGAAATTGCTGAGAAAATGTTAATCTTCATTTGCTTAAATTTTAAACATTACACACTTTTGATTGTATTGTGTGTGTGTGAGAGTTGAGGGAGAGGCGCATTGGCACCTCTAAGCACTCAGTTCAAAGGACCCATTGTACTCATTTCTCCCTGCTTACCATAGTTTCCCAGACTTCTTGATAAAGTCTAGGATCACTGATAGGGGAAAAGAGGCTATCGTCTGCATGCGTGCAACATCCCAGCCAAAGTATTGATATCTGAGACGCGCAAACGCAGGTCATTCACAGAGCAAATGCTCCGCAGAGTCAGCCTCTTCTAGACAGGATGAACAGAGGTCATCCTGTACAACACCTATTCGGTACATATGTCCTCCTAGGCAGTTGTGTCCAGTCAGAATACCCACCATGGCCCTGCAAACTTTCCTGCTCTTATTGAGCAAGAACCCCGCAGTCACATGGTTGGGTTCTGAAAGGAAGACCTTCGTGTGCCTGGCCACACCAGCAGTCGTCCATCTATCTTTGTGAGCATCATCTACCCACTTTCGAAGAATGGCACGTGCAGATGCGGTCGGCACACCCAAGGCGGGTTCAGGGCCCCGTAGTTGAAGTCCCGAACCTTGCTTCGCAATGACGTCAGCAATTTCATTCGAGCGTCCGAAGGCATAGTGAGAATCGGAGAGATTTCACACATCGAACCCCTAATAGAGCAGTGCCCCACATCGTCTTCACCTACTCATAAGCCAAGCTGAGCTAGTCTATGGGCAGAGCTCATCGCCACACTCTGAACTTGAATGTCGAGAGGAGGCAGATTGAGAAGCGCATCAAGGGCCGCACCCGGAGTAGTGCTCATGGCACCACAGATACCCAGGCACACCATCCTTTGCAGCGTGGCTAACTTTTTCCGAGCATACAATAGCCTCACGATAGTCCACCACACCACCGATGCGTACGTGAACATCGGCCTAATTATTGCTGTGTATATCCACATCACTACACGAGGCTTTAGACTCCATGTGGTGGCAAAAGCTCTCTTGTACTACCCAAAAGCTTTTAAAGCACGAGTAAGCTTCACTTCCACATGTTTCTTCCAGAGAATTTTTTTGTCCAAGATTACTTCAAGATATTTGAATTCATCTGAAAGTTGAAGTGTTACACCCTTCATGTTTGGAAGCACTAGTCCTCCCAGTTTTCTTTTCCTGGTAAACAAAACAATTTTCGTCTTACCAGGATTCACTGTTAGGCCGTGCGTCGAACACCAGCTGCCAATCAGATCCAATGCACGCTGTGTATTTCTACATACCACATTCAGATCTTTACCGACAGCCAGTGCGGCCACGTCATCAGCATAAACCTGTGCGTGCAGCCTTTCTTGTTGCAGTTCGTTAAGTAGGGAGTCGACTAGCATACTCCACAGGAGCGGTGATAGGACGCCCCCTTGAGGGCATCCATTTGTCGCCTCTATTCTTAAGTAACAGTCGGATCCAGCTTCCGCCAGCAACCATCTCTGCGTCAGCATGGCATGAATACACCTAACTAAGACATCATCCACGCCATGACCTTTCGCAGCATCACATAGTTCCACGAAGGGCGCGCAATCAAAGGCCCCTTCAATGTCCACAAATACCCCCAACGCATACTCACCATTAGAGATCGCTCCCTCAACTCTGGCCACTAAAGAATGAAGGGCCGACTCGTATGATTTTCCTCGCTGGTACGCATGTTGCTCATCATTCAAAGGGTTAAACCTAAGCGCCGTAGTACGTATGTGTCGTTCGACAAGTCTCTCTAGGCATTTCAACATAAACGAAGTTAAGCTGATCGGTCTAAGTTCCTTGGATCGGAATAATCATCTCTCCCCGGTTTAGGTATAAAAACTACCTTAACCTCTCGCCAAGGTGACGGAACATACCCCAAGGATAGGCATGCCCAGAAGATTTGTCTCAGGTCTGCCCCCAAGTGGTCAATTCCCTCCCTAAGCATAACCGGATAGATACATTCCAGGCCCGGCGATTTGAAATTTGCAAAAGACATGATTGCATCCCTGACCTTTTCACTAGTGTATAGTGTATTAATCATAATGTATTTTGTGAAGAATTTATGATAAGCATAATTTGTCTTTCGGCAGTTTGGCACTTAAAAAAATATCGAATTGAATATGAATGAGGTAAATTTTCTGCCCTTAGTATTTCCTGTACAACATTTTACACACTTGAAGTAACATAATATATAGTAAGTATGAAGTACGCCCTCTTTCGTTTTCAACACTTTCTAAAATTTGCTTTCTGAAACTTTCACATAATTTTGACTATTTACCATTATTATCAGTGGGACCCGTTGAAGATTTCCAAAGTTTTTCCGGTTTTAACAAAATGTCGTTTTATAAAAACTCATCGAATTTTGGTACCTGTTTTTCGGGACTCTTAAACAACAGTCATTATTTGGGTATCATCACTGAAATTTCTACTTTACCTCTATACAGGAATTAATTAAGCCTATATAGGTTTAAGAAAAATGAAAGAGGGCCTCAAAATTTTTCAAGATAGTTTTTCCCCAAAAATTCATTCGAGTTGATTTTTCATATCGAAGGGCAGAAACTTTTACGCCACCCTGTATTAAAAATTGTATAAAATAAGCTCATAAAGTGACAACACAGAGAAAAAGAAAAATATATGGGAAGAAATTACAGGCATAATTTAAGTTTTATTTTTTTTTTAATTTCCAACAATATACATTTTCCATTGAATTAAACATAATGCATTTTCTGAACACTTTTCATAAACTGATGTGTCGGTCGGTTTGGCATAGTGTGCGGTGGTCTAACCACTGTGTACGATATTTTTCTGTGTCATGTCGTGTTGTGACGGAATAGTGTGCGACAAGCTTTAAGCGTTCTATTAGTTTTCCGATCGAAGATAGGAGGCTGATTGGTCTCCAGTTTTACGGAAAGGTGAAGTATTTGTGTGGTTTCGGAACCACAGTAAAACTGCCTTTTTGCCAACGATTCGGAGAGTTTTCTGTTCGAAAAATCGCATTGGCAATATCTGCTATCTCTTGAATTTTGTTGTCTGGTAGGTGTCTGAGGCAGATATTTGCTATCGTGTCCAGTCCTTGTGATTCACATTTATTGACCCAAGTTACCAATTGTTTAATCTCTCCTATGTCGCTGGGACGGATCTCTTTACCTCTTTGTCCCTAGATTTTCTTTGTCCCTAGAATTTCCTCAATCTCTTCTTCCTGGTCGTATTCCTCTAAATTTTTTGGGTTCTATTTGAATTCCAGCTCTATTGTGTCTGCACTGAAAAAAATCCACATAGCGCCCAGAGCCATGTAACATAGCGCATTATTTATGGTCCCATACGCCATGTACATAGTACTCTGAGCCATGCAATATGGCTCCCAGCGCCATAATCTCAGAATGTACATAGCGCGTGGTCCCATGTTGCATGGCGCAGCATTTATGGTGCCACACGCTATGCACATAGTGCCCTGAGCCATGCAGTATAGCTCCCAGCGCCATAATTACATGGCTCAGAAATTATGGCCCCACACGCCATATTACATAGTGCCATGAGCCATGTAATATGGCTCATGGCACTCCAATTATAACTCGCAGCTATAATGTGTGCGGGGATCTATAAATGTCAGCAAGTGATACTTGAGTATCGTCGATAGATCGACAACATTCTCAATCGGCTAAGGGCGCATATAATTGAATGGCTCCTTCGGCGACTCTAAATGCAGCCAGCGCCTGTTTGTTGCAAGCAAGTTACTTCTCCGTGTGCTCATTTATGGTAAGTAGCACTGTTTTGACTGATTTGCTTCTTCAATGTACTATAGTCTTCCGCGCCATTAACTATAGTCTTCCACGCCATTTACTATAGTCTTCCGCCATATACTATAGTCATCCACGCCATGTACTATAGTCCCCCACGCCATGTACTATAGTCCTTCACGCCATGTACTATAGTCCTTCACGCCATGTACTATAGTCCTCCACGCCATGTACTATAGCCCTCCACGCCATGTACTATAGTCCTCTACGCCATACAGTATAGTCCTCCACGCCATGTATTATAGCTCTCCACGCCATGCACTATAGTTCTCCACGCCATGTAATATAGTCCGACAAGACTATACTACATGGCGTGGAAGACTATAGTACATGGCGTCTAGGCCTATGTACTTTTCGCCATGTATTATGGCGTGTGGCGCTATATTTTATCACAATCCCTAAATCGACTATGTACATGGCGCCAGAAGTCTATAAATTATGGCGTCTGGCGCCATGTGTTTTCTCAGTGTGCAAAAGCTTCTGCTCTTCCCTGTGTGTCTGTAAAAAAATTTCAGTGAGATCTGTTGAAGATTTTCAAAGTTTTTTAGGTCATTCAAACCAAAGTCTTTGGGTTAATTTGGTGCAACTAACAAAATCTGAATGAATAATTTTTTTTTTCTAATCGTCGTTTTATTATAATATAGATGAATCTAATAAAAAATACCCAGGTAATATCGGGTCGGTACATTTTATTATTATTAGACATATGAACTAATCCTCTTCAAATTTTGGTAGCTGTTTTTGCCGACTCTTAAACAAAACTCATTACTTTAATATGATCACTAATATTTCTACTTTATCTCTATAGAGGAGATCATTAAAGCTATATAGGCTTAAGCAAAATGAAAGAAGATCTCAAAATCTTTAAAGATAGCTTTTCTCGATAAATTCATGTGATTTGATTTTTCATGTCGAAGACTAGAAACTTTTGCTTCACCCAGTATATGGAATAAACATGGAGTAAGCATGTACACTGAAAAAAATCCACATGGCGCCCAGAGCCATGTAACATAGCACATTATTTATGGCCTCATACGCTATGCATATAGTACTTTGAGCTATGCAATATGGCTCCCAGCGCCATAATGTCAGAATCTACATGGCGCGTGGTCCTATGTAACTTGGCGCAGCATTGTACATAGCACCCTGAGCTATGCAGTATGGCTCCCAGCGCCCTAATTACATGGCGCAGAAATTATAGCCCCACACGCTATATAACATAGTGCCATGAGCCATGTAATATGGCTTCAGTTGAAGAAGATAACTCCAATTATAACTCGCAGCCATACTGTGTGAGGGGACGTATAAATGTGAGTATCAACGATGCAAGCACTGTGGCCAGATTTGGCTAATTTCCGCCAATTGTGCTATCTAAAAGTTAAATTGGCGGGGGAAGATTTTTGATTTCGCGGGTTTGGCGGATTTAGGGCTATATAATGTCTTTGAAAAACTGAAGTTGGGCTATATATTGTTTATGAAAAACTATATTTGGCGTGTACATCGTTTTGAAAAACTATACTTGGGCTGTATATTGTTTTAAAAACTATATTTGGACTATATATTGTTGTTGAAGTATCTAGTTGGGCTATGCAGTTAAACCTTTAACTGGGACACATCTAACCACCTGAATAATCGAATTACCTGAATAATCGAACTACCTGAATAATCGAACTACCTGAACAATCGGACTATAAAAATACCGTGCATACAATTTCTTGAAGAAAATTAACTCTGCACTGAAAAAACACATACCGCCAGACGCTATGTACTATAGTCTTCTACGCCATGTACCATAGTCGTCTACGCCATGTACTATAGTCCTCCACGCCATGTACTATGGTCCCCCACGCCATGTACTATAGTCCTCCACGCCACACAGTGGGCTGAATCCCAATTCTAGCTGGACAAAAGTCAAAAAATCAATGTCAAAATGTAAGGTTTTCAGCTATAGGATATTTTTCTTAAGGCTTCAGTAAACCTAATTTTACAAAAATTTTTGAATTCTGCCGAACTTTAGTGTGTAAGAACTTACTGTGAAAACGGTTGAATGCAAGTAGAGCGGGAGACGCTCTCGCGGTACATTAATGTGGCCTTCCTTTGTATTATCTGCTCGGTGACATGAATGTTTATTTTCGTTTGAGTGTTAATCTAACTTGTTTAAATACTTTTCAAGAAAATGTTTCAAGCACTGAAAAGGCCCAATTGAAAAAGGTAAGTTTATACCATTAGAATATAAGAGAGTGTCATTTTGCTTCGTGGAGACTGAAGAATTCTTCACATTTTAACGCGCAACTTTTTTTCATTAGATTTCATTGACTTCAAACTTTGAGAATTTCTTTATTATGGTAAAATTAATAACATATCCAAAAATAGAGAGCCATAATTAACCATAAATTGAGATATAACAAAAATTCTGGGGTCTGAATTATAAAATTTAAATTTTCAGTTTAAATCCTAAACGGACCCTCATCTTCTATTTTTACTCTATACCTTAAAGACCTTAAAAGGAACATTTAATCCTATTTACTTTTTAATGCTAATTACTTTTTAATGCTAAATTGGAATTAAGAAAGCCAACCATGTGGGGGGTACTTCTCATCAGGAAAAAAATATCCAGAAGGCTTTATGGAACTCTATAAGGATAAAAGTCAACAAAGTGGTTCAAGAAAGTGGGACGTCCAACACCGGACACTTGTCCCACCGATTTTTTAAGCATGGTAATGAAGCCGCTGCAGCTACAGGAGCTAATAAGCGATTAATATCTAGATTAGAACTATTCTTCAGGTATTTATAAAACAACTTCCTCAAATTGTTCACAATTGTTCACTTATTCGTTCTTTCTTATTGTTGCAGCTTCTTTCAAGCGGAAATACAAGCAGGGATGAAAAGTTCAACACATTTGCTTATGATTCTGCCAAGCTGTTTGTGGAGCTATATAGCTGAGACAGGATGCCTCCCAGCGTACACAAAATCCTTTTGCATGGCTCTTTAGCCATCAAACATGCTCTTGTTCCAATAGGGCAGCTTTCAGAGGAGGTAAAGGAGGCAAGGAATAAAGACATGAGGCGATTCAGAGCGCAGCATACTAGAAAGTCCTCATGCATAAAAACCTGTGAAGACTTAGTTCACATGCTTATGGTTTCATCGGATCCTGTTTTTATAAGCCTTAGAACTTTCTAGAAGGTCCCGTTGAAAGGGCTGAGTCCTGATACAAGGGAGCTGATCGCGGATTCAGTGGAAGAGGACACGAATGATAGCGAAGCGGAGAAGGATTCTCCGAGCGAATCGGAAAATGATTCTGATTTTGAATTTCGTTAATATATATAATAAAAATACTTGATTTTACTGGAAAATAAAAAATTCTGTTTTAAGAAATGAAACACCTACTTTTATCTCGTATATTTTTTTAAATTATTTTTTTAAGCTATTCCACCCTTTAAGCCCTTATTAAGCCCATAAAATAATTTTGTCCAGCTAGAATCGGGATTCAGCCCACTGTGCGCCATGTACTATAGCCATGCCATGTAATGGCGTGGTGGACTATAGTGCATGGCGTGGAGGACTATAGTACATGGCGTGGAGGACTATAGTGTATGGCGTGGAGGGCTATAAGCATAGCGCCTGCTCCTATGTACTTTTCGCCATGTACTATGGAGTGTGGCACTATATTTTATCACAATCCCCAAATCGACTATGTATGTATATGGCGCCAGAAGTCTATAAATTATGGCGTCTGGCACTATGTGTTTTTTCAGTGTACTGTCGAGAGCCTGTATTACAAAAAGTGTATTAATATGATTGCGATATTGCAACGCAAACTTGTTCTTTTGCATTATATTCTTACCTTATTTTAAGTCGAGGCTGGAAAATCTAACGCATATTCGAATTGGCATAGTTTGAGTACACAAATTAATAGCTTTAAAATAAATGCAATGGGTGAATTCTTAACGAGCAACCATGTCCGCCAAGTAAAGGTTTTTTAAAAGAGCATAAACACCTAACTGAAGAAATGCGCATGTTAATAACACTTTCTCAATGTTTCTTATGTGAAACATGAAGTCATATCAAACTTTTTAATATCAAAATTAGTTTTTGAACTAAAAATTCTGATTTTGAAAGTTGGATGAATAAATCTGAAAAATGCATTTAGTGTGTCTTTTCTGATACATTTTTCTTCGTTCGGTTCTGAATCAAGTTTGCCTAGAATGATTGTCACCACTTTAGATAATCAACATTCACTTCACTCATCGATCTAATATCACTGAAGTGAGCTCATGCACAATCAAACAACCGTTGTTGATATAAATTTTCGACATGCAACTCACTTCACGCTAGACAAGAATATAGAACTTCGATTCGAAACTGAACAATCCCCTAGAACATGATTTTTCTGATAACGTGTCAGTCGAAATCTGTCTTCCGAAAATTATTTAACTGTCTTTGAGAAACTTGCGATAAGCTCGATCGTAGATAAGAATCGATATCACTTTTGAACATTTCGATAAAATCAAGACGAACGAAAACAGAACTGAATAGTTCGAATAAGAAGTGAAAAAAATATTAATCAGCCCTCGAGGATGACATAAGAATTCAATTAAAAACTTTTGTTAACAAACTAAGGTGTTTTCATTTCCATCTAATCAGTCTCGAGAGCCTCACACCTTCGATGCAGATAAGAAAAAAATTACTGAACTGTTACTTATCAGTTAACATATTTTTGGGTGTATCAATCAAATCAAAATAAAGCAAGGGTGATGAAGAAATTGGTGCTGATTTTCAGTTTGCGTAACATTCCGAAATATATGAATGTCTAATTGAAACTGTTTTTCATAAAAATTGCCTTCCAGTGCTAATTTGAAAGGATTTCCGCTCTTAATCTACACATGACGATGAATCCTCCGAAACGAATTCCTACTCGAAAATGTGACACACATCCTTAAATCTGATCTAATTTAATTTAATAAAAAATAAAATTCAAAGTTCTTTCATTAATATACGTGGCCAAAACAAATGGACCAACAATTTACAAGAAAATAAAAAAAAAGTTCTCAAGTAAATGCAGGTCTTTTTAAATAAAACTCATCGTAACAGTGTAAAGCGCTCACATACTCCCTGTTCTTTGAAAGTGCGTTAAAGTCCACACAAACTTCTAACGAAGAGGAACTGCGTCTCAATGGAGCAAAATGATTTATTTTTTATACTCGAGTCCAAACAAGACCAACAACAATCCATGTCACGATAGCTTTATGTTTTCAGTTTGTTCCAATAACACCACGTTAAATATAATTAGAACCGAGATACGAGAATAAATCGAATTTGGAGGCAAACTGATATGATTCTGATGGTTGTCGATAAGATACGATAAACGATAGGCGAAGCATGTATCTCAGGTGCTTGGTGTCGCATAGCGATGGTCACGGCAAGATTAGGCTATTGGAAATTATCGTCAACATGGAAAAATTGAAATCGATCAAAGTAAATATGTAGTCAAGCTTATCTTGATGTCCTACTGCTTGCGATCTTATCTTCTATATTCAATTGCCGCTAACCAATTTGCTGATAATATCTAAAGATTAGGTAAATTTATGAACTTCGGATAGAGTAAATATTGACACCATAAAATCGCTGCAATGATCTCATGTGCAAGTAATTTTTCAGTTTGCTTGGAAACAAAAAATTGTACAGACATTGAGTTACTTCTTGTTTCATGCAGAACTTGAGTCATGGTCAGAATGTATGGGAAATTCACTTTCGATCGGGACAGCAATAATTTTTCAGCCAATTATTGCAGGTCCATTGTTGGGATCATTCCGAATCAACCGTGAAACTTGCGGAAATCAAGAGCGCATGCAATCCACATAAAATCGCAATAAAATCCCTATTTAGCTTCCTAGCGCCTTTTGCATACGAATATGAAAATAGGTAGCAATGAGCCATATCGCAATTAGGACACCAAGTTCTCACCATCAAAATTGTCACAACAAATCAAAACATTGTCCGTTCGTGGGGTGACTCTTGTCGATGATGGAAAATCCTGGAGAGCTAGTCGATTAGTTCGGAAATATAGGTGTCATCAATATTGTTAGCAACGTCCTGACAATTTCGTTCCGCCAATAAAATTGAATTGCTTCGTTCTGGTTCGAATGCGCCGAACAAGTCCAAGGGTAGTTAATGGGTCTGACTAGTTCAAAGAAATGACAAGCGTTTCATTCAATTAGATGCGCCACATTAGATGTGTGTCGCACATTACATATCTGTTTTGATACGAGTGTGATGTAGTTGAAGCGATTGAATGAAGTTGATTCGAATTAG
The DNA here is from genome assembly GCA_963978885.1 of Nemotelus pantherinus. NCBI lineage: Eukaryota > Metazoa > Arthropoda > Insecta > Diptera > Stratiomyidae > Nemotelus > Nemotelus pantherinus. The sequence goes on along the minus strand of OZ022264.1, from coordinate 63,254,877 downwards.
GTTGCCTAAGGTGGTTCGGGTAAAAGGTATTTCAATCAGCTAATGAAATTTCATTTGCAAGATGACAGTTGAAGGTATCTTAAGATGAGTATTGATCGCAGAGGAGTGATTTCAGTATGGGGCACGGGAGATGCAAAAGTTTTGTTTATTTACGATTATGGAATCGCGTAATTAATGCACTGAAGAATATTATGTGCTTGACAAGTGGGTACATATATGATTTTGCAATTAAGTTTGGAGAAAATATACCGACTGATATTTAAATTTTTTCGTTGAAATAACTTAGGTTTCAGAGAAAATTTTATATTCTTGTTTGAAGTACTTGAATTAAGATTCAAATAACAATTTTGTTTCCTTCCGATCGGGCACCACATTGTCGTGGTGGTGGTGGCCTGTGCCATGCAACAGGTCTCACCAAGAGGGCCTAGCGAATAACACGAGGATGAATCCTAAGTATTTTATCTCTACAGGTGACAGCCAGACTGGGTCTGGTAACTCAGTACGACAGGGGCTTAGATTCTGCAGGTACCAACCTCATGTATGATTGCACTGGAGTGGAGGCTTACAGGCTACCAGTGGAGGCTTACAGGCTACCATTGTAGAAGATACCATCGAGTTTTCGAACTAGGTGGTAGCATCTCCTGTGGAAAGGCAAATACAGCGTCAGCTGCAAGTCCGACTATGGGTGTGCGTGGAAAAAGTGCTTTTCGGTAATCTGAATCTGGGCATCGATGTGAAATGCTGGATTATCAGGTAATGGAATTTTAGGAAGAGTCCAACCATTGGTGAAGATGGTTTCAACCTATTGATTGTACTTGACCAGAGAAGTTTCTCGGTGTTCAAAAACATATACACTGAAAGAAAAACTCGTGGTTGGTTCAACTATTTTTAATAGTATAGCAACGATTCATTCAAAATCGTTAAACGAACTACGGAAAATAGTTATTTTTATTATGTTAATATAGTTAATTTAACGATATAAAAGTAGTTGGCTCTGGTTATACAAAAAATATCGAAACGTTCATGAAATCAACTGTTTTAATTGTTTCATAACCACGAAAAATAATTGATCAATAGAAAAATATTCATCAATTCACTCAAAACTTCAACGTTTCGAATTATCAACAGTTTTTATGGTACTTAAACTACTTTGCAATAGTTGATTTCAACAAACGTAATTCAGTGAGCAACGTCTTTGAAATTATTGTACGCAAAGTAGAATAGTTTCAACATTTGGACGTTTTTCATGCTCCGAATGAAATTGTTTATCAACCACGCGTTATGGTGCACAAAAGTAATCAATAATTTTCTTATGGTTGTTTTAACTATAGCCCTAGTTGATGCAAAAACAACTAAGGAAAACTGTTGATTTTTTATACTCCTCATACTCATACTCCTATTCTATTATAGAAGTTTCATATGCTACATGGCAAAATTGTGTTCGGTTTGCTGTTCGATACAATTAATATTCATTTTATGCTGTGAAGCCTTTATATTACGTTGTATGTCGCTTTTTATGCAGTTGATGCTGCAAACACATAACAGCGGCATTGCGGCAGCGGCGCCACAGGGGGAGGCGTGAATGCAGCGACAATGTCGCTGTCAATGCAACCAAGGCACCAACCAAATTCATTTTTTTTCATTCATTCATTTTATCAACAATTTTCATAGTAAGCGAACCATTCTACAATTGTTAAATTCAACAAACATAATTCCACACTACATACTATAGTCATTTACTATTTCGTACTATGTATATTGTTGGAATACCATTGTTTGTGGTTGCTTACTTTTTTTGCACCACGGACGTTGTTTTTCAACCACGCGTCATGGTGTATAAAAGTAATCAACTATTTTTTTATGGTTGTTTTAACTATAGCCCGTAGTTGACGCAAAAACAACTAAGGAAAATTGTTGATTTTACCAAGATTTATCTTTCAGTGTACCGTATGATGCTGAACTACTTCTTTTATGCGGTTAAATTTAGTCTCATCAGGAAGAATGTGAAGCATATACTCTCTGAGACTATCTATAGATATGTCTCCAGAATTAAACATAAAGATCCTTCTTAAGCTTCTTCTTAATGTCTACTTAAGCTATCAGCTCAACTTCGTTTATGCTGAAATGCCTGGAAAGTTATATTGAACGACACAAAAGCATCAAGGCGCTAACCTCTTGAATGATGGACAACATGCGTACCGGCGAGGAAAATCATCTGCGTCGGCGCTTCATTCTCTGGTCTCCAGAGTAGAGAGAGCAGAGTATAGATACCCCCATCGTTCATTTGTGGACATTTGAATGGCCTTTAAGTGCACTGAAAGAAAAATCTTGGTAAAATCAACAATTTTCCTTAGTTGTTTTTGCGTCAACTACGGGCCATAGTTAAAACAACCATAAAAAAATAGTTGATTACTTTTATGCACCATGACGCGTGGTTGATAAACAACGTCCGTGGTGCAAAAAAAATAAGCAACCACAAACAATGGTATTCCAAAAATATACATAGTATGCAGTGTGGAATTATGTTTGTTGAATTTTACATTTGTATGGTAACGCGCACAATGGCTGCGGCCGAATTTGCCGCTGCGGCAGAATTTGCCAAATTTCTAATTTTGCCGCACCGCTAGCGGCGATTCCTACCACTGTTGCCAGATTGGGCGATTTCTCGCCAATTGGGCTATCTTTCCGTTGCATTTGGCGACGAAATTTAATTTTGGGCTACTGGCGACTTTTCGGGCTCCACTGACCAGCCCAGGTTTCAACTGCTAAAAATATATAACGTTGAATTCGCAACTGATTTCCTCAATCTTGAACGGAAATCTGTTCACTTCATGTTTTAAATTATGGTTGAACCTAAACTTTATTTTTGGTCTATTATTTGACCGTCTGCCTAAACTAGTCAGCAAAAAGATTGAAATTTAAATCTGTGCTTGTAAAACTCATAATTATGAGCAAATGATCAAAATACACTGAGCACGGAAACTATTTGGGCAAAAGTCAATGAAGTAAAATCTGCTGCTGGATAACAAATTTTCAAAGAAATATGTGAGCTCGATTTTTTATTACTATATCTTCCTGCATCTAATAAAATAGTCCATATATGTTTTACTATGATAAATAACATAAAGACTAAAATTTGAAATAAAGTGCAAATAAATTTCTTGGCATCTTTGATGCGAATTCTAGTTCTCTTGAATTTCAACAAAATATGTTGCAATGACTATAAAATACCACCAGATATGATACAAATACTGGATTCTTCAATTCACACATTCACTATATCAGAAAATGAAATTTTTAATATAGTTTTCGACTATATAAGATTATATAGATAAAGAAAAAATAATAGCCCATGTGAAGTGGATACAATTTTTTTTGCATCTGATAAGAAAAACTTTTGGTATAATTTTGGCCTCCACCTATTGTGTGGCAAGTGTTGGGCTCTTTTGGGCTATTTTAAAAGTCAAATTGGGCTCCATGAACGAAAATTTTCTGGCAACACTGATTCCTACCATAGGTTGGCATCACTACTAGGTTGAATTAACTCTGTTTGAATTAGGTTGAATGGTCTAATAGACAAGCGATGGCTGATGTGTATTGTGCCAAGCCAACCTAATCCTCGTACAACAGGATTTAGCAATACAAAAGACAAAAACAATGAATGTATTGCCGCAGCCCACTGCGTTTGCCACAGTGGAAGACACTGTCATGTGATTAACTTATGAAGCGTCATGCAACGTAATATAAAGGCTTCACAGCATAACATGAATATGAATTATATCGAACAGCAAACCGAACACGATTTTGCCATATAGTATATGAAACTTCTATGATAGAATAGGAGTATGAGTATGAGGAGTATGGAAAATCAACAGTTTTCTTTAGTTGTTTTTGCATCAACTAGGGCTATAGTTAAAACAACCATAAGAAAATTGTTGATTGCTTTTATGCACCATGACGCGTGGTTGATAAACAATTTCATTCGGAGCATGAAAAACGTCCAAATGTTGAAACCATTCTACTTTGCGTAGAATAATTCCAAAGACGTTGCTCACTGAATTTCGTTTGTTGAAATCAACTATTGCGAAGTAGTTTACGTACCATAAAAACTGTTGATAATTCGAAACGTTGAAGTTTTGAGTGAATTGATGAAAAATTTTCTATTTATCAACTAATTTTCGTGGTTATGAAACAATTAAAACAGTTGATTTCATGAACGTTGCGATATTTTTTGTATAACCAGAACCAACTACTTTTATATCGTTAAATTAACTATATTAACATAATAAAAATAACTATTTTCCGTAGTTCGTTTAACGATTTTGTATGAATCGTTGCAATACTATTAAAAATAGTTGAACCAACCAAGAGTTTTTCTTTCAGTGTGTGTGCTTTTTGGGGAGCTATGTGAAGCTATGAAAGCTCACGGCGTCGATGACATTCTAGTTAAGTGGATACGTACCATGCTGATCTGAACGTTGTTGCTATTGGAAGCTGGATCTGACTAATGAATGGAGCCGTCATATGGATGCACTCAAAGAGGTGTCCTAACACCGCTCCTATGGAGTATGCTGGTTGATTCCCAACTAAACGAACTGCAATAACAACACAAGCAGTCAGTAGAGATCTGAATGCATTATGCAGAAATCCACAACGCACATAGAATATAATTGACATTTTGTGTTCGAAACAAGGCCTAGTTTAATTAACTTTAAACTTGTTTTGTTTAAAATTAAACTTGTTTTGTTTACCAGAAAAAGAAAACTGGTAGGACTGTTGCTTCCTAATATGAAGGGTGAAACTTTTCAACTTTAGGAGTAATATGGGACAGTAAAATTCTCTGGAAGAATTCTGTGGAAGTGATGTGAAGTGACCACAAGGAGTCTGAATCCTCATTTAATTATTTATGTGCAGGAACTCATCCATGGAGTGGTGGATTATTGTGAAGCTATTGTCTTCTCGCAAAAAGTTTGCCACGCTGCAAAGTATTATGTGCCTGGGTATCTATGGTGCCATGAGTACACTCCGGTGGCAGCACTTGGTGCGCTTCTCAATCTGCCTTAACTCGACATTCAAATTCAGAGTGTGGCGATGAGAACCTCCCATACACTATCTCAGCTTGGGCTATGGGCAGGAAACGATGATATGGAACACTGATCCGGGAGATCTCTCCGGTTTTCGCGATGCATTCAGACTCTCGAGTGCCTTTACTTGATTTCAAGAGAAGTGACTGAGAGCACCCAGATATCTGCCTAAGAGGATATTCCGAGATCTTTTTCACGGAATGGGTGAAAACAGATGTTGGATCCGGAGCTGGGGCCCACCTGCATTCATCGAATGACAAGTGGGTATCTTCTCTTGAAGAATACGTTTCTGTTTTTCAAGCAGAAATATTCGCTGTCTTAAGAGCTGTTTTCTGGCCAATTGTAGCAAAGTGGAAAAGAAAAGGTATAATTATTTGCAGTCCCAGTCAAGCTGAGCTACATAGCCCCTGACTACTTCAAAAATTGCCTAAGAGTGCATGTTTCAAGTTTCTGATACTGTCGAAATCAACTCCCTTGGACGACTGTTATACACTCAATGATGAATGCTGACCAGTGGCGTGGCGTGATCATTTACCGAAGGGAAGCAATAGGTTCAAATCCATGGTTGATTAAGCTTTCCGAAAATTTAATACGTGTAATAGAGCCCCTCTATAAAAGCACCTAAGAATTACTAACGGGGACGTGAGAGCAGACATTCTGTATTGTTTTGAAAATAAACGCTCAAAGTCTTTCACACAAAAAGAAAGCATGTTAGTATTTATTGGTAAAATAATAGCATTCCCAGAACTAAAAATATAATATTTTCGAAAGTGGCTGAATTCAGAAGAGTTCAACAGGTTTAAAAATCTGAAACTTTTTCCGGATGAAAATACGTTCAACCAAAAACGTGTTCGAATTAATATTTCCAACGCTCTGTTGGTACAGTTAAGATGCAAAAAAATTAATTACTGTTTAATTAATTATTATTTAATTTACTGTAGATGAAATTTGGATTCACCATAATACGCCCGAGACAAAAGCACAATCAAAACAGTCGACTGCGAAGGGCAAAAACTGTTTTTTTGGCTGGCGACTATTTTTTGGGATAGTAAAGGAGTTATCAAAATCGATTATCTTCAAACAGAAAAAAAACTACTACAGGGACATAAAGCAGTCACATTTGCATTAAAAAAAAATATGTTTCACGAATTACGGTTTGAACTGCATAACAACTCTTCTTACTACTTCTAATTATTCTTACTTATCTTATCTACGCATCTCATTCACGTTTTTGTGATTGGATTAAGTTTGCTGACAGTAGCTTAGAATACTGAGAACGAAAGTATGCAATACAATTTCGATCACGTCCAAATCATTTTGAATGAATAATCTTTTCCTTTTCCAAACTCATTTTTGTTTATTTCCAGAGGTCAACACAAATCAAAAAAATTTGAAATACTTATTAATGCATAGAATTGTACTCTAATCTACGAATATGATCAATCATATAATACAGTTCGAATTGGTGTTTATTTTGGTGAGTGCTTGTTTTCATTGAATATTGTATAAGCTATTAGTTATGTTGGCTTCCCCATATTTGCAAGTGTAAAAATTTAACCATACGTAGCTTAACCCGTAATTTAGAGCAGTGAAAGTTTTTAATATATGTATATTAATTATTTATTAATCTTCATCCAAACTCCAATCGGTACATCATGATTCGAAGGTTGAAATTGCTGCTAGATTAAAACTATGGCTTCCATGTTTCATCATAATATTCGTTCCTCGTTCAATTCGAAAATAAGAATCACTGCAGTTGGGACTTTTCCTAGAAATGAAAATGAATTATTTATTTAAATACCCACTATCGCATACATGCATCCATTTTCTATCAGCCTTGCTTCATATGCATGCAGATAGGTGGTATCGTATCTTAAGAAGATTGCTGCTTGGCCATGTGGATATCTCGAAGAGTTTTCAACTTTTATGAAGCAATTTTGTATTTTGCATTTTGCAAACCAACAAAGGAAAACTTTGTATAGATTGTGGCGTTGGATGTTGATGCTGGATGCTGGCATCATGCAACGTGGTTTCCAGCAACATATTCCTTCGTCTGATTTGCAAGGCGAGGGTATTCCTCGAAAACGATACGAATGAAATCGCATCATCTCGAAGGGGTACTTCATTTGAACTTGATATCGGAGGCCGAGGATATCAATAGCGGTCAGAGTTTCTGAACCGATTTTAATTGAAAAGCGAGCATTCCAAAGTATCGCGAGCTGGTTGATGTATCGCCTTCCCGAACTAGCTGTTATAACCTTCAGATTTTCCGGCATATAATTTCAAAAAATGTTATGCAGCTGATTGCCGATTCCGATAAATCACCAAGTCTATACGAAAATACAGACAATCAGTGAGGTTTTTGTCCTACGTGTTTGAAGCCACTATTTTCGTAAAAGCCATACATACAGTTTACTGGGCTCCGGGATTCATGATCTCAATCTACTTCTGGTCGTATCCCAAGTACAAGTTTACAAGTGTAGAAGTTGAATCTGCATCTCACGTTGCCTTCAATCTTCACGTGCTACATCTTTTTTATTCGTTTATCTGCCGTTTCAGCTGCAGAGATATCTGTGAGTTCGTGGTAAAGGATAACTCTTTCAGCATAGGATACTTTTTTTTATATTCTTTAATCTCAAAAAAACATGCGACTTTGTCACTCTGGCAATGAACGCAGCATACGAGCACGGAAGCCTACGAATAGCCATACATGCTGCTTTCTACGACATAAGAAAACATTGAAGAAGAAAAGAACGGGGAAAATCGAAAAGCATAAGAACACGAGGTCCTCTGTTTTCAATTAACATGAAATTCTACGAATTGTTTAATTAGAAGGAATCGAGAAGGTGTTTGGTCAGTTATTCTGAGGTCTATCGATGACAAAAAGAGAATCCAGAGTGAATTCCTGCGAGCATCGGCAACGATAACGATTAAGGCGATCGCCAGGTGAAATAAATTAAGAAGCCAATCGAAGATTTGTAGCAAGGAGTTTAGTGTGTACGGTTTCATGTGCTATGAAGAGGTGAGTTTCGAATAAAACGGTGTGATGACTGCTATATAAATGCTAATTAGTTGATTCACTATAGTTGAATCTGCTTCTTCGTTGAGTAATGGGTTTTGTGACTCTTTCTAACTACTCATGATTGCATATTTCTCAACTATAACTAAACATTAGCAAATCTTTTCGTCCTATGGCACTAGGGTATGGTTATGATATTTTTGATTGCAAGTTTTAGCTCTTGAAAATTCGCTTGAACTCATTGATATGTGTTGCTGTGGCAAACAAACCGCTATCCACTTTCACCTTCACTGGACATTCATATCAGGCTTCCGAAACAAACTCTATTCTCACCTCTTTCGCAGAGCTTCTATTATTTTCACGTAAATAAGAAAGAAGAAATATGGTTTTGGGGACTTGAAAAGATTCGAATAAAAGTGAATGACACACTGCATAATGTCATCAGGAGAGGGCACCGGGAAACTAGGAACAATACGACAGATGTGTTTTAGCTTCATGAGTACTAAAAAGTGTCCTAGGAATGAGCACCACGACCACGATGATGACGATGACGACGGCGGCCTAAACGACCTAAACGGTAAAAACAAACAAAGGCCCGGTTCGGACAGAAAATCACAGTGGCGTTATCAGCAAGATGGAATCGCTTTCGTAACTGATAACATTCAAGGTACTGATGGTTCAGACAATGGCATTCGGTGAGTGAGTACTCAACTCACAATCGCAGCTCTGTACTCGTACCGGTACTTATGCTAACAATCAGCTCCTCCGTAAACTCGCCCTTAATGCTTGGCCTTATGACTGGGACGGATTCGGCAAATGGAAGAACACAGCCAGAGTCTTTCGGGAGTAACCCTGATATGTCAGTGACATAGTGTGCCTAATCATACGGATCATATGTATGTATGTATGTACATGAGGAACGGATTTGTTTGATTCGTGGTTTGAAAGGACGCAAGGCAGCGTGAACTTTGTTTTGCTCAGTATTATTCATAACAATGTTTTAAAGTAGCGTTTTTTTAGTTCTCATTCTACTGCGAGACATGAATTACCTATGCGTATGTGCTCCCATTGAAGGATTCTCATTTCTTTGTAGATGTAGACGGTGTGTGTATCTGCTTATGCAGAGCAGATATGCATGAAATTTCCCATATCTTACATATCTTTTACCGCTTGAAATTTTTGGGTCACGGTGAGTAGTTTAATGGGTCACAGTGATAACATCTAATCGGAATGATCACGTCAAGATAGTTAGGTATAATCCGTGATTTGTAATTTGGAATTGTCTAAAACAGTAACTATAGGCTGCTGCAACGCGAATTCGCAGCAGATTTTAAAATGCACCAATAGCTTTGTTATAAATCGTAAGCTAGATAAACTTTTTCATGAATTCTCAGAGATTGTTGTTTAACTTAAAAAAAAGTTTATTGATCAATGAGCTTTACCATAAACTCACCATACGTGTTAGATAACTGGCCAGCGGTTTCTTTCAAATACCATGATGAAGTTAATCATTTAAATACAAAATATAGTAGGTAAAAAACATAATCTGCGATAGCCCAATGGGAGAATATATACATATGAGTAACAATGCTTTGAGTAGATTTTTCTACGCATGTCAAGTTACAAATGTTTCGAAAAAAACTCAAAAATATTAAAATAAATAATTTTGTCTTCACTTTTTTTTGTCAGAAGATCGTTTCCAACAGCAGTAGCCATTCTGTACCCGTTTCTGTAATTAAAGGTTGATGTTAATAATTTTGCTAGCACGCAAAAGCCAAAGTCGACATAAACTCAACTTTCGAAATGGTCAAAAATATTACTAGCGTTCGGCCATGCTTAATCCTATTCTATCCATTTGCTGTGGAAAAGTTTCTACAGGACTCAATTAATGGAGCACGCATTCAAAAAAAACTCTAGCGCATTGTAACCGCTTGAAACACTAATGCCCGAAGAAAAGTAGAGGAATCTTCCAGATTTTTAGTGCATATATACTACTACACGTGCTCCCTATTACAGCCAACATGTTTTGAAGACCAGTCACCACTTTGATATCAAGGATACATTAAAACTCACACACTGAAAAAAAATATGTTCATAATAATAATGAATGTAGGTCATCAACCTAAAATTCATTGGTATTATGAACAATTTATAATGCCAATGAAAATTGTAATCACTATTTTGTGGCAGTCTATGAACAGTTCATTAATGCTATGAATCAACTTCCATCAAACTCTTTCACCTTGTACAAATACACAAATACTTATTCAAAGTTGCGTTGCTAGTTAAATACACATCTTCATGATACTATGAACGCGGTCAATAATTGATTTAAGAACTATTTTCTTACTATCAATGCAAAAAATCATTAAATCGAAGAACGAATTCATCAAATTTCTGTATATTCTATATTTTAACACATTGACAAAACGCGATCGCGATTAGATATTTTCCAAGTGCGAATCATGTAAATTGATTGTTGTGTCCAATGTGAAAAGTGAATTTGCAGCCGAAGTTCGCAATCGCTGGAAGTATGCAAAGTGTACATTCTCGATTAGTGTTTTATGTTTCAAAAAAGGAAGTCAAAGATTTTGATGATGGGTCTAGTCGAATTTTAGCATAATTTGCAGCAATCGCAAAAGGAGCTGGGAACCTTACTTGATACCACCAGGAAGCTGTTAAAAGGAAGAAAAAACAATTGGATGACTTGCTGATATAGCCATCCGAAAACCAGAATAGGAACAAATCTTCCAAAACAACTGGATTCCAGTGAGTTTTTGTGAAAACAGTATAGAATTTATATTATTCGAATTTTTCAGATCCAGAAGTAGATGCAGCGCTGGATCTTATTTGGCAGTAAAGATAATTTTTTCGTATACATTTTTGTTTAGAAATAATACTTTATGATTGACTAATAATATGAAAATTCTTATAAAGCGAAATAATCTGTATTTGTTTGAAATTATTATGAATTCGCTCACAGAAGATAAACCACTATCCATAAAACGTACCCGTTCATGAAAAATATAAACTCCATCATTCATCAATATTACGAAACGTGCGATAGTATCCAAATCCATAGTATGAACTTCCTCATAAACATTACAAATACGTTCATCAATATTATGAACCCCTTCATCTATATTATGAATGGATTTAGAAGAAACTAGCCCGAGATTCATAGCAGTACTGAATAGTTTCATCGATGCTACCAAAGTAACGATGAACGTGTTCTTTGCGACAAGGATTTGATTTCTTCAATCGTTTCACTGTGTGAGTGTTAGCTCAGCATAAGAAAATTGATGAACGGCTGTTCATTATGCCAATGAACATCTGCATCGGTTGGAAAATGAAGATTTTTTCATTGTAATGATGAAAATATTCATCAATTGCATGTACCTTTTTCGTTCAGTGTAGAGTGGAAAGGTTTTCAGGGTTACCACTTGCATGAATTAAAACATTGAAAAGCCAAATCCTTGTTTCTTATATTCATTATCGGACGCTTTTCTTAGAATTATTTGAAAGCAGCATCTCCTGTAACATAGATGATGAAATAGCTAAGTGCTTGCAACACTTTGCCGGCACAGCAACTAAAACACTAATATTATGAATTCGCTCGTTAAAATTAACCTACCCTAAGAATCTCGTTTTCATTCGATGACTTCATCAAAATTTACAGAGATAGAAAGATGTTTGTGGCTGCCACCCGAAGAATTTCCAATGCTGGGTAAATTTAAGCATTGGTTACTTATTTTCATTGTAGATATTTGGCATGTGAATATTTCATGGCAGCATCTATTGGTACTGAAATAGCGAAAATTCTCGGTGCTGGCAGCCCTTTGCTAGCACTAAAACCAAAAAAATACCAAATTGGCTTTGCGTTAAAGAGTTTTATTTCAATCCGATGACAGCTTTGGAAGTTGTAGGGGTAAACAAAATTTTGAACCACCGCTCATAAAAGTTTTCAAATTTTCAAAATCCAAATATTTGTTTTTTATCGTCACTGATCATTACCAGTGAAACTTACTCGTGCTTTAAATGCTTTCGAGCAGTGCAAGAAAGCTTTGGCCACCACATGGGGCCTAAAACCATGTCTAGTTATGTGGATCTACGTAATAATTATAAGGCCGATGATCACGTACGCATCATTGGTGTGGCGGGCTATTGTGAAGCCATTGTATGATCGCAAGAAGTTAGCCACGCTGCAAAAGGCTGTGTGCCTGAGTCTCTGTGGTATCATGAGCACTACTCTGAGTGCGGCCCTAGATGTTCTTCTCAATCTGCCTCTTCTCGACATCCAAATTTAGAGAATGGCGATGCGCTCTGCCCATAGGCTAACCTCACATATGAAAGAAAATGGATACAAAATGGCTATCCGTGTACCCATACGTTAGTGTGCCTTTTTTAATACACGCACAACATTGCTCTCTCACAAAAATTCCACTCAGTGCGCCCCTTTCTACCGCACTCACAACCGAAAAGCCTTAATGCTGTGTCTTAATGCTGTGAACACCAGATCGGTGTAAAAGCGTGCAACGGGCAACACAGAAAGAAACGTCAATGTCAGTTTGATTTCTGTCGGGGACTGAAAACATTGACACTCAGTCCAAATTTATCAAAGAAAATTTGAAAATTTTTCTACGTATTCGGTGAAAACGTACTTCTACGTTTGTGCGCAATAATTTGTGTTGGTTGCGCGAGTAAATTAACGATCAAATATTATAAAATAGGGCGATCATGAAGTGCCGCGTTCCAGGCTGCAAAAGTAGCTTTGCAGGGAATATCGTATTTCGGGTAAGCAAAATTTACCTTTGGCATCAATTTCGTTTTGCTTTTGTGTGAAATCATAATTAATTTCGTTCACAAAAAGCATTTTAATCTCCACTCGCCGGTTGTGTGGAAAGAAATGTCAAACGACGTTCAAAATGGCGATGTCTCGTGGTTTTTACCGTATGAACTGTGTAGTGCACACACCCGTACCTCATTCTCACACCAGTAAGCAAAAAATCGAAAATTGGCACATTTCTCTCGGTCAATTTCTAATCCATTCTCTCTTATATCTGTGAGGCTAACTCATCTTGGTCTATTGGTAGGAAACGACGATGTGGGGCATTAGGGTTCGATACGTGAGACTCCCCCAATTCTCGCATTGCCTTCAGACGCTCGAGTGCCCTTCCTCGACTTCGGGAGAAAGTGCGAAGTAATCTTCTTGAGCAGAAGTGACTGGTAGAATCCAGAGGTGTGTACGAGGGAATACTCCTTACGGACGGCTCAAAGACAGATGTTAGATATGGAGCTGGTGTCTATCTGCATTCATCGAATGACAGGTGGGCCTCTTCTTTTGGAAAGCATTTTTCTGTTTTTCAAGCAGAAATATTCGCTATCTTGAGAGCTGTTTGCTGAACAATTGAAGAAAATTGGAGGGAAAAACGTATTGCAATTTGCAGTGACACTTAAGCTGCGCTGATGGCACTGCGTAGACCCATGACTACTTTGAAAATTGCCAAAGAGTGCAGGGCACGACTGAGCTCTGACTTGAGGGAAATGAAATCGTTGACGTCATTGCGAAGCTACGATCAAGGATTCCACTACAGAGCTCTGATCTCACTTTGGGTGTGCCGACCGCATCTGCACATGCCATTTTTCGGGAGTGAGTAGTTGATTCTCACGAAAATAGATGGATGGCCTCTGATGTAGCCAGGCCCACGAAGGTCTTCTTTTCAGAGCCAAACCATGTGGCTGCGGGATTCCTGCTACACAAGAGCAGGAAAGTTTGCGAAGCCATGACAGGTAATTGACTGGACACAACTGCCTAGGAGGACATATGTACACTGAAAGAAAATGGCATATTCATAGGAAACGCATTTTCCGTTTGATCACATATTCGTAAAGTTCGCGTTTGTTTCGAACAATTACTATTAAATCAAACGAAAAAGCTGTTGCAGCAAAAAAAATTGTCGTTTAACGTGAGTGCAGGCATATTTCAAAAATGCGTTTGTATTGAACGCGTATTTGCGTTCACAATGAATATATTTTCATATTGAATCAAATGTGTAATTTTTAAAGCAAAAAGTGCTCGCGTTTTTTTCAAAATGCAACGATCACATTGAACGCACTTGATCATTTATACTAATCATCTCCCTCTGTTAGGCTTAATAGGAAAATATTTCAAGCAAACACTTTTGCGTTTCATTTATAGTAAGTATATTTTGCTGGTCTATCAGTCATCAAGTCATTCTCTGCATAACTTCTCAGTGCGACACATATATTCAGTTCTTGCCATTCAATAGTTAATTGATTAATCGTGGAAACGAAAGGAAGAAATTCAAAACACCAAAAGGTAATAAGAAATCATTTATTTATTTATTCATGTAAGCGTATTGTTGTAGTTTTTAGTCGGAAGTTTTTTCACTATATTTTCTCAAATTTGCAAAAATTACGTGAGACATATGTTATGTGAGTTCTTTAGTTGCAAAATGAGACTGAAAGGTTTTTGAAAACTTTTCAGAAACAGCAAAAAACTATATTTTCTTTCCTGGTCAATATATCAAACCCATTTTTTTTTTAATAAATTGAAAATAAAAAACTACACAATATTACAAATTTTCATAAACTATGGATTATGTTAAATATTAATTAATTCGCATTTACATTTCATCAGGTCGCGTTTTGGAACAAAATCGCCTTCAGGTGTGGTTTTGGAACGAAACTTCATGTTGGAGTCGGGTTTTGGAACAAAACAAAAACAATTATATTTTTTTAATTTTTTATTTTTGCCTGTAATTTTTGTTTTACAGAAAGTAGGTACCTACCTTAGAACATAGCTTAAAAAAACAATTATACAAAAATAAGTTTAAAAACATGGAAAAATGAGCAGCAAAAATATTGTGTTAAACATTTTTTTTTTCGTCAATAATTACTTCCGCATCCCAAATATCGTTCTCTGTAAGATTATTATAATCTATACGACGATAAAAACACTTGTTGGATTCATCAGTTTCATCCTCTGAATCTATATTTTCTAAAAAATAGAAGCAAAATGACACAACTTCAGTCGACCACACATTTAATGTGTCGGCGCACGATTTCTAAGAACAAACATGTGAAGTCGCAATCAGTATGGCCAACTTTGAAATATTTCTTATCATTCTAGAAAAAGCCTGCTTAATTTAAAACAAGATTAATAATAAAAATAACCATTTAAAAATATGTGACGAACAGAAGTTTAGCCTTTTCTTAAAGTTAGAACATTAGGTCGGTTTTTGGAAAAAATAACAAGAACCGTTTCCGACATTGCTAAGGTTTGACTCGCTTTTTGGAACCAAACCGTTCAAAATATTAGACGCCATTTTGAAAGAAAAAATCTCTGTTCAGGTCGCGTTTTGGAAATAACGCTGTTTTTCAAATCACTTTGTAAGGCATTTAGACTGGGTTTGGGATAAAATAAAGTGCACAAATCGATTCCTGAGAAGATTTCCTATAAGAAATGGTGTTTAACTCAGTTTCGTGAAAAATCGCTTGAGTCTCATTTTGCAACTAAAGAACTCATGTATAATATACATATATGTATATAACCCCAAAGTTATGACTTTTTGAATTATCTTCTAAGTAAGTTTTAGCAGTCTGAGTTGGTGTTTCGTTGCGTTTTCTTTCACATCACACATTAGAAAGTGTTTATGCCACATGTCCTTTTTTCGAAAACTTCATCTACGATGAATCATTCCAAATAAAAAATAATAATATTTTCGGATTTGATTCTTCAAATTAAAAGTGATTGTTCTCGTACAATGCTGCAACTTTCTAAATTCTGTTTCATATGCTACATTCAATTCGATTTGCACCAAATTTGATTCCAAACATATAATTTATCATGGAGAAGAGACATAAACTTCAGATCATTTTATTCTTCATTTCTAAATCAACGAATACTGTCCAATATATTTCATGTCTAATGTTAAATATAGTTTTTGAGTCATGGCTAGCTGAGTCATGCCTTTTTCGATATTTTTAAGTTCTGAATTATAATTATCTCGCAAAACTGATGTTTTTAAACAACTAGAAAAAGAAAACACAAGGAAATTTATGGTTTCAACTTGAGATATTTTACGCTGATACCTGTGCGTTACGCTGATAGTTGTATTTCTTATTTATGCTATAGACTTTGAAATGAGTCAAGCATTGGAGAATATTCAGGTGGTATTACTCGAGGATAATATCACAAATGAAAAAGATGAAGAGTTATTTAAGCTCTTGAAATCATGGGAACTCGATAATATTTTCATAATTCTAACAGGTAGAAACCTAAACAGAAGCTACTAGAGCAATTCGCTTCATACGCTATACTATGCACTTACTTTGATTACTAATGCAAAAGTTGAAAAATTGTATTTATTGATGTACGATTGGCACTAATAGCTTCTAACATTTTATTATTCACAAATATAAGTCATATTGCAAACATCATCTCACATGCTCGTAGCATACACGTTCCATCTTAACTTACATTTATTCATTTGCATGCTTGCTCGTAGATGCCGGGGTAGGTATCGAAGAGCTAGTTTATCTAAACAATGACGACATACAACAAATGTTTCCTTCATATTCGCAAATTGGCTTAAAAGCGAAATTTCGAGAAAAATTAAAATGCTGGAGGAAAGAGAAGGTACGCACAGTAAACATAAAAGCACATTCCTGGTACGCCTTTTTGTTGCGAGTTGAATAGTTTGCTTTGTTTTTTATATTGCAATGAAATTGTTTGGAGTGTTTGTGTCATTGAAGAAGACATATTATCAATAACAAAGCAAAAAAATTCAATCACAAGCAGGCCACTTTATATTATTCCTTTTGATTATTCTTTATATTTATTTTAATTTCGATACCATCACAGGATAATCAGGAATGTGAGGGTGCTTCTGTAGGATGTGATTTAGTGAAATGGATTAATGAGTCCCAAGCATTTCCCAATAGCTCTTCTTCGCCTTCGTCGATGAGTTCAATCAACCATTTGGAATCTTTTTCTAGCAGTGTAGGCTTATAAATTCTTCCATTTGCATTTGTTTGTTGATAGTATTGAAAACAGCAAGAAATAATTTATATTTATATTTTTCACTTACATTTCTTGCAAAAGGTTGACATTAAGAGTATCTTGGGACAAACAATCAAAGGGAAAAGTGTTTTAGATTATTATGCATCAAATAATAGTCTGTCTCCAGTCTATCAACAAATATTATCCAACTGTTTGATTGACGCTGTAGTAGCTAAACAACCAATACTGCAAACAAGCCACTTTAAGTGTTTAGCGGAGCGAATCGTGCAAACTTTTCCAAGCGAACATACGGTGAGGTCGTATATATTTATTTATTCAAATAAAATTGGGTGATTCTTTAGGAGACTTATTTCGCTGCTCGGAATCGACTAAATAAACATCCAAAAGGAAAACTGCATGACAGGTATTTTAACCTGAGAAATCGTTTAAAACGCTGTAGCAAATCAAATAGCCAATCACCGTTGTGTCCTGTTTTTCATGATGCAAATAACATTGAAATCGACGAAACAATATCAACCAACTTAAAACTGTGGTTGAAGTATAATCATAGTCCAACAGAGGAGGTTGTTGGAAAATGGAAACAATCGTTCCACTATCGTAGATCGTTGATACTTCAGCCCAATAACTTAGAATTTGTATTAAAAGAGTGGCCTTTATTCAAACACGGAACTTTGGGTCCATATTTGGTAAGATTTATAAATTTAATTTGCCTTTAGAATAAATTTCAACTAAGCTACGAAAAACAGGTCGAAATTGATTTTGGATTGTTGCATCCTGGGAAATCTGGATGCTTAATTGAAAAGTGGAGTGAATTTGTCAGCAACATTCTACCATACTTCCGCGAAAGGATAAGTGATGCAGAATCAAAGTTGTTATTTGAAAAAATTGATGAAAACGTTTCGGAATGTAAATACAATATTTGCTTCAAATAACGTACTGGTTTTAACATTTTTATTATTCAGGCTCACGTGACTGCATTATTACACTTTTGCTAAATGCTATTCTTCCACCTTCATTGCGCTTGCGGAACGAAGAGGCACACAAAAAGAAGCAAAAACGAATAACGATCAGAGAAGGCAAGGATTCTACAATTTTGCATCTGAAAAACCTTTACGATTTCGAACCAGCGCTTTCAGATGTTAAGGAGAGATTTTATGTAAGTGGAAACAGACTTCAACCTTTAGTTGTTGTTGTGGGGCCTGAGTTGACCGATTTAAAAGAATATTACGTCTATTTTGATGGAGTTAAACATACATTTTCAACATTTCTTGCTAGCTTAGATAGCTGCTTTAAAATTTTTTACATTTTGAACTTAGAATATCCAAAATATTCTATAAATGTGTGGAATTTCTTGCAAAAATATTTTTATTCAATCTCTATAAAACACGAGAAGGTCATTCCTAAAGTGTCAGGACTAGTATCATTCTTGACCAACAGTAAAAAAAAATAGTTTGTGATTCAGAAATTAATTGCAGGTCTAATATCATTTGTTTAGTTAAAAGGAATAATGTACTTTTGCTCTATGTGTAAGTTAAGCTTTAGTTGCGCTTCCGATTTGATAAACCACCTGAAAACTGTACATGAAATTGCCACACATGGAACATATCGATGTGCTCAATCTAAATGTTGCCAAACATTTTCAACTCGAAAAGCGTTCAAAAAACATTTACTCAAAACTCATAATGCATTCTTAGATTTGAAGTGCCCTAAACCCTGTTCGGTGCAACCAGTGAAAGTGCAAAAATGTACTGAAAGAAAACAGGCGTGTGATGAAGTAATTGTCCCTCAGAGCTTGCAATCTGAAAGTAATTTTCAGGAACATAGAACAAAAACGTATAACTCTATAGTCACAGGTGTTGAAAATTTCTCTGAAACTGTTTTGCGAATTTCATTAGATATTTATTCAAAACCTAATTTTAGTAGGAAAGACGCAGTTACGATTCTTCAAAAAGTATTTCAAATCACTAACACTGTGACTGATTTCGTTAACGTTTCAGTTTCTGCTGAGTTGGGCTCAACGCAACAAACAACGAATATTATAAAAACTCTCCAAAATTTCAGAGAATCTACTCATTATTTTAACAGTGAACATAAATTTATGCAGTTTTTGCTTCGTGAAGATTTGTTTAATTTTCCTGTGTACCACACCATAGACAACCAAGTTCGCGAAACGCAAAATAAAGGTCAAGCTGCACTAGAAGCAAGCGATATTAAAGCTTACTTTTTGCCACTAAAATTTCAATTCAGAAAATGTTTTGAGCTCCCCGGAGTATTAAATGCGACATTAGAGAACATATTGTTTACGAAATCTCAAATTCATTACCACAATTTTGTAAACGGCAAATTGTTTAAAAGAAAGGAGAAGTGCTACGATTCTTCGAAAACCATCATACCTTATTTTATTTACATAGACGATTTTGAAGTAAATAATGCACTTGGAAGCCATTCTTCTCAGGATACTCTATGTGCTATTTACTATACTTTCCCGACTATTCCTTCGTATCTATTATCTAATCTTAGTTATATTTTTGTGGCTGGTTTTGTCAAAGCCAAATATATTAAGGAATATGGAGTCAAATCTTCACTTTATTTACTAAAGAACGAAATTAATCAACTAGCAGAAGAGGGACTAGATATAAAAACTGAGACGGTAGTTGTTAGGGTACACTTCGTGCTAGGCCTAATATTGGGTGATAATTTAGGACTGAAGTCAGTGCTTGGTTTTAATAAATCTTTTAATACATATAAATTTTGTAGACTCTGTAACAGACCCAAAAATCGATTGAAAACGGATTCAAAAGAATTTAAGAATTCAATTAGAGATGTCCATCAATATAATAACGACCTTAAAATCAATGACTATAAGCTGACTGGTTTACAAGAACCTAGTATTTTTAATGAAATCTATTCATTTCATGTCACAGATAACTTTACAGCAGATGTGATGCATGATATTTTCGAAGGAATTTGTCACTATGAAATTTGTCAAATATTATTAGCTTTAATTCAAAACAATGTTTTATCTCTGGATACTTTGAATTACCGAAAAAAAATGTTTTCTTATGGAATGAATGATATAGGAAACGTTTCTGTGGATATTAGTTTAAATCGATTGAAATCAAATAATCTTAAGATGTATGCGAGTGAGATGTGGAATTTTGCTCACTTCTTGCCTTTGCTGGTTGGAGACTTGGTTCCACCAAGTAATAAATTTTGGCATCTTTTATGTACGTTACTCAAAATTATTGATTATATTTTGCTTAGTATTATTTCACATGAAGATGTTGAGTACTTACGATATTTAATCCATTACCACCACAAACTTTATTTAAATTTATTCGGCCCCCTAAAACCAAAACATCAATTTCTGGTTCATTATCCAACTATAATAGAGAATAGTGGGCCCTTGAAATATTTATGGTGCTTTCGTTTTGAAAGTAAGCACAAAAATTTAAAAAAATATGCAAACGTGATTACTTGCAGAAGAAATATTGCTTTATCACTCTCCATAAAAAGATGTTTTACTTTTTCAAACTTTATTTATAAAAATAATGGAATTCCACATAAACTTAAATTTGACGATACGGAGATGAAAGATTTGAAAATCGATCCTAAATATTGCAATAAAATTTTGTATCTGGAAACGAAATTAAATGCAAGCTCCGTATATATGCCAGAAACTGTAGTATACAAGGGCACAATGTATAAAAAACTTATGTATTTGTCTCAAGGAAGAAACGGTTTTATGCGATTATTCAAAATTCTTCAGTTCATCGTCAGTCCAAAGTATTCTTTATTTATATTATGTAATGAAGTAGAAGTTAAAAAATTCAATGAACATTATCAAAGCTATGAAATCGGAATCAGCAGAAAGGAATTAATTTTATATGAAACTGATTTTTTTACTAGTACTCCTCTTCACATTTATCCTTTATCAAATGGAAAACAATTTGTTAGAAACAAAACAATTTAATAAAATAAGTGTCTTTGAATCCAAATTGGGCGTTTTTACAAATGAATTGTATGATTTGTGAGTAATAATCTTGAATACAGGAAAATGTAAATATTGCTTGAGTATGAAAATTCATGTGTCTTTTGCTGTAACAATAAACATTCAAAATATATAATAATCACGATTGTTTTATTTAATTTTTAAACGCAAAAATCGTGATGAAAGTTGGGAGTAGCTTACTGTTTATGCTACTTATTCACTCATCATAATTCTTATTGAGGGTTATTTGAAGTGTCGCCTAGCGATTTCAGAACTGGGCTGCGTTATTCGCTAATTAAACGGTAAGTATTTTACAAATTAACACGCGAGAGTTAAAACTGAACATTTTCCCGTTTAAATATTTCACCATATTGCTGTTCAAACCAAAAGCAAAGCGCTTAGATTAAGAGGCTCGAAGCATTTGTTCTGACCGGAAATACTTTTCTAACAAAAATTTAAAGTTGTCAGAAGAAAAATACGAATTATTTGAAACAAACGCGGCAATGGTTTATTCAAATAAATTTTTTTTTGAATATGTAACGCGTTCATATCAAACAGCTGTCAGTTGTCAATTTAACTATTTGCACTGTTGGCGCCATTTCAAACGCGAAAATGGTCAGCGCAAACTATGTTTCCATTAAATATGACAAAAATTTTTTTTCAGTGTACTGAATAGGTGTTGCACAAGATGACCTCTGCTCATCCTGCTTAGAAGAGGCTGACTCTGCCGAGCATTTCCTATGTGAATGCCCAGCGTTTGCGCGTCTTAGATCCCAATGCTTTGGCTGGGATGTAGCACGTACACTCAGAGAAAAACGAGCGTTCATGACAAACATGTGCCGCATTCAAAAAGAGCGGTTGCTAAAATCCTTTTAATTTGAATAATTTTCGTTCAGTTAGATTAAATTATTGTTCGATTCAAGCAATTTAAAGAAAACGCGTGAACATTGACGCGTTTGAAAATAACGTTCAATCAAACCAATTACTTGAAACTGTAAAATCAGTTGATTCGAATACTTTATTGTTCATTTTATTGTCTCGTCTTACAAACTTTCTGATAAAAAAAAAGCAAACTTACACCAGATCAATTCAAACACTTTTATTGTTCTAATGAACGGTGATTGTTGTCGGAAAAACTTCAGTTGCCCGAAAATGTACAAGTTTGATATTTTCTTTCATTTGATATGAACGCGCATCGCATTCAATATGATGGATTTGGAGTTCAATCAACCTGAAAATTTCAAATCATTTGTTGGATTGCTTTGCTTGCATTAGTAGTACATAGTTAAAAGGGAATACAAGTACGTGTAAGTGCTATGGATAATTTTGAAAAGATAGAAATGGTTTTGGTGGAAACATTTGTGACAAACGAGGAGGATCGCAAGTTGCATGATTTATTAAAATCCTGGGACAAGGACTTCGTATTTCCGCAGTTGAAAGGTAAAGTATTTACTTCATTCTTATAATTGAAAACAGTTGGGATAAATTTGCATGAAACAGAAGCAGGAGTTGGCATAGAGGAATTTGAATACATCAATGAAGGCCATATTGCCGAATTATTTCCTGGTTTCTCGAAAATTGGAGTGAAGGCGAAGTTCCAAGCTAAATGGAGGCTATGGCATAAGCAAAGATTCCCTTCTGTACGTGACTGGTAATTATTTACAACGATGGTTGATATCGAATAGCTTTTTGATATCGAATGCTGAGCTGCTCTTATAAATTTATGTTTGGTATACTTTGAATTTAGATAGATATTAAGTATGTGTTAATAAAAAAAAGCTATTTATGAAATAAATTGCATTGAAGTAAAAATAATAATTTTTTATCATTTTTATATATATGACAAAAATCAAATTATAAATGTATTTGGAAAGCAATGGTAAGTTCCTTTTTTAGCTAGTATATAATACAATGCGTGAAGGTTAACACATCATTAGTATAAACTAATATAGCATGCCTCTTTGAGTTTATTCCAATTCCACCCGTTCGAATTAAAAAATAAACAACAGTTCAATTAAATTTCCTACATTTTCAATCCAAACATTTGAGTTACGTTTAATTCAACAGCTACTCCCGATCATAATAAACAGTTGTGATTTCAGGATGAGCAGAATCGCCTATTCAACATGAGCGCTTAAATTTTTATAGTGAACGTTAAGAATAGTTAAGCTGAACGCTTAATTAGTTTAATGTAAAAATTAAAAATATTCATTCTGAATGCTAATAAAATTGAATCGAAACGAAGAAAGTGTTCAAACACGAACGTTTTACACAATCAAAACAACTAACAAGTTGTTCATGGTAAATACTTTCGCGTTTAGCTATTACGCGTTCAGTTCAAAAACATCGTTGCTGTTGAAACAAACATATTCGCCATTGGTGCCGTTTTGAACGTTAATTTCTTTGATTCAATGCATTTTTTCGTTCATTGCTACTAGTTCATTTTTCTCAGTGTATGAAGAAAATAGCCTCTTTTCCCTTATCATTGATCCTTGATTTTGTTAAGAAGTCTAGGAAGCTATGGTAGTACTATGGGCCTTATAGCTTGAGTGCTTAGGGGTGTCAGGCACCTCCCCCCAAACCACACACACAAGATTATTACCATTTGAAAATTTAATGATAATATTCCTTAGAAAAAAATTACCACTTAAAATTTCTTAGAACCAAATTTAAATCAAAAGTTGAAACACTTTTAAACAAAAAACGAATCTTATTTGAATTAAATAATCCCCCACATTCAATATAAAATGATTCCACTTTATTATAAAAATGTTATTTTCATATCAAAATTTTCATCATTGAATGAAAAAACAAAACATTAAAACAAACAAGATACACTTTGATACAGCGTTATTGAAATGAGGTCAGATTATTTGAATTATAAAGAAAAGTATATGACGCCAAATCAAAAATTTTCAAATATGATTTGGCGTCATATATGTTTCTTTTTTATTCAAATAATCTGACATCATTTCAATAACGCTGTATCAAAGTGTGTCTTGTTTGTTTTAATGTATTATTTTTTCATTCAATGATGAACATTTTGATATTGATAAACAATTGAAGAAATAGAATCATTGGCACGAAGAATACGTTCTGCATACTTTCATAGCATCTATGAAAATATTCGTTGCTGCTAAAAATATCAGTCTGTTTTTTCCAAATTTATTCATAATATATATGAATGGGCTCACAATATTGACGAATGTGTTTTTAACGTTCATATCGTGGATGAACGGATTCTGAAGATTATGAAGGAGTTCATAACATTGGTGAATAAGTGGGTCATATTCTGAACGAATCTATAATTTTAATGCATGTGTTCATTTGATTGAATTTTTTCTACCATCTCTTCAGCCACATACGTTATAATAGACGATTTCATAATATCAATACAAAACAGATTGTTTGGCGTAATAATATTTTTTTTATTATTGTGGTTTTATGAGTATTGTTTTTATAAAAAGAGTACACAAAACAAAATCAATAAATTGTGTCACCACACTCAGCTTTAGATAAACCCTACATCTGGACCTGAAAAAATTGAATAATCAATGTACATACATATGTATATTAAAAATATATATATTTTGAAGAAAACTTACTGAAATTTGCTTTCATTGCGAGGTTTTTTTTCATTTCTGATTTTCGTGATGGAGAATTCAACCTGTTAACTTTCCTTTAAGTACTTTTTTGCACGTCCTGGTGCCATTGACTAGAATTCTACAAATTCACTCGCATAGAACAAAGTTCGAATCTTCTTTCGCAGCTGTTCGAAATTATTAATTCTAAAGAAGATAATTTTTACCGTTGTTCTGTTGACGTTTTAGCGTTCACCGCACCAATATTTTCTAGCTTGAAATTTACATTTAGCTTTGTTATTTTACTCTTAGCAAAATCAATCGACGCATAGATTGAATCTTAATGTTCGAATAATTAATGTTCAGTTTAAGCCACAACAAAGAAATATGGTAAACATTTTTTTTTTTAAGAAATCATCGAAATTCCTATGGGAACTAAATCATACCACAATTATTCATACGCATCATTCACTCGTTGAATAATCATAACAAAGCAGTCAATTAACTTGAACTCCCAGATCTTGCATACAACATGAATAGCAAGTGAGAAAAATGCGAACATATTGGATACAATCACATCATTTGGACGATCTCGACCTGTATCAGTACCCAAAGTGACACCTCAGACTTTCGGGAACAATAAGGAACAATATCGTCAAGATCAAGCTGTGATTTCGAACATTTTATTCGTCTATTGGATTATTGTTGTCGCTCGAACGGGCCTCTCATATGTATTTAATACTCGGAAATACGACTAAGCCCTCCATATCGCAGGATGATTTGAGGTCGGTCCTTTTGGCACCCCCGCTGCGACACAGCAAACCACCCTGATGTTGAGCGCGTTGTGTGGAGTAACAACTCGTTTGCTATCTGGTCTTTTTTCACGTTGTCGGTCTTATATTTGCGGATTCATTGCTGACTTTTATTGATATGTTTGCGTTGATTGCAAGGATTTGAACAGGCCCTCAGGGACTCCTTTATTTTCGACTCTGATTTTTTTTTTGTTTTCACTGTTGTCCTGTAAATGTTCGCTCCATGACGGTAATAGCTGACGAGAGGCCTCTTTTGTACGATGGAAATTGTTGTGGCAGCTCGTCGGGGCTGAACGTAAATATGGACAAGAGAGTATTCATAATGGATCCAACGTTTGGGTTTTTCAGCATTTGCTGAATATTGTGATTATTGCGTTTTTATCTCAGGCTATTGTTAATTTTTCAACATTGTAATACCTGTTAGAGTTATTTATCAGCAGTAGTTTCCTTTACGGTTTTGTCTGTGGACAACACACCACCAATTGAAATATTTGCTAATGAAACATTATGCTTCTTTGCTTAAGTTTAATGAACTTTAAAATTTGATCAGGCCGTTTGTATACTACGCTTTATTGCATAATGGAATAAAAATCGACAAACCGACACAAGTTTTTATTTCCCTGGCAGAAAAAGCAACAAACATAAATAACAGCCAAATGACCTGTTACCACAATAAACACTTCGAACGCAATTGAACATTTTATTTGTCGCGACATATGGCATTATTGCTCAATTCGGAAACAATTTCGATTAAGTCATTATGTAATTGTAAGTTTATGCAGAGGGTGGAAATGTTCTTGTACAAGAGTGCAACCGGGCAAGTGTTTTTGAAATCGGAAGTCTCGAGAGTGTAGTTTTTGGTGTGGGATAAATAGTAGCAGACTTGGTTAACAAGAACATTAAAATGAATTGATAAAAACAGATTAAATCAGAGACGCCTAATATGATTCAGGAGTAAGACCGATTTGCTTTTGTTTGAAATTTGGTGTTTTAACTTTACATAATAGATTCTTGTGTGAAATTTGTTTCGGTTGAAATTTAGTTTGATATAAAGCAAAAGCGGTATCCACTTCTTGGCGTAAAAAGTTGCTTCTTTCCAAGAAAACTTGCGAAATGCAGACGACATTGACACATGTCTCCAATCATTTCACGCCAATTTAGTATGTGCAGTTCATTCTTTCGAACTTAAAAGTGCCATTTAGGGTTTGAATTTGAAAACCGAATTATTCAAATGACTTGTCAATGACAAAACCGGTCGAAAATTTAAATTCTTGACTTCTTATCTGTCAGAAATCAGCAGACTTCGGTTTTTTTTCCGCTGTTACAATTTTCTTTCCGAAGAATTATCAGATAATGGAGACTTATCAAAACTTAGCTTCAGGATTAAGTCAGTACCAACCTTTAAGCTCATCGTAGAATGTATTCTAAGATGAACTTAAAACGATGACTAGAACGTAATGATGATAGGCTGGAACGAGTTCCAGCTGAATTTTTTTCTTTCGGTAGCTCAAATTTCTATGAGTCGTTGCAGATCGTACTTATAAATCAATTATCAAGGTTGAAATTATTTTAGTATCGGTACATGTTCAATTGTGAATTCAATTTAAATGCTTAGGGTGTTTCTGTTGAGTACTGCGGAGCACAACGTAAGGTCCAAACGTATTTATTTTAATGACGTATCTTACTATTTCGCAGACAACTGAAAATTTGCATTGAAAAATATCAAAGAATGTAAGTTTTGCCTCAAACTTTCTTGTTGACTAAACAGTTTGCTGTTTACTAAAGCCCGGTCCAGACGCTAGCCCGGTCCAGACCGAAAAGAGTTGGCAAAAGGAAATAAATCTCATCGATCTGGGTCTGGAGAATACGATAAATACAAGCCATGTCTCTGGTGTTTTCATTTGTTAAAATTTTTAGATGATCAAGAGACAACTAGAAAATCCAGGAAGATGAAATGTCTACAATTGGTGAAGCATCAAGACCAGAGGTAAGAAAAATAAATAAGTTTTTCCTTTATGTAAGCACTTTATTTATCTGAACATTTAAAACTCACCGTTAATTATTTAAGTTTGTAAATTTATCTTGCCAAGGCACATACCTTTCATTGTTAAAGTAGTCTTTGAATTTATCTCAGACTAGGAAAGCACTGTTTAAAATTTGGTTTCTTGGTCCACGCTGAAAGTCGTGTAATAATTCGGGGTTACATATTTCACCTAATTCAACAGTACATTTAGAAATATTTGCCTTATCCATACTTTCAGGAGGGGATAATTTTGGGGGGATCTTCTGCGCTAAAACTTGTGCAAAGCGCAACATGCTAGAACTACAGTGTCAATGTTATTCAGTCCCAGATTGATACTTGTCTGAAAAATACGAAATCGTGAAACCGAAATTCCGAATGTGTTTTCAACAACCCGCCTCGCACTTGATAGGCGGTAATTTAAAATTCTTCGTTCCTTCGTTAATGTTTCTCACCGATATGGCCTAAGAAATTCTAGATGCATAGCAAAGGCTTCATCATCAACAAAAACATGTCCTAGAACTCTTTTGAATTTGCAACGCACCGGGGTTTTGTAATTCTCAACTCGTTGCTAACGAGCTTTTCATAAAATTTGGTATTATTTAAGACTCCACCATCTGATATCCTGCCGTTTGTGCCAACTTCATAATACAAAAATTTGCAATTGGCAATAACTATTGCCATAAGTACAACACTGTACGTTTTTTTGTAGTTGAAATAATAGGACCCACTCCCGTTAGGTGGCACAATCCTAATATGGTTCCCACTAACTGCCCCTAAGCAATGAAGGAGCTGCCACTTTCTTCCAAATTCAGCTGCAACTTCCAACCACTCCTCTTCAGTTTCGGGAAACTGAAACAAAAAATAAAACAGAATAAAATTAAAGTAGTTACTTACATAAAATTGCAATTACAAAATAATTAGAATTGTAGACGTCAATAGCTCTTTAGTTTTTTCAGCTTCAGCAATGTGCAAGTGATGCTGATGCTGTTGGACCCAGTGAAGCGCCTACGACTCCTATTTCTGAAACATCAAGCCCCTGGTCTGCCAGTATATCATTGCCCTGCAATACTTCAAGGTCACAGTCTTCAACTCGCAAGAGAAAAGGAGTTGCAAATGATGATGGTACAACTGGAGTTATGGCATTAATTAGAAAGAAACTGGACTCATTACACAAAGAGGATACTTTTCATGTATTTGGAAAACATGTGGCTAATAAACTTAGAAACGTCCATTGCGAACAAAATACGATTGCTCAGAAATTAATTTCTGATGTTTTATTTGAAGCGGAGATAGGGAGCCTAACTAGACATGCTCAAACTGTTGATATGACAGGCCGGCGACAAGATAATTTCGGTTTAGTTAGTGGACAGAATAACTGTCAACAGAATATGCCTAGACAATGGGTGATTCCACATACAGTTTCTTCCGAAGTTGGACAATACCAGTCATTCTCGCGGAGAGACACACCAAATATCACAACATTCAACTATAAACTAAAATGAAAACCTTTCCGAAGAATGTACATCTCAGCGTAGGTACACTTTCGTTGCAGATTACTTGACAGCATTTCCAGCAAACTGAATACTGACAAACATTTATTAATTTCTTTTTTAAGTAACTTAAAAAAGAGTTTTGTTAAACATTGAAGTATAGTTTTGCTATAGTTTTGAAGTATAGTCTTTTTTTTATATAAGTATGGTTCTGGTTTGTTTAAAAATGTAAATATTTATATATTTCTTTTCTTAAAATAAAGTATTATAGCTTACCTTCAAGTTTTTATTTTGCGTCATTCTGTAGATAGCCTCACGTGTTTCGGGAATGATTTCACTTAATGATTGTTTGCATATAATTGCCGTGTATTCTAAGTCTTTATAGCTTCTGTCAGTTACTAAGAATCTTAAAGCTGCTGTTAGCCTTTCACGTGGTGATATTGCTGTTCTCATACAAGTATTTTCTTTTGTGATATGTGGTTTCACTAATGCCAATAAATGAATGTATTTTTCTATGTCCATTCTCAAGTCGTTCTGCCAATCATTAGCCCTGTATACAACGTGGACTGATTTAGGGATTGAGATTGCAACAATGAAAAGAAAACGGGTTGGTCAAAGGTTTCGATTCCACCGTTTCAATCTCAATCCGTTTTGAATCCCCTTTCAAGTCACGTTGTATACTGGGTTATTAGGTTCATCACTTAATTCACGCAGTAATTTAATGTGGGAAAAGTGCTGTCTTTTTACAAGTCATTTCCTCGACCACTGTGAACGCCGGGTTCCCTTGAGATGTTCCATTTGTTTTTGTTTTTCTTTACGAGACAACATGCGAAAATTAACCAGAAGTCCTTCTTCCTTCATGGTGACGCCACTAAAACTGCGCAAAAATAAATACAGATTTGCATCATCTGGACGCTCTTTATTTTTGCATCGTTTCGACTGCGCTGATAAAATGTTGTGCAGAACCTATCGTCTGGACCGGCCATAAGAGTTAACAGTTTTTTCACTCGATTTTTTCGTATTTTTCGTCGTTTTTGGGAGCAATACAAGAACAAAAAAAGTAACAGGAAAGAAGTTTGAATTGATTTTGTTAATTTCTTTCCACTTTCGGTTTTACACAGAAAAAAAAATTGTTTTTCAAATCTAATTTCAAAATTAACAAGAACAGTTAATTTCCTATACCAATCATTACATTTAATGTTTTTCAGATTTTTTTTCGAGTCTTTTTTTCCAAAAAAACCTTTCATCAATTTTGTCAATTATTCAAAAGCCCGTAGCTCGGCAACTAAACCTCATAGAAAAGAAACCATAACATACCATAGTAAAAACCGAACTTTGTCTTTTTAGTATATTTCCGATATCACGCGTGTTTTCGTTTCCAAATCGAGCAGAGTCAGTTTAAAGTACGAAAAACCTAATTTGAGAAAATCATTACCTAGGACTTACCTAGGATTTTACACAAATTTTTTTGCATGTTGATTTACTTGAAACATTTCACTCTTGAGAACAGATGTTAGCTGATTTGCAATCTCTGCTGATAGCTATCGGCGAAGAGGTGTGAACGTTTAAAACATGCAGACCGTAACTTTTACCACCCTACTCCATACACACCAGTGCCCGACAGATTTTCAAAGAACAATTTTCTCATACAAACGTAAAAGATCATCAACTTTTCAATTCACTGATAACGAATTTTTGCGGTTTCAATTGTCACATTCGCATCCGTAACAAAAGAATGTTGTCTCCTGATCAACTCTCGCCTTTCAATACACACGTTCAATTTCAAATCCGCATATACAAATGTGCATCGGCTTTTTGATCGGAGATAGGTAGCGTCTTTGGTATGTTGGACAGTTGTTATGCCTTTTGTCCACGCCAATATCGTACAAATCCGAAACTGAACAAAAATCCCTGTTATAATATCTAGCATGTTTTGCGGTGTGCCGTAAAAGTTTCCATCTGAAATTTTATCTCTCACCGAAAGTGATTAAGATGTAATCATTGACACCTTCAACGAAAAAAGGATCAAATATTTTGGATATCGTCGTATGCACGAAGAATATATGAAGAAGAGGGCGGAACTTTGTGTTTTTAGGTTAACATTTCAATGTGCTCTGTCTTCTGTGTCTGGCTTGATAAAAGATCAAAAGCGGAGAACAAAATACGGATTATGGACGGGAAAGATTTAGAAAAGTGAAATGTACTTGATGTGGATCAGATCTTTTGATAAATGCTAACTGGCAGAACTGCAGTTTGCCTTTTTTTCATGGAAAACTCAATTAGAAATCAAGTTTCAATGCACTAGATTTTCTCTAGCTTCTTCAAGCTTTGAGAGTTGAAAATTCAAATTTAGCTCGTTGCTCTTATGGACTCCAGTATTGAATCATAATTTCATTTACGTATTAGAATAAACTATTTTTATAATTTTTTCAATCTGGAGAAATTCGAATCGAAATATATTGCATTCGGGACCTAACCAAAAATATATCCATACCGAGGAGCTGATATATTCGCTGCATCATACATTTGCAGCAATTGATTGAATCTGAATCATTTAAAGTACACTCAGTGCTTTTAGGAAATGACAGGACTCGCTATTTATAAGCCTCAAAGATTAAAATTCCGAAAAATTTCGTTTAAGCTGTCGCTCAGCCGATACCCAATTTAATCGATGTAATTATCTCATTATTTGCCATCTTAGCGTCAAATTGAGGCGCATGGTTGGATTGTTTGTTTGGAAGCGGGCCATCAAATATGTACACAAAATAATTGATCCGAGGTGCGACAGGTGGTACAATTCGCAAAGAATTCATTCCAAAGATAATTACCTATTTGGTCAAAATTTCCGTTCTCCACTCCGAGTACCATTCGTTTGTATCATGAATAGAAAATCGGACGTCGGCCACACTCTAGACGAAAAATCAATTTAATGACAGGATAGGGGTTCACCGAATGTGATTTCTTAGCTGCCGGACTATTTTGGTTTTGTCATTTCTCGTGCAAGACATGCAGGTCTTCTCTCTGGTCGACTACGAAACACCGGGCCATCGATGACTTGCATAAATTGTTCGGTAAAGGTTGGATTGAAGTTGCCACGGACAGTTAGTCCGAATTCAAGCCATATAATTTAGTAATTACTCGAATTGGGCCTCCTTTATTTTGGGTTAGAATCAGGGGTGGTGTTAACGTTTACGTTGACTTTTAAGAATGATGCATATAAGGTTAATCTAATCTATATCTACACACAAAATACCATGTTTGTCTAGTTCTGATAAATTATTTGTATTTAGTGAAAGTCAAAGATGATTAATTTCATTTTCTAATGCAAACGAAAAATTTTATAGGATGCATGTCCAATTTCAGGCAAATCAGTAAAACAGAGGATGATAATTTTTGATAAAATTCATAGCTTAGTAAACAGGATCGATGTTCTCCTGAAATCATCGCCCCTACCTGGACTCTCACCAACTATAGCAAAAAGTTGATGTTTGATCTCGAATTAGACGCATAATCGGTATCCATTCTCGACTAGTTTGGCTCAAATTAACTTCGGATCGGGTTTGATGTGCTACTGCCTCACAGACTGCGTCATTCATGTGCACCCATATGTACGTATGGATCTACGAGCATCTTGATGAGGCATTCAAGACCTGCTCCGGAATAGAATAGAAAGTAAAGTCATTGGCACTGCCTTCTTGAAGACCGATCCAAAGACTCAATTATTCGTCAACTGGACAATGACGACGGGAGGAAGTTCGAGTCAATTATCTGCAACACAAGTTTGTTTGGATCGCATAATAGACCTGACAAGAGATAGACATGCTGGAAATTGATTTCCTAGTAAAATGCGAAACAACGAAATAAAAAGGCGGAAAGGAATCAATGGAATGACGAAAGTGCTGTAGTTGACCGAGTTCGAGAGCACCTACAGGAAATGATGAGTTTATTAAAAATTAAAATATCACACACGCGTCTAAATTGTTGCATTGATGATGCAGCTTTTTGATGATCTAATCTGTTGGTTTCATCAGAATCGACATGCTGTTCTTTTTTCTATTTCGGAATACTTGCTTAGAATTTTCAAACGAACAAGTGATTGGGGTTTATTCAAGGTGAATGTTGTGTCGAAATTGCTGGACCTAGAGTTATTGTGACACAGCGTAGTCACCAAATTTTCGGCTGGAAAATGATGCTTAACCCACTTTCAGTTGAGCGTGCGGCTCGGAAAATTAAAGGACACAAATAAAAACAAATAACTTTTTCTCCAACACATTTTACAACGCTGTAAAGATGCGTATAGTGTATTTTGGGCAAAAGTCTAGTAGATTTTGTAAGTGGAATGTATCTGCAGAAAAAATTAATATACTTTCGGCGTCTAAAACAGAGTAATTCAATCGATTAAGCGTATAATAACTATAATTGATCCAACTTTTGCTTCTTATTTATTGGTTTACGAAAGTTTCTCTAAATGTGTGGGTAAACAAATAATAAGACCACTAAGTCAGGATAAAGGAATCTCTTATATCATAAAAGCACTTATGCGGATCGTAGTGATAGCTCCTGGCTTAGTTTAGTGGAGGTTCAGAGGTAGATAGAACCTGGATTCGGTATGCCACTTTGGTAGCAAAAGTTTTTCGTTTAACTGGTATGCGCCCTGAAAGAAAAACTCTTGGATGGTTCAACTATTTTTAATAGTATTGCAACGATTCATTCAAAATCGTTAAACGAACTACGGAAAATAGCTATTTTTACTGTGTTAATATAGTTAATTCAACGATATAAAAGTAGTTGGCTCTGGTTATACAAAAAATATCGCAACGTTCATGAAATCAACTGTTTTAATTGTTTCATAACCACGAAAAATAGTTGATCAATAGAAAAATATTCATCAATTCACTGAAAACTTCAACGTTTCGAATTATCAACAGTTTTTATGGTATTTAAACTACTTTGCAATAGTTGATTTCAACAAACGTAATTCAGTGAGCAACGTCTTGGGAATTATTCTACGCAAAGTAAAATGGTTTCAACATTTGGACGTTTTTCATGCTCCGAATGAAATTTTCCTTGCAGTAGCAGATAGGTCAATCCATCAATTTTTACGCATTTGATTGCCGAATTTTAGAGTTACCGTGAAAAATAAATGAATACGTATAAGTTTGATATTTCAGTTTAAATTTGTACGAATGCGAAATAAATTCACCTTGCTTTTGAGTCACGGCAGCACTGACCTCCATCCTTGTGATCTATTCCTGCGAAAAAATACTGAGAGGGTCAATTAGTTCAGTGTTAAGCGTCAATGAGTAAAATGTCATAAAGTTAGTGTGCGCAACGAATTGAATAAAATTTAAATAGTGAAAATAGTGAATTTTTAATAGTGTTTTTTTTAGAGCACATATAGTTCAAAACGTGAGTTATTATTAGCGAATATCTCGCAATTTTTTGAATATCTCGGAAGTTATAATATAAGCATTATATAAGCATTAAATTGAAAATTATTATATAAGCATTGAATATCTCGAAAGCTACTAAAATGTAGATAGCGCGTTTATGCTAAAGACGACAGTATACTCTTGTTTAGTTTGATAGTCTGTAGTTAACAGCTATTATCTAGTCGTTACTGCTTAAACAATACTATTAAAAATTTCACGGACCGGTGCAGCAAAAATCCTTGAATACACTTTAAACGAACTATCCATCTTCTACCTAAGGACTTTCCAAACTGACGTCTTTTCATTCGTTTTCAGCTGAGGATAACAGAATGTGACGTCAGACCAAGTCAAGCTTGTCCGAATTCGGTTATTTTCGCCAATACTGCACAGTGCGGTCAGATATTTGCGGGAAAATATAGCACAATTTCAAATTTTCATAGCCCAAAATAGCCAAGATTTCTTATTTGTAGCCCAAAAAACACCACATCAGATTTATAAATAAATTAATTCATCTAAGCTGATTAAACTATAATATTTAAATCTGTAAATTTCTTACGTACACATGCCTGTTGTGCATACAATTTAATTGTTGAGCAATCATTTTTGTCTGCTGAAAATGGTTGCTGAATCACTCATTATTGTTGGGACACCACAGACTATAATCATTTACTATTTCGTACTATGCGTATTGTTAGAATACTATAGTTTGTGGCTGTTCACTTTTTTGCACCACGGACATTGTCTACCAACCATGCGTCATGGTGCATAAAAGTAATCAACTATTTTCTTATAGTTATTTTAAATATAGCCCATAGTTGACGCAAAAACAACTTAGGAATATTGTTGATTTTACTAAGATTTTTCTCTCAGTGCTTGAAACTCCAACGCAATTTTAGGTCGGCTAACGAGATTTAATTGATTTCGGGAAAATACAATAGGTCACAAAGTTCTTCGAAAAACGATTTATGATGATCCTTGAATCCTTGAACAAAGATGTTTTGGTGAGACATTCAAGAGGCCTGCGAAAGCGAAAATGGTGTTTTCAACATAAACTTTAAAGCACGAGGAGCTGAGCTTATTGATTTTCAATATTATTTCCCACTAAACCAAAGTGGATGAATCGGCATCAATAAATTTATATTGTAACTTCTCCCCCCATCCAAGAAATAAGGAACACTTACTAAATGAAAATTGTAATATCTTTTAAAACTATGTTTATTCATGAGCAATATTTAGACCAAAGAATGAAAATACGATATCATGTTCATTCCTTACAAAATGTATTGCGGAGAAACTCAGTACTAAATCTAAAACAGCTCCCGTAAGTTGAGTTGATCTCAATTTACAAATGTTCGTATTCGACAGAATCGAGACTGAGTTCTTCGACCAACAGGAAATTAGTGAAGTCACTCAAGCTAAAAACAACTGGTCTACTTTAAGCAAAGATTGATTGCCCAGAAAATTAGTGATGGCACTTAGGTTAAAGGTTAGGTTAAAGTGGCTCCCGATCCACAGAGGTCTGCTGACCGACACACATAGGCACAAGAGAGACCCGTTGTGATAAGTTTAAGTTAAGCTTGGGGAAAATATGCGAACTGTTTGGGTTTAGTTGTAGATTGCGAAATTGGGGAAGTGAATACAATCTGTATATTTGTATTTTCTGAGAATTATGTTTTTATGCTCTAGAACATCGCCCACGCAAGATATTTTTGCTTAATGATTGTAAATTGTCCAAAAAAGCAGTTGCATTATGATCTCTAGGAAACACTAAAAGCATTTTATAGATGTCCTACATAACAATATGTTCTTTAAACAGATTCGATCATCAAATTTTGGCACACAAATTACTTAATTTCGGTATCTGGCTGCCTACTTAACAGGCTTAGTTCTTATCTTTGTGAAAGACTGTCAAATGCTAAGGAAAATTTTCAAAAACAGTTTTTGTGCTGTCGGCGGCGCCGCAAGGCAGTCATTTGGGCCCTCTTCTCTTTAATATTTTCATTTCGGATCAATCTAGAATTGTATTTGATACCCCACACGTCTTCTACGCTGATGACATGAAATTGTACCACAATTTCTCCAACCAAAACTTGTATCTCTCGAACAGTGGTGCCACCTGAATAAACTAAATCTCAACGTCGACAAGTTTCTCCCGAAAAAATTAACTCATAGCCAACTCATACTATCTCAATAACAATGAACTTATTAGTGTAGGACATATCATAGACCTAGGTGTAACCCTAGATACCAAAATGTGCTTTAACTTGCAATTCGACAAAGCGAGCAAAGCGAAAGCGAGCAAAGCGAAAGCGAGCAAACAATTAGGTCTCATTAAGAGGCGCGCTAAAGAGTTCAAAAACATTTGGGTTACTAAGTCTCTATATATGTACATCACTAGTGCAGTCTCTACTGGAATACGCCTGCATAGCCTGGTGCCCAGCTTTTCAACTACACAGCGACAGGCTCGAATCGATTCCGAAACAATTTTTACTTTTCGCTTTGAGGCACCTCTATTATCCATACGATTTTAGTAATCTTGCCTCTTACGAATACAGACTTGGTCTTTTAAACCTAATGAGTCTTTTATCAAGAAGAACCTTAATTAGCGCATGCCTAGCCTTTGGCATCATTAATGGAACAGTTAGTATATCAGCTCTCTTTAACAAAATTACATTTAAATATCAAATAAGACGGACTAGGCATACAACCTTCCTTAAGGAATACCAGCACCTTACAGTTTATGAGTATAATGAACCCATCAATAGGTGTTGTAGAACATTCAACAGTGTTCTACAACTCTTCAGCATTTTATTAATATCTGCAAATTTATCTTCAAAAATAGCTTGACAAAGGCCCTTCTTAACCTATTTATTTTCCATCCTAATTCACCTAAATACAAATAAATATCAACTTAAAATACTTTTATATTCTATTTTATTTCTTGTATTATATATTGTTCATTGACTGCTAGCAAACGTTGCTCAGCTAAATCCATTACCCTGGTTTGTCACCACTAGACTAATCACAAAAGGGTCACTGACAGCCTCACCAACAACTTTAAACCAATAAAAAGGCTTGGGAGCTTGTTGCGATCAATCTCATTTATTTCATGTTTCAATTGGTCTTATATAGTAAATTATTACCAATAAATCGACTAAATTAATTATTTTTCTGTACAATGAAAAAACACATAGTGCCAGACGCCATAGTTTATAGACTTCTGGCGCCATGTACATAGTCGATTTCGGGATTGTGATAAAATATAGTGCCACACGCCATAGTACATGGCGAAAAGTACATAGGAGCAGACACTATGGTTATAGCCCTCCACGCCATGTACTATAGTCCTCCACGCCATGTACATGGGGTGGAGGACTATAGTACATGGCGTAGAGGACTATGATACATGGCGTGGAGGACTATAAGCATAGCGTCTGCTTAAGAGGTGACCAACGAACTATTGTTTCAATGAATAATTTGTATTGGATCAATTGGTATTTGTCATTGAAAACATTGATGTAAGCCCAAATCATCAGTTTTTCGCTACTAAATATTTACACATATGCCATACTTTGCGCTATGCAACTTATATCATAAAGGTTTTGATAGCGAGTTGATATGGTGCATAATAGGCGACTGTGTAGTATCATTTATACACTCAGAAAAATTTCACCACCTAAAATTTTATAGAATCAAATTAAAATCAAAAGTTGAAACACTTTTAAATAAAAAAACGAATCTTATTTGAATTAAATAAGCCCCCACATTCAATAAAAATGATTCCAATTTATTATCAAAATGTTATTTTCATACCAAAATGTTCATCATTGAATGAAAAAACAAAACATTAAAACAAACAAGACACACTTTGATACAGCGTTATTGAAATGAGGTCAGATTATTTTAATTAAAAAGAAACGTATATTTTCAAATGTGATTTGGCGCCATAAATTACCTGTGTGGAACGACGACATTTTTCACTACAGGGCTTCTAGTTCTTATATTCACTTACAAAAAAGTGTTCAATTATTTAGCAGCTCTTCACATAAGTGTAGCAATTGAGTGCTGCAGGACAAATTTATGACGAATTCAGGGCTTAATTGCGAGAGGAATATCCTAAAAAGGTTTGGTGAAAAGCATCTTACATTAGGTTTTTTGAATTCGATTATTAAATATAAACATATATTAATAAAATCTATAGAATTAAAATATAACTTGTAGTTTTAGGAACACAATAAATGTAGTTTCTGTGGTGTCAGTTTCCTAATTTTTTACTATCCAAATTATATATAGAAAGGTTAACCCAAAAGTAATGATAATGAATGTGAACAAAGGTGATACTTAAAAAAAAAGTATTTCTTTTTACATAGTCTCGTAACAAGTTAAAACATTTAGTACCTATTTCCAAACTCAGGATACCCTTCGAAAAAAGTTATGTGTTTTTAACCTCCCAAAACATCTGAACAGCGGCCATCACTTCGCTATTATCTTCAAATTTCTTCCTCCGAAGGTGTTCCTTGTGTCAAGAAAAGAGATAGAAATCACTGGGAGCTAGAACTGGCGAATTCGAATCCTGTTCCTTGAATTGCAGCCATCGCAACTGTAGCCTTGTGATCCGGTGCGTTGTCTTGATGAAACAGCATTCCAGTTCGCAGTTTTCCGCGTCTTTGTTCCACAATAGCCTCCCGCAATCTTCTCATTTGGCGTACGTAGTAACAGCCTGATATAGTGGCTCCCTTTTCCAAATAATCCACCATAATAATATAAATACTTCCCAAATACTTCCCCGCCGAGCTCGACACTTTGAATTTCTTTGGCTTCGGTGAAGAGGGTCGTTTACACGTCATCAATTGCTGTTTAGTTTCCGGATCAAAATGGTGGATGCCGCTCTACACCATGATCACGAAACGCGACAAAAAATTATCCTGATCTGCCTGGAACTTTTCGAGATTCACCGTCGAAATGTTGACTAGTTTCTTTTTTTAGTTGTCGGTTAACATTCCCGGCCCTCAATGCGGAGAGACCTTCTTCATATGTAATGCGATGAGATCCCAACATGAGATCACTGTGACCTTAGTCACATGCCAAATGGTCACTCTTTGATCTGGCAGTACGGTATCTTCGAATTTTTTTCACATTTGCGGTGTTCACCTTAAATGGATGTTTTCCCAGCTTAAATTCCTTAGCCCAGCGTGCAACGGTCGAATTTGAAGGAGCAGAGATCCCTAATGTTCCCACCAAGTCACTGTCTAAGTCTTTTGTCGACATTTTTTCAAACACAGATTCTTAATGACAGCTCTTATTTCGTTTTTCTTCATTTGGCTGTTCTCTCTTCGACGGTTCGTATTCAGATGAATGTACTTCCAACTGAGGGGAGTAGGTTTTGTGGTAGTGAAGTGGTGAGGAATTTAAAATAGATGACCTAAAGCTATTTCCTTAACATGATAGATGGACGTT